>BJBW01001457.1:0-61252 GCA_004320125.1 Scolopax mira | reverse complement strand
TTGGAACTCGATGATCTTTAAGGTCCTTCCAACTCTAACCATTCTATGATTCTGTGAATCTTTACCACACTCATGTACAGGAGCAGACAACCACCCATGGTGGAGATATGCCATCACCAGATCATGATCCCTCCCTGCTGAGCTGCCCAGGTGAAGTTTTTGCCCTTAAAAAGGCACAGTCAGGGCATCTTTTCCCTCTGGGTGCACCAGCACAACCACAGCAGCCCCCATCCCCAGGGGAGGGACCACTGGTCAGCTCTGTAAGGGATGTCCCCAGGGTCACGCTGGAGTCAGCACCAGCACGATGCTCACCCAACAGGGCTATTCTGTTCCTCACCCCGGGGTGCTCAGGGAAGGGTCCCCTGGGTGCATCCCACGGTTCTGCCCTGCCTGTGCCAAGAAAGAGGAGAAAAAGGAAATTTTGCCGAGCTAAGGAGCAGCTGACAAAAAGCCAAGCGCGGTGCAGAAATTCTTCTGCAAAGAGGAACATCTCGTCGTCAAATTAACATATTAATAATTAGTCAGAATGAGAACATTATGTCCCGGTGCAGGGCCCGGAGATGGCACGTTTGCTCTCTGCATTCAGCTGTGCCGAGCAGCGATTCCAGGGGTGCCTCTGAGCGTGACAGCCTGCACCTTACAAGATGTAATTTCAGCGCTTCAGAGCTCTCTTAGTTATGCATCTTTTCAAAAACAAGCATGTTGGCTTCTCTCTGAAGAAAAAAAAAAAAAACAAAACCCAAACAAAAAACCCCAGCTTCTTCTTCAGGGTTTTCATGTGTTTGATTTCTTTGGGGTGTTTATGTCTGCTCTGGGCTATTTGAGAAAACCCATTAAATACAAGCATAAATTGCTAAGTTTTGTTTGCTGTGAAGGTAGGAACACGCAGGGCCTGTCTGAACTATTGAGCTTGTGCCTCTGGAGTAAATCGCTTTGCTGCTGTGATGCCCCAGGATGGAAAAAAATCTGCAGCCAGAGAAGTTACAAAGAACAAATGAAATGGCGATAGGTGCCATAAATAAAACCACAGCACATTAACACTCCCCCTGCTTTGGAGATCAAAAGCAAAACCAGCCCTCGGTGCTGTGATTTGGGGAAAAAGCAGCAAGAGCCCCAAATCCAGCAGGTTGATTATTTGCCCTGGTACTGAAGCTCTCCTCAATGAGAGAGGGAACCACCATTCCCTGCAGCTGGAAGCACCAAGGGAGGGAGGAGTTAAGAGTAAATTATATTTCCAAGGCTGTAACGATCCGAAGGTGTTTGCAGGACCATCCTGGGGGACCAGAGCTTGGTGCTGGTGATTTTGCAGTGACAATCCATCCCCAGTGGGTTGCTAAATGTGGCACAGCATCCTGCTGTGCTGGAGGAGAGATGGAAACCAGCCCAGGGGAAGCACGACATCCCCACATTTGACCGTAAGCACTGAATGCCAGGGCTGGAATTCAAGCTCTGTCTTTTCCTGACATTGCTCAAGTCATGACACTGTACTTTTATATTCTCTAGTGTCAGTAGCGCCTTCTGGTTGAGATCAGGACTTGGATTAAGCCAGATGCCTCGAAAAGCATGAAAGCTCTGGGGTTTTGTACCATTGCACGATGGCAGGAGAGCAGGGCTGGTTGAACAGCGAGTGACAGATGTACGGAACATCAGCCCATGTTGGCTTCAAAGGTCGCTCTTCCCTGGCAGCGAGGAAAACACAGCTAAAGAAAACAGAAAGGAAAGAAAAAACACCGAAGTCCTCATTGTGGTGACTCGATCATTTATGGGTAATTACGATAAACCATTGCTTCTACCTCCTGCTCTTGCAAAGCAGAGAGGAAAGGGGAGCAAAAAAGGGGGCTGTGTCAGATGAGCTCAGATCCAGCTCTCACTGGGGGCTGCAAAGCTGAATCCTGCCCCACCACCCACTGTGGTGCTGGGCAGACCTGAGACCTGGTTGCTTCTCTCTGGAAAGAAGGGGTCTGGTCACACAGCACTGGTAGGAGCTGGGATTGTTGGGTCTTGCAGAGACCAAGCGCAGCTGAGAGCCCTTGAGCTGATAATTCCCATCACTGCTGCAGCTGAGACATCTCTGCCACAGGCTGCATCCTTCACCCTGACCCTGGCAGAGGATGGGACGTGATGCTCTTGGCAGAGGGACACCCGGCTTGCAGAGCCAAGTGACACAAGGATCAGCCTGATACAACTCACCGCTGCGGCAGCGCTCTGTCCTGCTCAGGGCACCCATAGTAAATAAATAAATAAAATATTAAAAACTCTGGAAATTGTCTGTCTGGTGGAGTGCCTGGCTGGCAAGAAAGCCAAAGCAGTGAATTTGCAGAGGCAGAGATCCTGCGCAAGGTGTTAAGAAAGAGGGGACTCGTTGGGCTTGCATTGTATTAGCTTTTGCTGGAGCTTAATTTACGGATGGGGACATTTTATTGGCAGAAATTAAGTCACACAGCAATTTATGGTTTACCTTATGAAACAGCTGGGAAGTAAACGTACACATCCTCATGCCTGGGTCAGCTCAGGTAACTGGGTGGGGAAAACTCTTCAGGCTTCACCTTCCTCCTTAACACACAGAAGTGCATAAATCCAGCCTAGATAAGCCCCTGTCCGTTAGGGAAAGAAAAAAATAATAAATCACGAGCAGAGTAGACATTAAGAGCCTTACACCTTCCCCACCCAGGCTGGCTCAGCTGCTTTTAAAGGTGGTTGGAAACTCAACTGGGCTCAGCTGCTCTCAATTAACTCTTACTCCCCAGGTTGTACAGGGGGTGGGTGCTGCTCTGCTCCCCCCAGAGCCCATGTGGCTGCTGAGCTCAGTCCTCTTGCCCTTCCTGCTGCATCCCAGGGTTTGTGGACCCTGCACCATCCCCGAGGCTGGGGGAGGCAGCCCCTGCACTGGGACCAGACCCAGGCAAAGCTCCTGGGGTGTGCGTTGAGTTTGGGTTGAGCAGTCCCATCCTCACCCCTCCACAGGAGCTGCTCTGTTTCAATCATCTGCTGCCGGTTTCTCTTGTGGGTCTGCAATAAATTACCCTCCATATTCCACTTAACAGACAGTTACTGCATTGTGAGCCCTAGCACCAAATCAAGGACTTTTTTTATTGTACAAAAAGAGGTGAAAAATACGCCATGGTGTCTGTGGCAGCTCCAGAAACAGTCACATCCTTGCTTAGATCCCTGCTTTTTCCTAATGGCAGATCAAAGCTCCTCTCAGCAGTGAGACCCCCAGGCATTTGCTAGAAGGGTTTGCTGCAACCAGAGATGATCCAGTGTAAATCACAACTGTCCAGTCAGCACGGACAAGGTTAGTGTCACCTTGGAGCATCAGGATCCCAGTTAAACCTTTATAGCCAGATCTAAGTGATTAAAGCTAATTTTCTCCCCGGTTTCTTCCTCCAGCTGGGGTGCCTCTGCATTTCTGGGGCCCATTTGGATAAAGGTTTGTCTATAATATCCCAAGATTTGCCAAAACTACTCCTATAAGCCAATTTTATACTCGGACTAAAGAACTCTGGCTCCTTATCTGAAGATCTCTGTTAATCAGCTATCTACCACTAATTGCAGACAAAGAATGGAGGGAGGCTGATGGGACGCACAGCTTGGTGTGGACATTGCAAAGCTTTGTGCAGAGGTGGGGTTTGTGCACACGTGTGTATGTTGGAACCGTACCTACCTGCCGTGTTGCCCATTTTCGAGGTGCAGGCACCTTCCTGAACCTGTGAACTGGCAGCACCAACCAATCTCTCCAAGAAGCCCCCGAGAACCCGAGCGATGCAAATCCAGCAGCAGGGGCTGGTGTTGGCAGATGGGGGGAATTTCTTAGGGTAGCTTCCAGTGGAGCCTGGAAAGCTTTGTCTTTTTGTGAGTCCCTGGAGTGAAACCACAGGAGGTAATAAGGAGAGGACGAGCAAAGTGTCCCCCATGTTGCTTCCCCGAGCAGGTCCATTCAGCAGTGCCATGGGGCCAAAGACAGGAGTTTGGGGTTCAGGAGCTCACCAAAAAGCTGGAGAAATGGTTTGTTTTGTTTTTTTCCTGAATTCATCTTGGGGTGAGAAGATCACTCAAAGCAAAGGCTGTGGCGCCAAGCGAAGACTCCTGGGGTGCTGTTGCCACTGGGCTGGAGAAGGCAGAGAGCTGGTGGCCACCTGATCTTCTCATCAAAGTCCCAGCCACTGAAATCCCCGGGTTGGATTTTTGCACCGTTGGGTCCATCCGAGTTTCTCACTGAGGAAAAAAAAAAGATTCTAGGCCTGGAAGTTCCCTCTCTCTGATGGGTTTGGTTTATTATTTTACAGTGTATATTACCTTTTAGAGCTTTCACTGCTCCTCTGATGAACTCTTCAGGCTCCACTGAGCAGAAGGGTCGTGGGGAAATCACGCTGCAATCAACTTCAAGAAGACATTCACATCATGGTGGTTTAGGTGGAAACAGTAAACTTGATTTATTGAAAAAAATCTATTACATTTATTCCTTTATTACACAGGTTTAAAATATTTAAAAATAGCTCTTATGGGCATTACACTTAAATTTTATGACATGTTTATTGGACTTTGAAGAAATGTACAATATGTCATTCGACACTATATTTTAAAAAGGGCCTTATGTACTAAAATTTTTTTCCATAGGTTTTATTTTTCTTATCAACATTTGTTCAAGTCATATATATTAAGGGAGGAGGGAAATAAAATTACACAAAAAGAATGTCTGCAAATACAAGTAGTAATTTTATTGCAATATACCGTAGCTAAGTGGTCTGGGGAAATCGGAACAGTTTGGAGCTCAGTACAATTACAACACTGTGGAATTCAACAGAGGAATTTTTTTATTTTTTTTTTAAAATCTTAAAGCAAAGAAATAAAAGGGAAAAAAAATAAAAGAAAAAAAGCTCCCTTGATGAAAATTTCTAACAGAATCACATGACCTAGACAGACGCACACGTGTGGACATACATCAATATATGGCTTATCTGTTGCAGAGAGGAACGTGCAACCTTTTCTGACCTTCCCACCGTTCCTGAACAAGGCTCTTGCCAAGGTGACCGAGAAGCTGAATTCCCCTATAAATTATTATATACTCCTTTTCACTGCTTTGCTGCCGGAGTCTGCAGTTTTTAGGGTAGCACCTTTTTTTTTATTTTTTTTTCTCCCCTAAGTGAAAAAAAAAAAACAAACCAAAACCAAAAATGAGAGAACACAACAGGAGAAGGGAGAGGGATGGACACGGCTCTCCCAGACCGAAAAGCACCGCGCGGCATCGCCGCTGCCTCCAGCTCGGCTTCGCCTCCCTTCCTCGGCTGCTGCCGCTCTCTGCTCGGGGAGGAGGAGGGAAAAGACATCATATATAGGCTTTTCTTCACAGTAAATGTGATGGCTTTTCCTTTACGGTGAAAGACCCCCCTTGGCTCAAGCGTTGCTGTAATGCTCCAGGCCAAATAATAATAATAATAGTAAAAAAAAACCACCCCAAACCAAAAAACCAACAAAAAAGCAACCCTGCAACATCTATTTTCCAGCCGAGAGATCTAAACCAAGGGAAACGGCCAGGGAGAAAACAAACAAACAAACAAACAAACGGAAAGAGAAGATGATGTCAGCAGGCTGCGAGCTGAAAAAAAAACAAGAAAAAAAAAAAAGAAAGAAAAAAAAAAAGAAAAAAAAAGAAAAAAAGAAAAAAAAAAGAAAAAAAAGAACAAAAAGAAAAAAAAAAAGAAAAAAAAGCAGCCATCCTGGCAGAGCCAGTGTGGGAAGACCAGGAAAATTGCAGATCCCAGGAGCGCCGGGCAGGCAGGCACCCACCCGGTGTCAGGACATCCACCAAATACATAAATTAGCACCACAAACATTCAGCGACTGAGTACAATCTGGTACTTTTACCACCGGATAAAATGCATGAATATTCTTGGAGAAAAAGAATAAAAAAAAGAGAGAAAAAAAAAAAAAAGATGTAAGCACATTTAATACTTTTTCTACATGGCCCGTATAAGCTACCCCAATATGATTAAGGAAAGGAAAGGGTCTTCTATATAACAAATACGAAGTGGCATGCATTTATAATCAAAGACTGTAGCAAAAGCCTGCAGTCTGTGTTGAAAGTGGCTAAAAAGCAAAGGCTGGTGGGAGATTGGCCAATGGCAGGGTGTCACCAGTGTTGTCTTAAAAGTTATTCAAATAGATAGCACCACAGAGACATGTAAAAATAAAAAGCACCTTTTTTTTTTTTCCTTTTTTTTACACTTTATATTTTATGAGGACAAACGGATTTCCCCTGCCACTGCAATCTGCCACTGGGAATGGATTTTTTTTTTTTTTATACTATTATCATTATTTTAAAGGAATGCTGAAGGAAAACAAGGAAGAATTAATTTAAAACACGTGTGTTAAGGTAAGCAAGTGTATAAAAAGGCGGAGACTTAAAGCAGATCCTGCTTTTAGTTCAGGGATTTGCAGAAATCTTGTTAAAAAGCAGCTTTAATTTCCTGATTTTGAAGCGAATCATTCCAAAAGGCATCTGTGACATCCTTTGCCCTCGTCCTGCAAAGATTCGTGCCTGGGCGTCACTCCAAGCCCCTCCAGATCCAGGCTTGGACTGGGAAGAGGCAGGGATGGTGGGGACACGAGCCACCATCTTCATTCCCAGGCTGGGCTGGTGGTGGGAAGGGCGGTGGTTTTAATCCAGATGGGGTCACATGCATGTTTTGAAGGCAGGAACATTTAGACATTTAAAATAATATACAAATATTTACTTACAAACATACAAAAATATAAGCACCTTTAATACACGGGAAAGAGATGCCCGGTGTGATTTTTTAGCAATCAAATTCACGGGGTTCAATTTTGTAAAACGTAGAATTGCACGATTCAATGGAGATATTAAAAATTCTGGGAGTGGCCGTGATGTCTGCTTCGCTAGAGCCCATCCAAACCTCCTGGAAGTCAACAAAATGCCTCCCATGAGCTTCGTCAGGGCTTGGGTTGGAGCCAGGACTGCCGGGCCTTCAACTTCAAGCTGAACACGGGAGTTTCAAGTTTTTTTCCATTTTCCCCTTAGAAACAAACAAACAAACTCACATATAGACAAGAGCTCGGTATTGCTTCGTGGCAAGAAGAAGAAGTCTTTGATGGTGGTGGGGTCTGCTGGGTGGCTGTGGAGCAGCAGCCATGGTGGCAGCACGGGGACAGGTCTCCGGGCCACGCGTGTGGTGGGTGGTCATGCGATTCTGCGTCTGTCACGGGAACGGTCCTCTGGGTCGGCGGTTGGGTAAGTGTGGGTGTGGAGGCACAGAGGAACTTGGGCAAAACGAGGAACAAAACAAAACGGAAAAAAAATAACCCATCGCTGTCCAGTTTCAGAACGTGCATGTGACAAGGAATTCCTTTTTTTTCTTTCTTTTTTTTTTTTTTCTTTTAATTAATTAAATGGCGCAATGAGGTTACGAGGTTGCTCATTTGGAGACTAGTTTTCAGGTGGCTCTTAGCCCATGAAGCAAGCTGGTCCCACCTCGAATCCAAATTTCTGTGACGCTTCTCCGAAGTCATTGAACATGATGTCAACTATAGGTACTTGCTCTACTTTGGGTGTGTTGATTTCCAGGATGGTCTTCTGATAGCCCTTCTTGGCCTGACGGGGAGAAGAGGGAGAGAGAGGAGCTCTGATGATGCCTCCAACCCAACCACAGGGTGTTACCATGAATGAGCATTGGCCAATCAGCTGGGAATAGAGTCACCATCACGCCCAAGCATTTTCTGAGCTGAGTTAGAGACACCCAGCACCCAAACACCCTACATTTGCCCTGCAGATGGAGATGACATGCTCTCAAAGAGGGATGGTGACCACTGAGCAAACCCCTGGGAGATGACTGTCCTGAGCCCAGACTTTGAAGCAGAAAAAGCTGCTGCCGTGCAGATTTAAAGACACTAACTCTGCTGTCAGCACATCTCGGAGCTGCAACAGGAGCCTGGTAAAATTGTTGTAGCCGTGGTAGAGTTGTTTTGCCTCCCCGAGGACACGCATGGGTTGTTGAGCAAATGTGAGCGATTTAATTTGAATATATTAGTTTGACTATTATCCGAGCGCTACCAAAAAGATCACATTTAAAGTTTGATGGAATTCACAAGGTGATGTTGTCTTTTTATCGTGCCTGGTAGCCATACAGTTATTTCAGAAATATAAATAATTATTAGAGGAGCAGAAGTGCACCCGAGGGCATACAAAGCTGCACAAACAAGTGAATTTATGGAGCAGCTTTTGGCTCTACCTTACCCTCTGATTTGTGTCTCTCGGTAGAATAGGCTGTATCACAGCTACCGAGAAAGGGCTGTAAGATCAGGAAAAACACATTCAAATAATGGCCCAAACATTGGCCCTGGAGATCCTCTGGTGTTGGCTGCAGCAGCCTCCCTCCATCACGGCCAGAGGTGGGTCCTACCAGGAACTCTGCAGTAATGCCACGTCAGGCAGCCCAACCTCATTTTTTCACATGGTAGGGCTCAATTTTAAATATCCTGCCCGTGGTTTTCAGGAAGGATGATCTACCAGGGTACCAGAGCCTCCTTCTACAAGGCTGCAATAAACTCCCTCAGCATATTTTACCTCCCTTTTATTACCTGCAAGAACATCTCTAGCCAAGAGGAAGGACTGGGGCATGCTGGTTTGGAAGCCCAAAGCCATGAGATGGGAGATGACATCTCTGTGTCCCCCCCATCGCAGTGGGGCTTGTTCAACCTCTCCTGGTGCTCCTGCTGACTCGGGTTTTGCCACAGTCCTTTATTTGCAACGCAGAGACTTGGCTGCGAGAAGCAACCGAGCAAATAAACTGGAAGGAGCTACCGCCCTCTTTCCATGCAAATATCTCTCGTTAGGGAGAGGGACACAGGGCACCTGAACCAAATCACTTAAGGCAGAGGTTTTCAGCAGGTGTGTCTGCCTTAAAATATGCAGTGTGTCATCTTGAGCATCCCTGAGACTCAAGGAGGGAAAAGGAAGAGAAGGTACTTTTTACTGACACATTGCATTAGCAGGAGATAAGAAGTACTTGAGGATAAACTTCCCCACGTGGCTTCTGAGTGTCTCCAGAAATGGGACAGATGCCCTTTCCCTCTCCGAGAGAGTGTTAAAAGAAGCGGGTGATTCTAATCTGATTTTCCTCATTGCTCCTACAGTAACAAACGTGCCTGTGCCAGAACAGAACTGCTTTCATCTCAAATTATGTGGAGGGCTTCTGTCAAACATCTCAATCTTTCTGTCCCGTGGGCTCCAAGCGCTGCAGTTGCAGAAGGGTGAGAATTATGCATGCTTCCTCACCAGCACGCTGGGTCTCAAAATAAATGCAAGCAGCACCTGCCTTGCTAACTTTTTAGCTCCCGAGGGTAGATTCTTCAGAGCTCAGTCCCAAATCAGGCACCCAAAAGAAGAAGGCAGAAGCAAATGGAGGATGCTGGGCCCTTTGGAAACTGTGGCTGTTGCTGGTGGCCACAGCAAAGGCGAAGAGCAGTGTGGGGAGAGGAAGGATGCAGCTAACACCTGCCTCTGTTCTCTGGGCAAAGTAGTCACAGGGACCAGGAATGGAGAGAAAGGTTGCATTTGAAATAGGAGCAGGGATGCAAACCTCTGCCTCCTGCATCCCATAGCATCATCTCATCTTGCTATGGAGTCAGGCCTTGCTTTGATTTGTCCTTTCCCAGGGGCACAGGAGGATCCGGGGAGGAACAGGGGTTTTGCAAAGCCTTGTGCTGGGGCTTCCCCATCAGTTCAGGGGATGCTGGACCAGAGCTGGGCACCTCCTTGACCCAGCACAGCTCAGAGCCCTCCTGGGGCTGCATACATCAGCATGATGCAACCCCCCTTCTCCCCAACCAACCTAATGCCAAACCGTTAATGCTTTGCCTCCAAAATTTCCTGAAATCACTTAAAAAAATTATCATCAAAGCCTGCAAAACTCATACACAATTGGGAGCCATCGCTTGCCTCTCCCTGTGTGAGAGTAAGGACAAAGCAAGGAGGGACATTTAAAAGCAATTGGTGGTTTCAGGCAGGTCTCTTCCTTTACCCACAACCAGTAATAAAACAAATTAATCTGTTTTCTAAGGGTGCTACAGCTTCCCCTGACCTTCTGCTCAGATTCTTCCGAGCAGAATTGCGTGTTCCCAGCATAAGGAATAAAAAGCTCAACGTCTCCCATGCTGGGGACAATCCTCACGACAACCACATCAGCGAGCACAGGAAATTTGGAAACCATTTGCTCAGAGGCAGAAGGTGCTGGACAACCAGAGGGAGGGAGGACAGTCAACTCCACATCTCCAGCACTGACCCCTTCTGCAGGGACCGGCCAAGACCACGTACCGCGCAGCCGTCCAGGACGGCTCGGATGTAGGGGTTGTTGTCGTAGGACATCTCCTCGTCGTTGGAGCCCAGGAAGCGGATGGCCTTGTCGTAGCTGTCGGTGGTGGCGTCGTGCCAGGCGACGGACTGGTAGCAGTTGTAGGTGATGTTCTGGTGGGCCGAGGCGCTCAGGAGCCGGAGGAAAGTCATCTGCACCACTCCGATGGGGTTGCCATCCGAATCCACGTAGGAAAGCTATGGGAAGCAGAGAAGGGGAAACACTGGGCAGCGAGGGGCAATGCGACACGTCTGGGGAGGCTCTGAGGACCACCAGTCCCATCCTTCTTCATCACCCTGGGCATGGGGCTCGGTCTCACCACCCCACTGGGGTGCAGAGACTGCTCCTGCCATGGGGCTGCTCTAGTCCTTCTGCAGCCAGTTCATGGCTACTGAGGGCAGTTTATTTCTCTTGTTGATTAAGCTAAAAAAATAAGGCTAATGCAGAGCAGGAGGAGAATGGAAGGGGGATTTCAGCCCTGGTTCCATAAAGGTGCAGTGCTAAGTAAATCTGGGGCTATGAGCCTCAAGTTTAAGCCAATACTGAGCAAACTTCTCCCCCTTTTGAAAAGGGGAGAAAGCAGATTTCTGTAAGGGCTTGGGGCTTTATTTTTCTGTCCTATTAAAATGATGTTCTGATTGCTCTGAGTATTTCGTTCTGCACGCCCTAGGGTATTTCCCATTCTGTTTTTCCTGGGCACCAAAGCACTGGTTTTTAAGCAATCTTTGCCTTAATCTGCAGCAATCCTGTTCCTGCTGATAAGGACTCCTCTGTGAGGCCACACTCAGCCAAAGGGAAAATGCATCTGCTGCCCTTAGGGCACGGTTCTGCCAAGAACCACAGAGCTGCACCAGCACAGAGGTTTGCTCCATTCTGCACAGAAGGCTCCTTTTCTCCCTTGGAGGAGAACGGTGTCTGGAGATATTTTTATTGAAGCCCAATCCAGCACCTCGGGGCTTCGGGACTTTCTGGGACTTTCTCTCGTACCCCACCAAGGAAGCAAATGCTGATGGGCACAGCCAGTTTGCATGTATAAACTAACTGTACTTCAGGTGGTATCTCCAGCCACAGCCAAGCTACCAGAGCTGCTCTTGGGTCCTGTCATCTAGAGACAGTGGGTTTCCTTAGCAAGGAGCAGGAGAAAAATACAGGCAACGCAAATAGGGTAGTGTCCTTCGAGGTACCATGAAACATCACGTTGCGGTGCAAGCTGCAAACAGTAGAAGAGATTCATAACCAGACAACAAAATCATGAGTAAAAAGATAATAAAGATAAATAAATGTACCAACCGGTTGTCAGGATACCGTTGCACTGTCCTCCTGAGAGTTAAATATGACTGACCACGACAGAACCATGCATGCCAGGAGGAGAGCTATGAGAAAACCACCAGGACGTGGAAGGAAAGGGACACAAAGTGCCGACTGCTTGGCACACACTCAATGACACGTGGCACTGCTGATCTGCAGGGGCCACTTCTCTTATTTAATTCTTATTTCAAATCAGTGCTTGGTTTGGGAGCCTGATGGCTTGTTACAGGGTCCCGGCTGCTGTTCTCCCTCTGCAGACTGCATGAAGACCTGTCCCAGCTTTGCAACTGGAGCCACTGGGAACTGGTTGTGCTCATAAGGCTTGCTTGAGGGAACACCGTTTTGCAAAAAATAAATAAATAAACCAAGCAATCCTTTCCTGTTCTCTGTGTGACAGTATTTCCCTGTGGCAGCTGCCATATGGCTACGAAGGATAACAGGACAGGATGGGTGGCAGGCCTTGTTAGAGCCACTGGGAATTGTAACACACAGAAGAAAAGCAGAGTCCAGAAGAAAACATCTGCAAAACCCTTTTATCCCTCTAAATGTAGTTTGGCTGCACCATGATAAATGATAAGAAATCTAGTCCAAGTACTTTGTGTCACTGATTAATGACAGTGCCGAAGCATCAAAACAAGGTGGGTTTTTTGTATTTCATATTTACTACGGCCTTCTTGCCTTAGATATCCCCAGAAGAAAGGCAAGCATTCTCACGGCTGCACACCTTGTGCAAGCACTGGGATTCATGAGGAGTTTCCCCCACCAGCAGCTCTGAGCAGCCACCTGGAAATCTTCCCCTTGGCTCCGGGGGTCCCTGTGGGTTCAGCCCCTCAAGAGACCACGCTCAGGCTGCGTGAGAAGACACCAGGGACCTTCTGCAGGGAGTCAGAGGAGCAACGTGGCACTCAGAGGGGAACTCGAGCTCATTCATCCCACCCACCTACATAAAAATTCCAGATGAGCTTGGATCCAGGCCAGGCAAATGTCTCCCCCCATTTACCAGCCTCATAATTCCAAACTACGACTGGGGCAAAATAAGAGGTATTTCTCAAATAGAAAAATCAAACTTTAATTTTATGGCTTGTGTGGTCAAGAGTTTCGTGGTTTGTTTGGGCAGGTCTTCTACGTGCTGGTGGCTTTTTTCCAAACAGAAAACGCAGGACAGGTAAAAAAAAAAGCAAGAAAATAGCAACACAGAAAGATGGGAAAAAAGAGCTCCAAGTAGCGCTGAAAATCCTATTTCAAATAATGGGCCCTAAGCTCTAGGTTGGCAATTCAGCCTCTAATGTAGCTGGTAAACAGACCAGAGGAAAAAAAAAAAGAGCAGAGAAAATGGAAAAATGGAGGTACTCATTAACTGATGAAGTGCTCTGTAATTAAGCTATGAGTAGTTGCCCTCCAAGGATCTACAAGGCTGAAGCCTTGGCTTTGAGGCCTTATTCGATGATGCAGAAAAGCTGCAGAAGCCATATCCTTCTTGTGGGCAGAATCAGAGCAAATGTGTTTAGTGGCGGTGAAGGAAAACAACGCGGTGATTTTCTTTGTTGTTTGCCTTTTAAGGTGGAAGTTTGGGACACTGCAAAAAACCACAGCCCTGGGGAGGCAACTCAGCGGGGTCTGTCAGAGCATCTCCCTCCTGCTTTCAGGGCAGGGTGGTTTTATCCGCTGAATATTTCCTTCTTCCCTAATGCTCCTGATTTGGCTGAGCTCATTATCTGCATCCCACTAATCCTACAAGAATTGATACACACGTGGGAGATTCCTGATGCTTAAGGAGACCTGGTTTACACTAATCAGTTGATGCTCTGATGCTCCTGACCAAAGCTCAGGCTCTGTGGGAGCAGCATCCACATCACGAATGTCCTGTTAAGGGACAAAACACTAGAGCTTCTTCTCTGTCTTGCTTACTTACTGACATCAAACGTTGTTTGACCTTATGACAGTTTTTCTCCCTTGAAAAATATCCTTAATTGTGACTAAGTCAAACTCCAGGCTTAGCAAATACACACGGCTTGAAATCTTCCTTTAAACCACTGAATTCTCACCTCCCAAGCTCTGGGGGTGGTGTGGGAGCCCCTGATGTGGCTCATCTCCAGCGTGGGAGATGAGATTCTTCTGTTGGGGAAAACCAACCTGGAGATGGGCAGATTCACCCCCTCAACCTGGGTACCAGCAAGCCCAGAAGCGTGCTCAGCTCCAGGCTGAAGCATCACGGTGGGGGGGCTCGGCTCCTGGCTATGCTGGGGGACAGCATGGGGACACCCAGTTTACCCATAATGGGAACTGCTTAGAGGGCTCCTGTGGGATGCAGGCACTGCAGTGCTCTGTGGAGACAGACCTGCAACAGCTCCAGCTCTGCAGGGTCCCCCAGCACATCACTGTATCCCCTCGTAACGAGGGGGAAAGCTCATCACCTAGGTTTCCCGTCAAGCAGACTGGAAAAACGTGTCCCCTGTTGGGTTTTGTTTCTTTTTTTTTTTTCAGTATTCCACCTTAAATATTTTCACTGCGACTTGCGATGGGTATTAGTCCAGCATGCAGAGTGCAGCAGGTCTGGCCATACCAAAGCAGGTGATGGGCTCTGATTCAGACTAGAGGGCCAGGGTTAGCCACTTACCAAAGACCCCCGCTTGTATTGACTATACCATGTGGAAGGCTGTTCTTTGGGCCAACGAGCCATTTTACTCTGTAAAATATGACACGGGTTAAAGAAAACAGAAAGCACCAAGATGCATCTTACCAGTTTACCGCGCTTGAATTCACTGAACCAGGAGCCTGGGTTTTCCTTTGGCCAAGAAGTAATTCTAGCCTAGTTTGTGGACGGCAAGGAGGAAAGAGAGAAAGAAAAAAAAAAAGAAAAAGAAATAAAAAAAGTTACATTCAGTTCCACAAGCCGAGTCTGCATGTCTTATTGAAACTGTCCAACTTCCTTTAAAATGTTTTCTTAATCTTTATACACCAGTAACAAGAGCAGAGCCCTGAGGTGCCAGCAGCCTCTCAAGCAGAACAGGACATCGTGATGCTGCCCCGGGGTGCCCAGTGCAGCCTTGGCATCAGCCTCCTTTGCTCAGGGCTAATGATCTCTGCCTCCTAGATCCTTTGGATGCAAAATCAGCAGTGCAGTCTTTTGGCAGGAGAGATAAAAGGACATATAGAGGGGGGAAAAAAAAGGAAATATCAGTGGTAAAAGATCCATTGATCTTCGTGGGAGTGCTAGGGTAGAAAAAGAATGGTGATAGCACAGAAGGCTGGTGTCACTCTAACGTCAAATCCGGATGCTGTGGGGCTGGGAAAAGCAGAGTGTGATTAAGGAAAAGCCTCTGCCTGTCTCCTGCATCTGAGCAGCAACAAGGTGTAGCACAGGCAGTGCATCCTCCAGTCAGTGCTGGAGCATCACACATGATGGAGCTCCAACTACCTGGAGTGATGCAGGGGGTGACCTTGACAAGCAATGAGCTGTCAGAGCATCCCTTATGGCAGCCCCACCGAAGCAGCTCCATCTCTTTTTTTGAGTCGGAGCCTAAGGAAGGAGCATGGCTACCATCTGCTCCCTTACCCTCCCATCAGCTCCCTCACTTCTGCCATATATCTCCCCAAAAACAACAGCCAAGCTATATGCAGGTGTCTTGGGGTTGTCCTTTCCTTCCCAGTATGTGAAACATAAAGTGAGTCAGTGCAGTTCTGCTGGGTCTGAAAGGAGATATGGCTTAAACTCTGCTGTGGCTTATAATAAAACCACTCAGCCAAAACCTAATGCTGATCTGGTAGCTGTTTTCATTCCTCTACTTGGAGAAAGAGCAGGCTGAAGCTTTTTTTTCCTTATTTATGACAGTACTGTGCAAGTGTAGCACCATTTGAGGAGCACCTCAACCTGTGATCAGAAGAGCAGCTCCACAGCGGATGAGATGGGGCCAAAGAGCCACTCGCAGAGTTGGGGTGGCAGGAGTTGGAGAGGCCCTAAGATCATGGGCTGTTTGAGCTGTCAATGTTTTGAGGAGAACCAGGGCAAGTTAACGCAAAGGAGAAGAAATCCATCTCTTATTTAAACACCCCTAACAAAAACCTGAGGAAGATTCCTGTCACGTGGTACTTGTCCTGGGCCAGCACATATTTTTCGGTGGATGGAATTCAGCAAGCCAATGGCTTCCACTGGAGTGAGCAGCTTTGTTTGCATCTTAACCCAGCTGGGGCACAACTGTGCCACCGAGAGAGCTCCCCCAGGCCACTTTGGAGGAGTTTCTGCTTGGCCAGTGCAAGAGCTGGTCCCTTGGCACGAGGGAGAGCAGCTCCAGAAAACAGAGCACGATGGATCGGGGACATAAACCACTGAGTATGGTTGAGCTATGCACATCATTACACAAATAACTTAAATCAACCTTGCATATCAGTGCCAGGAGGAGCACTGAGGCGAGCTGCAATCGTTTAGGAAACTAAATACCCACCAGAAACACCAGGAAAAAAATAATAAAAAATGTCAGGAGATAAATATTTATCTGCCTGAAGACACAGAAAGGGTAGAGGAGTCAGCGGTGCTTATGCCCGCAGCCCGGCTGCAGGAGGGGAGGCAACGAATGAGTTAAAGGAAGCTCAGGGGGAGACACGGTTCCTGCACCAGACACGCTTCTGCCTTCATAAAGCAAAGTAAAAAAAAATTTAAAAAATTAAGGTTTTAGCATTTATTATGCCTGGGAAATCATCAAAGACTTGTCCCAAATCACACTTTAAATCTGACTTACTCAAAGAAATTCTCCTTGTAAACACATTCCTTGTTATTTTAGAAGCCAACGTTGCGTAACAAAGTAACGTTCTGGATCTTTAATCCTTCCTCGCTATTGTTCAATTCTCCCGAAATTGACTGTCTATGAATATTCATATTAGGAAACAAGCTCTTATCACCATGATATAGAGGGAGAAGAAAAAACTAAAAAGTTGTGTGGACTTACTCCTTCAGATTTCTTATCGGGGAAGATGCAAGTCTCTCCACCAGCTGTGAAATTACAGTAAACTTTGAAAGAGTCCCTGGAACATCCTTGGTTAGGATCAACCCAGTATTCACCTGGTTGTGAGAGAGGGAAGAGAAGGGAAGAAAAGAATCAGCACTGTGAAGGAAGGACGATGGGCACTTCAGCAACCATCTCACCAGGGATGTTTCCTTTCTGTCATAGGCTACTATTTGTATGTGTGTTTTTTGGAAAACTTGTTATGTCCTGATTCCACATAATACTGTGGTATCTTACAGCAACAGCTATTTTTCATGATATATAAACATTTAAGTTAGAAAGGACCTACAACGATCATCTAGCCTGACAATTCTCAGTAGAGAATTCCTTCCTTGTCAGCCACATTCCTTATGTGGCACCAGACCAGGGACTCTCCAAATTACTTCTCTTCCTGCACTTATTTATATTCCCCCCGTGTTCCCCCTGCACCCCCTTTTGTCCCAGGACACACCATCTGGGAAGTCAGGGTGACAAAGCTGCAGATCCTTGCAAGTACGTGCTGGGTTGTGTTGAGTGCCCAATGGATGCTTCATTTGCTCAATTTCCAGTTTCAAGGAATTCAGTGACCCAAAAATTTCCTCCATGCCATCTGCATAGTCCATGTAGTTGTCGGCATTTCCATCGTCCACCAGCTGGCTGGCATCAATATTTCGCCTGGTCCTCTTGGAAGCCTGGATGGGCAGTGGCTGGATGACTTCTCCAGGAGGACCCTGATTTGTGGGGAAAGAAGATACAACTTCTCATTGCATTGGCAGTGGGGAAGAGGCACAAGAGGTGGCCAAAGCAGCCACCAGCACCGAGAAGAAGCAGCACAAGATACACACTAGAGGTGTGTAACACTGATAAAAACCCTGGCCACCAGGCTTGAACACTGGGTCCATCTTTTCTTGTCATCTTCCCGTTAGTAACTTCTTCCCCAGCATCTCTAAGAGACACCAATCCATTGTTAGGACTCCTGATAGGCCAAATCTTGATCCACAAATCTTCTACTTCCTAACATTGCAACACCCATTAAATCTGAACCTCATTTCACACTTCATGTAACAGGTTCTACTTACAGGAGGCCCTGGAGGCCCGGGAAGACCCGATTCACCCTTTGGACCTGTTGGACCCTGGGTGGGAAAAAAGAAAAAAAAAAAAAAAAGAGAAAAACATTTGAGTCACTCAGGAAAAAGCAGTTGTCACATATCACATCCCAAACATTATTTCCTTTAATAGTCTCTCATGGCAAAAAACTTTCTTCTTGTCCTTTCAGGGACACAAGAGGAGTGTCCTTGCACCCCACCAAGAAAATTTTTATTTTGGTTATTTTTATATGCTTGGGCAAAAGAAAAGATGGGTCAAACACTTGGGATTAGACACTTCAATTGTACTTAGGCTTCCTCCAGAAAAGGAAGGATCTTCCACTGCATGAAAATGTTACTCTCCAAATCAACCCATTGATTTATAAATCAAATAAAACCTTAAAATTAATAAATCATTGAATTCTGCATGGAGAAAAAGACTTTAGGAAGTTGCCCAAGAGGAATTTTTAGCTGCCTGCATAGGAGATTTGTAACATGAAGCTTGCTTCAGTGTCTCATTTCTCACCGAGTTCTTCGTTTTTCAGCTTCCCACCTCCCGCTTCTTCACAGTCTATTTTTAATACCCCTCGCTTTACAGCAGTAGGTTTTCTCCTAAGGACTATGCACTGCATTCCTCCTTATGATCTTTGCTGCACTGATGTTCAATGGAGTACCGTGTGTGTAACAAAGAAGCCTTTTCCCAATTATAATTTTGAGCTTAGACAGCCTGAAAAGGCTGCATTTGCCACAGTCATCTTTGGCTAATTGCCTTTAATGCCACTGATGTGCAGAAGTCGCAGCAGGTTACACGCTTAATAAGAGCTCCTCAGCCTTTTCATTTAACAATATCTATACTCACTGATGATCCTTTAGCACCTTTGGGACCAGGTGGACCCTGTATAGAGAAAAATGAGAAAGGAGTCAGTACATTTCCTCACAGAGAAGTCAGTCTCTCCTTGGAGAGAGGCAGAGCAGTGTTATACAAGGTGCTTTTTTCCTTTTAATTCACTTCCTTTCTGTTTCCATTTTTCACATCCACTTGAGTTTGGTGTTGCTTTTATTTGCCAACACCCAAAAAACATTTGTGTCAGAGCAATCTGTGTCAGTGGCTCCACACTCCAGCCTGGATGGGGACTGGGAAAGCTGCTGGGTGATTACCATAACCTGGGGCTGGTCCCAGCTCCGGGCTGAGGACACCCAGCAACAGCAAATACTGGTTGCCCAAGGGTGCAGGCACACAGGGAAAAATAATACAAATAGCAAAAAGGGCAAGAAATCACCACATGATTGTAGATAATCCAAAAAAAATATATAAAAAAAAAAAGTGGGAGAAAGAAACAGGGTGGGCCAATTTCACTGCCTCCATCACACCGTGTCCCCTCTGCCCATCAACTCAGCTCACGTGTCACCCCCCCAGTGCTCCTGTGATTCATTCCAGTGTTTATAATGGGCTCAGCTGGGCAGCCCCCATTCCCATCAGCATCCTTGTATAAGGTCAGGCCAGAAGGACCGAGCTGGATATCTGGGAGCACCAAGGTGAACCCAGAAGGGCTGTGTAGCTGCCAAGGAATTAAAAGATAATTACTTATGACATACCGGTAATCCTGGTGGCCCTGGAGGTCCAATTGGTCCAGAAGGACCCGTGATACCCTGAAAAATAAAAGCAGGACAACATTAATTTACATGCACAGGTGCTGGCTTATAAGTACACAACTAACATCTGCTCACAGATGACCGCTCAGTTTTGGAGGACTCCACACAAATCTGCAGCTTTAATGGGTTTTTAAGCTTGTGCATGATCCAGACAAGAGCATGACTGGGGAACCTCGTATCTCATTTAGGCACACAGTTCTAAAAAATGAGTCCTCTAGATACATATTTAATGCTACCATCCCTCCAAGTCTATTCAATTCTTTTCATATGACCCTTGAGAATCTGCTTTCCACTAAAATGGATCATTTTGGAGCATCTCTATATTTCACATGTAGAATAAACTACATTAACATAGAAAATATCCCTTAGAATTTAGGAAGAGTCTCCTGCCGAGGCCGGCCATCCCTCTATGCCATACCTGCACAAAGTCAGCAAACCACAGCTCAAAAGCACATTTAATTAAGTTCTTACAGAATATTTACCTGCTCTCCTTTAGGTCCTGCTGAGCCCTGGGGGCCTGGGAGACCTCTGTCACCCTTTTCTCCCTGCTCTCCTGGTGGTCCAATAAGACCAATTAAACCTGGATGACCCTAGGGGAAAACAACAGATGTTAATTATGATCTCTCGCCGGAGGTAATTGAATGCCAAAGGTAACCAGCAAAGACATTTTTAGATACAAACCCAAATATCTAAGCAAGGTGAGAGGAGTTTGTAGTTATTCCTGACACCTGGAAGTGGCAGGACAGAGAAAAGCACTAGCTTTTTCAACAGAAAATGAAACAAATACAGACAAAAGAACTGCTGCACTGGAGCACCTACTCATTCCATGCGCTAACCTATATTGCATGAATTTCTACAAGGCTGAGAACGATGTCCCAACACAAGCCTGGTGTCTGCACCTCCCTGTGCCCTCTGCTAAAGCATCTGTGTTCAGGCAGCCCCCACAACTAGAGCTGCTGTGGACTTCAAGGGCTGCCAGAGGGGAATTCAGCTCCTCCGTGTCCCTCGTTGTCATCAGTGTTGGTGACATGGGGATGGGAAACCCAGTCTTGGATCCAGACAGGTGGTGGCACAACCTGGTTCATCCCTTGGAGCACACTCACAACTCCCCATCTCTCCTCTAAGATATGTCCAATGTTTTCCGAGTATGAGAAAGAGCACGCGGGGCTGGTGGCACTCCTCAGCCTTCTCCTGCCAGCTGCAGGACCCCTCTACAATGACAATATTTCCCCCACACCCTGGCAACAGGCATCAGATCATGCTAGGAGTTTCTGTGTGTCATTCTCACCTTCTCTCCTTTAGGACCAGAGTCTCCTTTAAGACCAGGCAAACCCGGTGGGCCCTTTAGGAGACAAAGAAAGAGAGAATGAATGAATGAAAAATACATTCACCCATTTCAAAAACTCGTGGAATTTGATGGTCTGGACATACCATAGGGCCTGGAGGACCATCTGGGCCAGGAGATCCCGGGAGACCTTGTTCACCCTGTAAAACAGTGCAATTCCCTCAAATCCATCACATTCCCAACAGCAGTGCTTCCAGCTGGGATTATTCAGATTATTCACCCATCCTCATCCGGTCCCTGTGACAGAGAACTTGCCCTGGCTTCTCACAGGAGGGTGAAGGCAAAAGGATTTATGTTCCTTTCGTGCTCAGATCTCTACTGGAAAAGAGACTTTGCAGCTCATGGAAATGTTACCCCAGAGAGTGGATGAGCAGAACCAAGACTCAAATAAAACACGATGCGAGGTGATATTCACCGTTATGTTATTTTCACTAAAGATGTTTTATCTGCTGTCAGGAATGTAAGCACAGACAGAACACTACACTGGGAGAAAGACATCTTTCAAGGCAGATGGGTTACGGTAAAGCTTCTGGGCAGGGTTGTTCCTGATGATTTCTCAGCCTTTGCTCAGTTTGGGAATACTCACAACTGGACCAGGAATCCCTCGAAGGCCATCAGGACCAGGCTTCCCTGGGGCACCCTGGGGACCAATCGGGCCAGTCTTCCCAGGTGGTCCTTCCAAACCAGCTTCACCCTAAACGCAAGAGGCAGCTTTAATTTGCATTGGGGCATCAAACGACCTTCTCACACGTGGCGGCTGCCAGGATGTCATGGAGTGATGACATGTAAAAACATGTAAAACTTTCTATTTGTTCATTTTCCTGCCCCATACATGCTGAGGACAAGTCTCCAAGCTCTTTCACTTTACATCCTTGCCTGTTTCTGCTGATTTCCAGCAGGAACTGCTCTTTGGTTGTCAGCTTTCCAGAGCAGGAAGCTTTCCTGGGTTTGGGCCTGGGAGATGAGCTGGCAGAGGACATCCCTGCCACCAACGATCCTGCAGCTGCTGCAACAATCAGACCTACAATTTCTGATCCTGCTCATTTCCCCACCATCCCTACAAAATCAGTCATAGTCCAATAATGTGTTTGCCCTGGGAAAGGACATAGGGCTGTACATACCATAGGTTGTGCAATGCATAAAATTGCCAAATATGGCCTTTTATCATTTCAAAGCAAGAAAAACATTCCCATGACCTTACCAAGCTGTAATTATACTCACTGAGTTTGTTAAAAGATGAAACATCAGTTTAGATTTGAAGCCAATGGCCCCAAATTCAGGCTAATTTGTTATAATATACAGAAAAATCAATTTAAACACCAGGGTTGTCAGAGGGTGATCCCTTTGGCATACAAAGGACATGGTAGAAGTAAAATCCCATTCAGCTCTTACCTTGGCTCCTTTCTCTCCTTGCCTTCCTTCGGGACCAGCTGGACCAGGAGGGCCCTAGAGAGTGCACAAAATAGATGGAAAATACAATTAGATCATGCTGATCTGAAATGGTCTATTGGAATTAACAAAACGATGCTACAGCCCCAGGGAAGAAGACAAAATGAAGATGAATATCTCTAAAAAGCTTTTTAAATTAGCTTCTTGCTAAATGAATCCCTGGGTTCTGCCAGCGAGGCAGGAAGAGCAGGAACACCTCATACTTATATTTTCTTTTGGGTGTTAAAAACTCCAAAAATCCATGGGATTCAGTTGACAACTTCCCATCAATTTCCAATGGCTGTGGATGGCGCGTCCATTTTTTTATTATTATTATGTATTTTATAGGCTACTGCCTTGCATTTACTGTAAACCTACGTTAGTTTCAAAATGTCAATACAAATACATTTGGAAAAATATTCCCTAAACAATCAGCTTACCCTTTTTCCTGGAGGTCCGGAGGGGCCTGGCTCTCCCGTGGGACCAGGGGAACCCTAGATGGAGAGGGGAGGAGAACAAGCCATAATTGCATCTTGAGACGCAGGAAGGAGGAGCAAACGTGTAAAACTCGAGTCGAGATGCAGAGTTTGTGCTAAGCTGAGGTGTGGGTGGCTGGTAGAACTCCCAACACCTCCTCGGGGGTGCAGGTGGTATCTTGTTTTATCCCTTCCCACCATGCAACACCATAAGGCACAACAAAGTTAAAACGAAAGACTTAGATTTATGTTTTTCCGTAAGTTATGTTTTGCATTCAGGATGTATTGCTGAGCAGCCTGGATGGATGGCAGCAGCCATCAGGGGACCAGTGCAAGCAGGAGCTGGTGGGAATTAGATGCTCTATGTCTTTCTGTGTTAAAAAGTCCTTGGACAGTTCTGTAGTCCTTGGGCAGAAACCGTGGGCACTGATGGGGAACAGATCTCATCTATCCAGTTACTCACAGTCTGTCCAGGTTCGCCATCATCACCTTTGTCACCAGGGGGACCATCTTGACCCTAAAAAAGAAAAAGAAAGAAACAAGCCAGGTGTATTTAGGGTATGAATACAGAGCATTAGCAGCTGCAGGTGTGGTTCAGCTGGTCTTCAATGTCACCGAGCTCCATCCCTTCCCATCTCCTGTTGAGAACACAGGCAAACATCCCGTCAAATCCTGTGGGTAGCAGATTTTGTACAACTACTGCCCCAAAGGTCAGACAAACAGTCTTATGGTGGGACTTCCTACTCTTTCCCAAGTAAAGAAAGAGTCCACACCAGAGGAGCTGCTGGTGAACAAAGAGCACACAGTCGTATTTCACAAAACCAAGAGGAGGCACCGAACTGCCCTTGCGCGAGATAAACACTTACAGCTGGACCAGGTTCTCCAGGTGGACCAGGGTCACCAGGGAAACCAACTGGACCCTGCAAAGAGAGAAGAAGAAGATCCCCAAGTCAGAGATGTTGCATCTGTACAATTTCAGAGCACTAGTGCCTGCTAACCCAGGGACAACATGGGGAGTCACCTTGTGGAGCAAACCCCAATTCCCTACTCTCAGACACAATCCCAGGTCACATCCCATTTTTGCATCCTCAGTAATTTCATCCTGTCACAGCCACCAGTTCAGCTCTGCATCCAGACTATGCAAAGATCCAGTGTCAATGCTGGGACTTTCATCTACTTTTTCCTAAATACATCGGATAATGACAGTGAAATCCTCGCACCTTTGGGGAACGGGCAGATTAGAAGACTTTGCTTTTCCTTACTACAGGATGTGTAATATTTTTCACACAAAGGTCCTCTCAAAGCATTTAATGACTAAAACACTTCACATTCTTCTCTGTACAATGTCTATTGTGCACTTCAAATGATTCCGAGAGCAGCATTCAGACAATAGGCTTCAACCAATAATGTGATATCCCCAAACCCATCTGTTCAGAGAGATGACTAACTCCCCTGCCTCCTCTGCTGCTTCACGCCATCTTTGCTTATCGCATAATAAATTTCTTCAGCCAGCAAGCATCAAAGAAGCCGGCAAGATAAATACTGTACCATTGTCATCTGGTATAAATCAGTAGAGCTCTGTTGGCTTCAACAGAACTATAGCAATTAGCCTCAGCAGGGATCTGACCCTGGAGGTACAACTCCCACATTCACATAAATCTCCCCTATTTTGAAAGCTTCACCTTGGTGCAGAGGACCTTGGCAAGGCATAGGCTCAAATGCAAAGTAAGCCTACTGCTGGCCCTCTCCATAGGGGTGAGTTTTCTGATAGCTTGCAAAAAGGACTAATAATTCAAGTATTGCTGGAAGATAAGGTACAACTGTGCCTTTTCCTCATTAGCACCCTAAAGGAAGGGGACTGATATCACATATCATTAGAGGAGCGATTCTCTGGCTGGTAAACTGTTTCAAATTGCCACAAAAATCTCTGGAAAACATCTTTTCATGCAGAACTCTCTGCAGGGCAAGACAAGGAAGCACTGCTTGGACAGGAGGAGGTACTCACAGGGCTGCCTTTGGGACCGTCGTCGCCTGGTGGACCTTTGGGGCCAGGTGGACCAGCAGCACCAGAGGGACCTGCTTCACCCTTTTCACCTCTTTCACCTTTAGGACCCTGTAAAAGACAAAGGGCATTTCTATTATCCAGGAAAACAACTTACCAATCTCTAATTTTCCTTTAATCGATTCTGAGAAAGACACTCTATTTGTATCTCCAAACATGAGGACATGATTTAGCAGTCCCTTCCCACAAAGATTAAGTGGTGTTCATGTTGTTCAGTCGTGGGTAGCCCATATTTTGTGACTAAATGTTATACTATAAATACCCAGCAACATGGTGATGTGCCACCCAATACCCAAACCAAGGACATGGCTGGTTCAGTCCCTGTAGCCCCAGCCACATCCATCTCTCTCTGTCACCCCTTCAACCAGCTCCTTGGGGGACACCACTGAAGAAAAGGTCTTCTCCATCAGAGCAACAGCCACCTCGTAGCATACTTACTGGGAGGCCGACCTCGCCAGGAAGACCAGGCTCACCAGATTCACCAGGTTCACCCTGTAGAGGGGAAAAAAAGAGGATGAGCGCTTACATTTCTGCAGGGTGCCAAGGTTTTGCTGACGCAGCAAAGCCCCTGCACGAGTGTTGTAGCAAACTCCTGTGGACTTCAGTCAGGTTGTCTAGATGCTTTACCTTCTCTCCTACTGCGCCGGGATTTCCTATTCCCCCAGGAGGACCCTGGGGACCATCTGCTCCTGGTGGTCCAGATGGACCTCTGGGTCCAGGTGGGCCCGGTGGGCCCTAAGAGAAAGAGAGACAAATTTAAGACTTGTTTCTTGGAGCAATGTCTGTCAGTGATGAGAAGTATGAAAGCATCTTACCATTTGCCCAACATCACCTGTTTCTCCCTTCTCACCAGGTGGTCCAGGCAAGCCCTGTAGAGGTGGAGAGGATGAGTTTTAGCTGTGAACATCTCAGATGGAGCCCCAGCTCTCGTTACCCTACGTCCTTCCTTGATGCTGCAAATTACCTGCAAGCCCACAGGGCCAGGGGGACCAGGGAAACCTCGGGGTCCTTCATCACCTTTCTGACCAAAGAGGCCTTGCTGTCCTCTGGGACCTGGCTCTCCATCGGCACCCTACGAGGACAGAGTCTAACACAGCTTGGAAAAGACACAACACAGATGCAAATCTCCATCCCCATCACCTTCTGCCACAGCCAGTGGCAATGCCCAACTCATGTGTTGGGCATCAGCAGTGCCAGGAGGAGATTGTCCACCCTTGCAGTGCTTCCCAGGAGATTTTATGGTAAGAAAGGGGATTTCTGCTAACAGGGGACAATACTCACAGCTGGGCCAGGCTGACCAATTGGACCCTGCGGGCCAGTAGGACCTGGTGGACCCTGTCATGAAGCAGAATTACAGTGTCAGCATTAGGAGCAGAGAGTGAAAAACTCACCTGGAAAAGGTGATGCCTTTCAACCCAGCCTCCATTAGATGTGCCTTAATTCCCAAAACAGAGAGGGAGGGCAGGGTCACGTCTTCCCAGACACCAGCATCCCTCAGCCCTGGTGCCAATGGCAGAGCAGACATGTCTAAGGGCATTTTTGCTCCCGCAAAGTAATATCACACCACTCAGTTCTGTCTAGATACTTACGTGTAATTTATCTTCCTCGGGCTCTGAGCAGCACATAAAGGGCTGCAAGCAACTAGAAAAGGAGCTACAGCCAAACACCCAAGTTTAATGGCAAAGGCTGCTCATGTTTTGCAGATATTTACACAGAACATGGGGGACATGGAAACATCTCAGTGTGTTCCGGGGAGCTGGAGGCTTCAGGCACTTGCTCTTTTTTACATTGTGTGGGTATTTGATGAAGCAAAGGAAGATAATTCAATGATAGAAAGATATCAAAATGATACTCTTTTTCTGTTTCCAGGGAGGCAGACAACATAATTAGCTATGACAACATCCACCCCACTCACCTGCTCCCCTTTGTCGCCCTTGCTGCCCTTCTGGCCAGGCTCCCCAATCTCGCCCTGCCGGGTACAAAGGGACACAGTTAGTTCACTTGGTGACCACTTCCATATCTCAACATGCAAGCAATAGTCCCCCCTGCACCCTCATCCCAAAGATTCCCACAGAAATACCCCAGAACGTTCTGAAAAAGGCCAGAGATTTGGCTGCTCCAGGTGTAACCAACCCCTTTTTTATTCTAAAACTTTCTTCAGCTGCCATGGGATGCAAGAAGCATCATTTTGCAGACCTTGTCAGCAGCAAGGAGTGATTCATCTCAGCTTATGTTTTCTAAGAATCCTCCAGCCCATCAGGGCTTAATGAGAGAGTGGGGAAAGGTAATTAATTTGGAAAGGCCAGGTACCCGCAGGCGGGCCACCTGCGACAGGCTTTGGGGCAGGCTAACTGGATCCCAGCAAGTGGTGTGGTTGGCAGAGCACAGCCCCCCAGTCTGCCTGCTGCTCCCCCAGTTGGATGCTGCTGATCTCATGGGACTGCAAGTGCCATAAAACATCCTTGTGTTACCACCAGCACCACATCCAACCCGATGATGGTGGAAGCAGCGTGGTGGCACCACAATGATGTTGCCCAGTTCCTTCCCAGCATGACCCCGCGCAACTGGAAGCTGCTCCCACCTTGTCTCCATCCTCTCCAGGAGGGCCGACAGGACCTGCTGGACCCGGCAGTCCCACCGGGCCCTGGATGCCATCCCTGCCAGCTGGTCCTTGAGGACCCTTCTCGCCCTGGAAGCAGAACAAGCAGGCAGGTCACAGAGAGCTCTCCTCCACCCTCCAACCAACCCATTACATCCCATTAACATTTTATTCAACTGTTAATAACCCCTGACTCTATGGGCATGTATAGCAGAACTGGTTTCCAGCTGATATTTCATCAGGCTTTCTGTGCTCACTGTCTGAAACAAGACAAAATTTCTATCTCAGGAGATAAAGAAAGAACAAACAAATCTAAATGGTGAATACCCAGATCACAGCTGCAATTTCACTGCTATAGCAATATAATCAGATTTAATCTGAACCCTCTACCATCTCTCTCCGGATGACAAACAAGACCTTAACTAATTTTTATTCCCACAAGCCCGTTTGTACTGATTCTGGCACTGGCTGCCCCTGCACTCGGTGCCTGCTCCCTCCTTGGCTGACCCCCAACTTACGGGGGCTTCTCAGGAGGCCTCAAGATCCCTCCTGAGTTTCTGGACAAAAGAAAAAACCTGAAGAAAATAAAGCAATCTCTTCTGCCCTCCAGCTAAACCACCTACTCGTATTCCTCAGACCTGGAGCCTTCAATCAAATTTGTTTGTTTACAGGAACTGAACAGTGAATATTTTTCCGTTTCCTCGTGCATAATTTAATCGCATGTGAATCCTGGGTGCTGTCTTCTGAATAATTAGATGCCACCTAAATTGCCTATTCATCTATCCCCTGCTACATCATATAGGTACTCGGCAGGACAGATGTGCATAGAGCTGATTCACCAGGAAATTCTTGCCTCTGGATTAGCTGCTGGAGTTTCTAATAAGCAAGCAAATGTGGAATACAGTGGCTGATAAACACTTTTGATAACGTGCCCTCATACAGTCTGAAATCACCCATGCCAGCTTGTGCTCGTTTTGCTGGGTCTGAAGCCGAAGTGAAGTTTGAGGCAGACAACCCCAAAGTCTCTGTAAAACCATTTGGGCGTGAGAATCAAGAGGCTCAGCCTTCCTCCTCGGGACCGTCACGGTTGCTGCTGGGTTCTTCGGGGCCAGAAGAAGTCATCCCAGCCCCACTCCTTCCTTCCCACACGTGACATTTCAGGCGCCTGCCTGGGGAGCGAGAGACGTGCGAGGGTGCGCGGGCTGGCTGGGGAAGGCTCAGGAGAGGGACCATATGGCAGGACTCAGCCGGGCTCCCGCCGAGAGCAGCTCTTTCCACGGGCACCAGCAGGATGCCTGGGAACACGGATGCTGCTGGGAACCCTTCCCAGCATCCTGGGAAGCACGTGCTGCTCCTTGGCTCGGTCAGAGAGAGGGGGAAAGATTTATTTGGGCTCCGTGGAAATCGCTGCTGCTCTTGCATCCTCGTAAGCAGCGAGGGGGTTGGCTCCCTTCTCTGCCCAGAAGCCTGTCCCTTGGCTGTTTGTCACAGGCTGCCATTTCACCTGTTCAGTCCTCATCCCTTCTCATTGCCTGAAGACATTTCGGTCCTTGGGATCACAACCATTTTTGATAGCACGGGTGTCACAATTGGGGAAGGTGAGCAGCTAATGTTCAGCCGTTTGATGCACCCAAGATGAGAAAATTCCTTTCTAATTGAATTCCTTTCTTTTTTTTTTTTTTTTAAACCCCCATCTTTTATACAACTACTCCAACTTCCTACTGTACAGATTTCTATTTGACCCACAGCTGTTAATCTTTACTCTGGTACTTACTGGGGCTCCCTTTTCACCTGCGGGTCCCGGAGGTCCCTGGGGGCCAGGTCTCCCTGGCAAGCCTATGGGGCCAGCTGACCCCGCGGGACCACGCTCTCCTGGAGAGCCCTGTTTGGAGAAGAAAGAAGGAAGTGTTAAGTGGAGTATCAAGCTCCATGTATATACAGAAAAAAGAAATCCAGCAGTAGGATGCTGCAAAT
The DNA here is from genome assembly GCA_004320125.1 of Scolopax mira. Classification (NCBI taxonomy): domain Eukaryota; kingdom Metazoa; phylum Chordata; class Aves; order Charadriiformes; family Scolopacidae; genus Scolopax; species Scolopax mira. The sequence goes on along the minus strand of BJBW01001457.1, from coordinate 31,976 downwards.
GCATTGTCAGTAAGTGAACACATTTGATGGGGTGACTGCCATGTGATATAATGATATAATGCCATTAGCCTAAGAGGTTCTGTAGATCTTTTTTTTTTTTAATTAAAATCCCTGAAAGGGCTGGGTTCTCCTCTGGATGGTGCTGGGAGCTCAGTTCCTGGGGGCACCTTATCAGCTTGGAACAAGAGCATGAGCCACATCACAGCCAATGCAGCAGGGAGGGTTGGATGATGAATAATTTCTTCCAGGAGAGCTGCATTGAGCACGAATCTCACGTGGGGACAACTTTCACAGGGAAAGCAGGTGCCTTAGAAACAAAATTCGCAGTGTCCTGAGTCATTCCAGTTCTCCCAGCTTGTCACGTATGTTCATAGTTGACACCACAAAATGACTGAGCTATTAACACGCATGTCTTGTAAAATAAAGTAATATCCAGCAAGTTGTTAGTTAGTGCAAAGGAAATAACGGATAAAGCACTGAGCTGTGACTAACCCTCCGTTCTGCCTTGCCAAGCTTGTAAATGTGTTAGGTGGTGCCTACAGGGGCAAGGATACTCACTGCTGGACCTGGAGGGCCTGGGGGACCTTCGTTGCCTTTCAGCCCTGGAGCACCCTGGAGGGAGGAAAACAAAGTCATTTTGGGAGGTGGGTGCTGCACCGCCTGGGCATCCTTCCCACGTGAAGGACAGGGCAGCCTCTACTCACAACGGGGCCAGGGAGACCTCTCTCTCCGGGGAAGCCTCTCAAGCCGGGGGGACCGTCCTTCCCTGGGAGGCCAGCGGGACCAGGGTCCCCCTGCAATGACAGCGAGAAACTGCTGAGGATCTGCAAGCTCCATGGAGACCCAGCTCCTCCCTCTGGGCTCGAGTCATGATGAGACACTGTGAAACATCATGTCTCTTCTGAATCATCCCTCTCCATCTCTGGGAGAGAGGCAGGCATCCAGGCTTGCAAGGAGGGTGGAATTCAGTAGGCTGCCAGTCCCTACCTTGGTCCCTTCTTTTCCAGTGAGGCCAGGAAGACCTTGTTCACCTGGGGGACCTGGAGGGCCTGGATGTCCGCGTTCACCCATTGGTCCAGTCTCACCAGTCGGACCCTGAAGAAACAGAGATCAAGGAGAAGGCGGTGTGTATCAGAACAAACATTGAAGGAGGAGATGCAGGCTAGCAGTTTATTCCTTTAGGTTGCAATGGGATGGAAGATGCTCCTTTCCTTAGCTGTCCCCTGCAGTGCCACCAGGAATCCCTGCAGAGATACCTCCCTTTGGTATCTAGAGGGATCTTGTGCAAGATGCAAGCTCAACATTGCACTTGACAGACTAGAGGCAGTGGGAACCTCTGGAATTAAAGCATTCACAGAAGTGAGATATCACTGCTACAATTATTATACTTGGGTTTTTTTAAAAAAAAAACAAACTGAAGACTTCCTAAGTACCCTACAATCATGCTGATTCTTCCTTGTATGGGGCATAAATAATGGATTAGGCTGGTACTACACGGCAATTACTGCCTGCCTCTGTGCATAATGGTGATGGGCGAAGGCCCAGTGCTGGAGGTTCCCAAGTGGCCCATTTTGGAGGAGGGCAAAAGCCACACGCACAAGACTATCACGTCCCTGTGCGCTGGTGTCTGCTGGGACAGTGGCTCTAATTCACATCACACCACAGGGTGCCACGTAGTGTCAGTGGAAAGATAACACTGCGATCGCTCAGCAACCACTGATCACCCTAACTACGCACAGCAGAGCCAAATAAAATTGCCATAGAACCTAATTTGCACTTGAGAAAACAGACACGGTCAAGGAATTGCCCCTAATTGGGGAATTTACAAATCAGGGACTTTACGCTATCATTAAAGAGGACATATTAATTCCTAATTAAAGAGCAACCTCCCCGGCAGTTCAGGAAAGAAGACTCAACCCAAAGCCGGTCCCGCTCAGTCTAGGGCTCTGCCTACACGATGGATCCCTGATCCTGTGCTTAGGGGTACAAATTCTGCTTGTGTAGTGACAGATTGCACAGTGTTCATCGCAACTAGAATGAAAATAGCCCAACTCTGACAGAATCTAGCAGCACTTCATATTAAAGACATTTCTTCACGACACGTACGAGCCCTCTTGCCCCATGCTTACGCTGCCCTGAATGTCCCAGCAGATGCACAGTCCTTTGAAATTACATTTAACAGCCCTTTGAGATCACATGTAACTCTCTGTTGCTGAAGGCCTTTCGGTTGGGTTGTGTGTAGCTGGTTTCTTTTCTCTCACCCTACACAAATTTTACACCAAGGTAGCTCTGTTAAGTTCACAGGAGCCACCTTATCTACAGCAGCCTTCAGGCACCTTGTCTAAATCCATCCTAACACCTCGACAAGGTGGGTTGGGACCTTCTGGGATGTTTCCCGGCCAGGGCTTTGAGCAACCTGGTATAGTGGAAGAAGTCCATGCCCATGGCTGGTGGGTTGGAACAAGGTGATCTTTAAGGTCTCTTCCAACCCAAACCATTCCATGATTCCACACCCTTGCCAGGAGTTTCAAAGTCATCCAGCTTGCTTTGGCATGACTTTGCCTTCCCTGGAAAAGGATGCTCTCTGCTGTACAACCTGTGGTCTCAGCATCGCCAGCTGAACTGGTGTGGATGAGCACACAGGGCTGGTGTAAACATGAGAATTTGTTTCTTACCTGAGGGCCTACAACACCGGGTGGTCCTGGAGGGCCTGTCTTGCCTTGGAAACCCTGTTAGAGAAATGGAAAAGAGTGAGAGATGACACTTCTGCCAAGGAGTGCTCCGGGCAGGGTCACAGGCTGCCACCCGACTGCTCTTCCTCTGGTGAAACTACTGACCAGAAATGGGTGATCACCCAAAGACAAAAGAAAGAAGAAATCAAACAGAAAGTGGAAAATATGTATTTTATACAGGGATGAAACAGAGGAAGAAAAAGGGATTCTCAAAGCTCAGCTCTGCTGTTTTGATGGGGCTACTATTGTTTGGCTGAAGGATTGGCCATATATTCAAAAAAACTTGCTACACTCGTAAGTCCTGTAGAGGAAATGGCTACTAAAAAGATAGAATGTGTGAGTTTCTCCATGATGTGCAGATCTTAATAACCACGTCCCTTCTCCTGCTCCCTGTTCTGGTTTAGGCTTAGCTCTGTTTTAGCCTTTGCCCCCAGGAGCCAGGAGGTTGTGACCATCTTCCACTTTTGGCACCAGCAACAGCACCAACCTCTAGCTCCACCGAAGCCCACAACGTCCCCAGCCCTGGGGGCCGAGAGAAGCTTTATTTCCTTCATCAGTGTCTGTTGAAAGAAATCACAAATGTGTTTCTCTCCAACTGCAGATGAGGAGCGGAGTCTCCGTGACAGCTACTTATAATGACATTTTGAAAAGTGACAATAACGAACTATCACCAGTGCAATTGTTTAGCTCTCCTAAGCCACTCTTTAAAAAGCACATTAATTATCATTCTTACTATAGCATGCTGACAAGCTTGAGAAATGTCATTTAGGGCATACAGGCTATTTTCTCATTGTCACAAAAGAGGATCAGATAAATCCCAAGCCAACGGTAATGTGTCATGCTAAAAAAGCCACTCAGTGCTACTCTAGCTGTCTGCAGACCACAGAAAATATCCTGCCATTAATGGGGAAATGGCAAAACAGCTTTCTGAAATGAATGTACAATTTAAACTCTTATCGCAGAAAAATATTTCAGCCAGTTCCGTGCAGGACTTTTCTTATTCATCTGAAGAAAAGGGGTTTCCTTTTATCCTGTCTGAGCCTTGGGCACAGAGTTTTTAGCGTTTTTCTTCTTTTTTAGATCCAATCTTTTTAAATTTAATATTGTCAGATGTTCCACTATCCTTCAGTGTGCCTATTTGCTACTGAAAGAAAAGTAAAATAAAGGGAGCTATTTGACACACAGATTTCGAGTCTAGGTTTTCTTATGTGAAGGTATAGAATGAGCTACTGATGTGGAAATAATATTTAAATTTTTTATGTTTCTCTCATTGTTTTTTGGCACTGGATAAGGAAAGGGGGACAAAAAAGGGACTTCTGTTACCTGGGTCTGCATGCACCCCAAAAGATGCAAGGGAAAGAGATTTTTGTAAGCCTGTTGATGGCACAGATTAACAGATTTTTGGTTTTCTGGAAGCATTTGCCAGTTATAGGCAAGCTACTTCTGCAATGAGTTCAGAAAGCCATTAGGGAATACTTTCAGACCCCGTATAATTGAAAGCCCTTTCTCCATTCATATTCATGCAGACTCGGATGCTTTATTTGGGTCTCAAAAGTTGGTAACAGCAGATGCAGGAAAAATTTTTACTGCTCCCTCTAATTTGAGTGTAGGTGTCCTGGATGTCAGAGATAACTCAAATGAGGGAAGACTAAATGTCACAGTCAGGCTCTGGCAGGTGAAAACTCTTCTCTTCTTAACCTTTAAGTTAATCCTGACCCGAGGACTGTGTGTTCAAAAATACCACAACCGTTGCCTTAAAGTCAGTCTTACGGAGTGTAAATAAATATCTGGCATTGGGCTGAGCAGTGTTTGCATTGCCTTGCTTAGCAAATGCCAGGCAAGTTAATTAAATTGTTGTGTGATAAGTTGAGGGCAAAAAAACGCGCAATGAGCAAAGCCTTTTTTGTGCTCATTTGCTAGGAAAGGCAGTGGAGAAAAATGCAAAGCTGAGTAGAGGAAAGTGGTGGTGGTTGGGTTTTTTTATTCCCCTGTAAAATAAAGATAGAACAAAGAGTCTACCTGCTACCATGCAGCATGCAGTGCTGGGGAGAGGGACACAACAGTGAATGAGCTGGACTGTAAACAGCCAAGGGAAAAAGAATAAACATCCCCCCAGGAAAGTCAAACAGAAGGATACTAATTACTGCATGCAGAGGAATACGTGGCAGAAGGGTCATTTTGGCTTAGGGTGTCCTTCAAGCAAAAAAGAAAAAAAAAAAAGATGCAGAGAACAGACCACCAGAGACGCAGGACAGCCAGGGTATCATACCTTCCACATGCCTCATCGTTCTCCTTTGGTGAGAAACAATGATTACATCTGTGCAACAAAACCTTTTAGAACAGACACAGCAGTACACGTACGGTACGGTGAGGGACCGAGAGGAGAGAAGAGGAGGAGGACCAGGAGCTGCTCCCTGGGCTGCAGCAAGGAATAATCGCTGGAAGGGGCTTAAGCAGAGCTCGGCGAGGCCTTTGTGCATAGCTTTGGCTAAAAGGCAGCGTCAGCAGAGATGCTCTTCTCACTCGGGTGCTAAGGCAGCGGCTGATACAGGAGGTGCTGCAGTAACCGGTTGCGGATGGAAAAACTACAGCAAAACCATTGCACCACTCATCTTGGCCAGGAATTGCCTTCCTCTCAAAGCAAGTGCTGCCAAAAACTGGGCTGGAACTCTTCTTCTCTCTGTAACTCTACGCAACGGTTCTTGGCGTTGGCCACGGGGTGCACCAAGGAGTGAAAAGCGTTTATTTCTCCCCGTTGCAGGTTCCAGAGAAAACAAAACTGCCCCTGACCTAACACAGCTGGGTGTGGAAAGCCGAGCTTGCGAAGGATGGAGCCCATCTTGCATGAAAATTTTGTGCTCTGACAGCTCTACAGTTATGTCTCTGGAATAAAGAGATGTAAAACCTGTGCCTCTCCAAAGGAAAGGGGGGAAAGAAAACACAGAAAGAGTCGAGGCACAGCCTTCCCCATGGGAGGGCAAAGGGACCAGTGCTTCAATGAGACCCCAGAGTATGGAATCCATCCTCAGAGGCTGCTCAGAAGTCACCCCCCAGCTCCTTCTCCATCTCCTGAAAGCAAGTACCACACCAAGTGCTGGTTCTGACCCTGACTCAGCCTCAGCTGACATCCTCCCATCTTGCAAGGAGTTGCTTCTGCACCACCTGGCAGGGCAGAAACCAAACTGCTTCCCATGCCCTCTCATCAGCATCACTACACCTCTCCATTCCTACTTTCTCCATGCATGATGCCCATGTTGACCTCTATCTACTAAAGGGACAGAGAAAGAGGATTTGGTGCACAACCTTCATGTAAATCATCATTAGACCGACCCGTCCTGCTCAGAAGAGGGTTGATTCCCGTAGACCATCCTGTGCAGCTGGAGAGACACAGACCTCCAGGGAAACCAAACACGTGGCCACATCTCCCCAGCTGCACAAAAGGGTTTAGAAAAACCAACCGGCAAGACGAGACTCAGGACTAATGATCTACCCAAGAGTTTTGGCTACTTACGGTTTCTCCTCTCTGTCCGGGGTGACCAGGCAATCCATCCTTCCCAGGAGGACCCTACAGCAGAAAAACAGGGTGAGAAGGAAGAAAACGATCAAGTGCTCAGTGTTAAAACCGATAAGGACTGAACCAAACCTTGCATTAGTTCCCATCCAGTTTACAGTGAAATGGGGGTGCTCAGAACCCTAAAAGATACTGCCCTTTCCCATACACCTCCCAAAGGAAAGATTTATCTTACAGGTCCAGAGCGGGAGCGAGCTGTCCACCACAGGGAAGGAAATCACTCCAAAAAAGGTTTCTGAGATCCCCCACCAGTGTATAATAATTGCAGAGACACAAGTGTTACTCGGTTGTGCTGTCCTCCCAGTGTACAGAGGGAAAATAAAGAACAGAGCAACCATGAAAGATCCTAGCGATATTGAGTCATTAGGAAATGAGCATTTATAATCAGCTGCAATTTACTTGGCTATTTAAAATCTTAAACCATCGTGTTATTATCATGATGGCTCAGTAATGCCTTTTATTGGGTACGTCACTGCCTGTCAGCGAAGCGGCTAAGACTGAGCTGGCACAGGCAGTCACAGCTGGATGGGAAAGGCTTTATATATTTCTTTGCATGTTCTAGAAGGAGAATTACTTACAGGGGGGCCTTTTGGTCCAGGAAATCCAGTCGGTCCTTGAGGCCCTGGTGGTCCCTGGGATGCAAAACAAGCCAGAAAACGCAGTTAAAGAACCTATAATGCTTTACTCCGAAACCCCAGCTCTTTGTGAACAGCAGATGGACACAAAGCTACAGAAGACCAGCTACTTCTACCCCTCCAAAAATGGCCCAAAGATGCAAGATGCAAAGGGGCCATCCCTTGAGAGAAGGGCATGGAGAGATAAGAACCACCAGGCACGTTTAAACGGGTGACCTGTCCCACCACAAACATGAAGAGGGCTATCAAATGCTTTGTGCCTTTCCCTCCCACTCCTATGAAAAATAGGTCCTCCCTGGGCAATTTTGTAGAAAATCTACAAACAAACCAAAGCCCGTGAAAAAAAAAAGCAGAAATTTGGGCAAAAAAATATAAATATCATGGAAGTCCCATTGTTTCAATATTTTCCACCTGGTGTGCTGTAATCTGGGGAAAGCAGCATGAAGCATGAGGTCCTGGAGGACACATGGTGCTCCTGGGTGGTCCTTTGTGGGACCTGGAGGTCCCACAAAGCTCGTGGGTGACTTTTCCCCTTTCCCACGGACACACAGGACACCCAAGGTCCCATTCAAACCTTCCTGAGAGAGCTCAGAAAGGACCTAAGGGCTGTAGGTGACGTGTCAGATCTTTCTCCATGTTTCACCTTGGACTTCTAAACAGATTTTTCCTTTTTGCTGAGCGAGGTGTGCCAAACTGCCTCCTGGCACCAGCTGCCCACCCCTCTCTGCTTAACAGGGTACTTGGTAGGATGCTCAATGCAAAACCCACCCCCAGCACCATCTCAGCCCCACCAACCCGCCTCCTCTGCCCTGTTCAAGTAATGGGCTTGGGTCGAGTCCTCCTTCAGCCCCACGGTTTGCCTTACCCTTTCGCCAGGAGGACCAGGGGGGCCATCACCACCAGAGTTGCCCTTTTAGGAATAAACAAAACAACACGCCATTAAAAATACATACATTACCACTGCAGCTGCTGTGCACAAAGACTTCAAATGGCACCAAAGCCCACCGTGACACCACAGCCCACCAGTTTCCCCGGCCCCTCTCTTAATCATTCTGTATCAGGAGCAGCATCCAGTGACAAACAAGCAGCTGCTCGTTCCCCCCCACACCGCTTGATAAAAATACAGGAAAGATAACGTCAGTGAGCTCAGGATAATTCCACCAGATAACGGCCTCCCTCTGAGAGATAAATGCCGCCGCAAAGATGAGGTATTTATCAAAAATTCATGCCGACACAAAGCCGAGACATTTATTTTTAAAACCAGCAGCGCGGTGGTGGCAACGTCTCGCTACAAAAGCTTCGCTTCCATCATGCCCAGCGATTGGTGGCCACTTAATTGGTCTCTGGAGCAGGTTCTGGAACTGAACGTGCCTCCAGATTGGCTGGCAGAAAAATACCTATTTTTTCTCAGTGACCAGTTGTGGGTGAACAGCGTGCATGCCAGGTGGGTGGGCCAAGTGCAAGTTTCTGGAGCTCAGCAGCAAAAGCTTCATCCATGGCACAGCCCAAGGCCTCTAAGGTGGCTCTAATGCCACTGAAACACCAAAAAACAGGGCTTAGAGGAAGCATCAGTGGGTCGTTGGGTTGAGCATCCCAGACGTGGGGGTGCTCCCTCCCCTTCTGGTTGCAGTGGCTCTTAATTCATGCTGGCACTTGATGTCCTGCTTAAATGTGGGCCAATAGGTTTTAAGACCTGTGCATGTACTTTATGGTTGGGTTCTGTGCCATTTGGCTGGGTGATGAAGCTCAGGAGGGCTCAGCTTTCAAATACAATGGAGAAAGGAGAGAAAGGGAATGAAGGGAAACGAACCAGATGGTCTCTTATACCAACACTTTTTAGGACACAATTCCAGCAGGCTCCCCAAAAAGCTTACCTTTGGGCCAGGTTTCCCAGTGCTTCCCCTAGGGCCTCTTTCCCCACGTGGACCCTTAAAAAGACACAAAAGGTAACATTTTTAGCCCTTTTTGCTACCCACAGCACTACGTGGTGATCAGCCAAAGACCCCAAGCTGCACCGGGTCAATTTGTCCCACCAGTAACAAGAGGATGACAAGAGCCTTCAACATTGCCACTGGAGGTCTGATCTTTTTATGACCTTTGAGCCCCAGCCCCAAAACACTGTGTCCCCCCAGCTTAGATTTTACTGTTGAAGGCCTGATCCCACCAAGTGAGGACATAGATCAGATCACACTTTCCCCTGGCATTAACAAGCTTTCACAATGAATGAAGAACTGGATTGTTACCGTTGGACCGCGTTGCCCCCTTGGACCTGGTTTGCCAGGTGTCCCCTGGAATGAAAAAAGAAATGAAGAGGAGTCAGTGGCCAGCATCACAGGCTGAGCTTGCAGGAGATGAACCCACAGTGGAGCCTGTTGCACACACAAACTGCTCCCAAAACCTCCCTGGTTCTCATCTGCAACAAAAAGGACAACCATAAGTTTATTTTGGGCTCCTGATTCTTCTATTTATTTTCATTTATAATGCTTAGACAGACCTGTATGGTAATCCCAATGCCCACGTGACATCTACCATCTGAGGGAAGGAATATCCTAAGCAAAAGTATCCCAAATCCTTCAAAACACCACAAAGATTGTCAAAGATGAGGCCACCCCCTCGGACCAGTCTCCTAGAGAAAACATCCAACACACCAGAGCCAGCAGAAAGGTCTTCAATTCTGCCACCCCAAAACCTACAACCCCTTTTCCTCTGATCTTTGCTGGTCCCATCACCCAGGAAGGGCTGGTCCTAGTCCTTGCCCTGTCCAGGAGCGGGGCAGGCTGGCTCACCCCTCCCCACACAGGGGTTTCAAGACCCGTACTATTAAATATTTTAAGGAATAACAGCAGCAGAGCAGGTTTCCTGCTCCGAGCAGTTATTTTACACCACACAAAGCCAATTAAGCCGCCCCACATATTTACAAATCTTTTTTCATCTCTGTGAACTTCGCGCCAAACAAGTAATTTAAGAGGCTGCTTTGCAGCGGCGACAAAGCAGCGGGCTTACGAGATCTGACAGACGCACTCAGCTTCCCCTAATGGGGGACTGTGATTAATTCTGACAGAAAAAAAAAGACAGAGATGGCTGGGACCTAAATCTGACATTACTTTAAGCTCCATTACCCTGCGCCTAAAAGAAAACGAATGGCTTCAGAGCTTGCTCCCTGAAAACGCTATTTTGTGTCGAGTTACCAAAAATATACCTGCAGGTTTAACTTTCTTCCCCTGGACCTGAAGCCCAATGTTGCTCCCAATCACCTGGGAGAGAAAGGGAGAGAAAGACTGGCTTTCTCTGTAAGGAACACAGAATGCTTAAAATATCACTTGCCATTTTCTGCCCCAAATCCATGGTCTCACAACCTGCCTTCTCGCGTTGGGCGCCCATTAACCAGGTGAACATAAAACAGGAACTGGAAAACTTTACAACCAACTTTCTTCGAGCTACTAAAATTAGCCCTGCTGAACCCTCCTTGTTCTGCGGCTCCATTTAATAAACCTTTTTTTTTTTTTTTTAAATTAATTACAAAAATAATTTTAAAGTACTCCAGCTGGATTTCCTCTAGCTACAGGAGGCTAAATCCGGAGCAGGTGGAGAGGAGTGTGTGCCACCTCCCTGCAGGTAGCCCCCCACACTCCTCTCCTCCTTCTTCAATTCTATTTTTAAGCAAATTTTTCCCTTGCTTATTGCTATCATTAATCATGCATACAGCGCTGTGTACTGTTGCGAAGAATTTATATAGCACTGTAAATGTACACAGACCTATATTTTTCAAACAGGCACGCCAAGGGAAAGGCACCTAAATTCAGATTATTTCCCAGGCACCCAAATAAATGGTTGGATTCGGTACCTCCACACACGCCCCAGGCTCTGTCAGAGCGGGTGAGCAGGGAGATCTATTACCCCCTGCTAATGGCAGAGGCCTATTAACTCTAAAAATAAGACCACTTATTCACGTCTAACTATTGATTTTATGATCAGGTTTTGAAAACCTCCAAGCAAGCTCATCCGAGCTCGCCTCCAGCTGCGGGCAGCTGGGTGAGAACTGGCACCGCGACGAGCTCACCAAGACTATCCTGGTATTTAACAGGTCACACTTCTCCAAAACCACCTTTCTTTACCTTCCCCCTCCCCCAAATTTTTAACTTTGCCAGCCCTTTCGTGCAGCTGAACAGCCAGAAGCTGCGGTTTCAGGTTAGGGCAGATTTAGCTCTGCCAGCACCAAAATCCAGCTCCCCACCCTGGCAGGATTGGCTGCTCTTCTGCCTTTGCTTTTCACCTTTTTTTAAGGACTTGGGCTGACTGCTTGTGTTGCTGAAGTAACGAGCTGGAAAGCTTATTTCAATTCCTAGATGATGATGATCGTAAGAGAAACGTGTGATTCATAATATTTTGGACACATAAATGACTGCGTTGAATAGTGGGATGGTAATACCTTGTAAAAAGGGAAAGACAAACAAATGGGGTTTTGGTTGTTTCAGCTGCAAATTGGGTTACTTCACAAGGCACTGGAGGAACAAAGCTTAGAAACCCTCTTCCTTGGCTATACGTGGACAAGCTCATAAAAATAGCAAATTTAGTGGTCATAGGAGAAACAGAGTGGGATTTATCAAGCCTAATTCAACAAGGCTTAAATTAAATTGCTGGTCTCCGTTTGGTTTGCGTGGTGTGATCCCAGCTCAGTCCCAGCTCTGTATGGAACTGATTTTCACTTATTTCAAATCAGATACTCGGGAGAGGAAGAAAAAAAAATAGATAACCAAAGCAGTTACTGAAAATCAGTGGTTTTGCTACTCTGAAAACATTTTCAAGCTGGGCTCTTTATAGTAAAGGCGAGATTTGTCCATGAAAATCTTCTTATCTTTCTCTCCTCCTCTCTCACACACTGATAAAACAAGCACATGCTGCTGGACTGGGTGTGGAATGGCATAAATAGACCAATTGTGAGAAAATTGGAGAGAAAAAAAGTTAAAATTACCATAAAATAAACCAGCTTATTTCAATTTGACAGAGGTGTGGCAGACTGTGCTCCCCTTAGGGGTGGGGGTGCCAGTCCCTGCTCCCCACGCAGAAAAACTCCCCTTATTTCTCCCCAGATTCCTATATCCTTCCTTTACAACAGAGATTTGGGGGCTGTTGGAAAGGTGGTACCAGCCCCAATGCAGGATGTTCTGGAGCCGGATCTGGCTCAGGACCTGAGCCAGGACCACAGGAGCTGCCCCATCTCCTTCCAGGCTGGGCTTGAATAGCAAAAACCTCTTTTTAGTTCCTAAACTGAAAAAAATGTGGCATGCCAGGGGGAAGCGTTACTACCTCCTCCTAAGAGCACAAAGCTCATTTAGAATAAAAGTGAGCAAACTGCTGCTTTTTTTGGTGTTTTCATAGAATCATATAGGGTTGGAAGGGACCTCCGGAGATCATCTAGTCCAACCCCCTTTTCTTAGCTCATTATTGCTTGGGGCCCTTTCCCAATCTTGGTCGCCTGCTCCCTTCCTCTATCCCTTTCAGGCTGGGCATTGCCAAAAAATCAACCCACTCAACCCTCAGGGGTTTTTCCCATCTCATAAATGACCAGCTCCTGGTACCTGCTCTGCTTTCTGGAAGGTTTCCCACCCCTGTGGTCTGGATCTCCATCCCACTGGAATAAAATTAGCAGAGGGAGCAAGAGGGATGCTCGGGGAGGCAAAGCAGCACCTCTCAACCCCTCTTACACCACACAAAAATCCAGCACAAGGATTTTATTGCTGTATATTTGATAGGACGGGTGGTAATTATAGGGCTACAGTGAATTCAAGGCTGTCGTGGCAGTTGCTTTATTCATGGCCTCCCTCCTCCCACCCGGCCAGAGCAGAGGGAGGGGAGATGGTGCTGTGTTTGTAGTTCAGAATGAAATGAAAATTACTCAGTGGGGAAAAAAAAAAAAAAAAGGAAAAAAAAAAAGGAGGGGGATATAAACCAAATTTCAGTGGCCTGATATTAATGCAGTGCAAAGTGATTTGTACTTTCTGGGCTCCTATCAAACATGTCTGTTAGAAGTCATTTGTATTTAAATGAGAGCAAAAAGGAAACTAATTCCACTCGCTCTCCTCACTCCCTCCTTTTTTTTCCCTGTGACTAGAGCTGGTGCAGAAAACGACTTGATATTTGTCCCCTGAATCCCCTAATTCAAACTTGTCTTCCACAAAAAAAAAAAATCACCAGTGTATTTAGACAATCCCTGCTCGGGAGCAAAGTCTGTGGAGGTGGGGTGAGAGGGAGAGACAAGTCTGGAGCCCCCACATTTTAAGGGTGTTTATGAATTTAGAATAGCTGCACTCATTAAGAGGAGGAACTTGTAAGAGTGTTTTCATCTACGCAGTTTGAATCTCAAGTTAGGCTAAAGATGGTTCTTGCTGCTTCTGAACAGATTCACCCATCTCCAATAATTACCGTTAATTAAAAAGCTCTTCGTGCCCTGAGCAAAGTCTGACAGCGCGGGAAGGACTCGGGTTCAGAGAAATCTCTTAAAATATCTTGAGGGAAAAATTTCCAGTGTTTAATTGGGAAGCTGCTGTCTGTGGAGCTGACTCTGCTATTGCTGGCATCCCCTCTCCCGACACCCGCCCCCGGGAGCCCTTTGCCTGCTCCAGGCTCTTACTGGTCCCACTCTCCCTGTGCCAGTCACCTGGTCCCAGGCTGTGGGTGGGTGGGATGACCCTTCTCGGAGCATCCCCTTTGTGCAGAAACCAACCAGAGGATTCCCCACGTCCTGCCCAAAGAACTTTTTCTTTTTTTTTGGGGGGGGGGGGAGCAGAAAATTCAAGGCAAAAAATCCTAATAATCAGCGAAGTGGCTAGACAAAGTGCCTCTTACCCGTGTGCCCTTCTCCCCGTTGGCTCCTGGAAATCCTGGGAAGCCGATTGAGCCCTTGGGAGAAAGAGCAAAGAGAGAGAGAGAGGTTCAAGGCGGTGAAAGGGGCAGCTGTGTCCATCCATGCTGGTGCCCGCTGGCCTGGAATAACCCCCACCAGTACCCACTGACAGCTACAGCTCCCAACGCCTTTTTTTTTTTATAACCTTCCTTTAATAAAAACATAACTGAAGACAGACCCAAAATGACCTCAGAAACTACGTTTCGTCCAAAAAAAACAACAACAAAATCAGAAAAGGTCCGTGCCCCATTAGGAGTTGCTGCAAAAGCCCAAGCCCAGGGTTGTCCCAGGCGCCTGGGGAACAGGCTGGGGTTTTGGGGTTTGAGCTCCTAAGTCACTATATGCTACACACGAAAATTTAACTCCTGGCTCGTTCCTTTCTGATGTGAGGGCCTGGAGAATAGCTGCTGCTGCCTTTAAAATATGAATTAGTGGAAGAAAAATGCAGAAAAAAACCCCAACCCTACCCCAGAAATAAAATGCAAATTAAAAAATAAACCATCAACACCACAACCAGGAAACAATCTCTCACAGATAATTATGTCTCTAGTGTTAAACAAGCCTGGCTTTTTTTCAGGCAATAAACATGAATAATAAAATATGTTTCTTAAAAAAAAAAAAAAGTTAACAAAAAAATAAGTTCCCAAATCCTCCAGGGCTTGTAAAAAATGGGCTGCAGCCTTAGTCTATGTAGTAGAATTCACAGTTTTAATTTAAAAAGAGCATTTGAAAATGGACCAAATGCAGGTGTAGATAAGACACAAAGGATGTTTGCAAATCTGCAAATGGCAGTTTTATTTTAATTTCAGGAAGACCCTGATTCATTAGCTGTTCTTCTTCATTAATTAGTTAATGCTACCGCAGATCTTTGAAGATATAATACTTATATTATGCTTATTACAGCACGAAAGCTCACATGGAGCCTGTTTATACCCATCACCAGAGCAGCCCCTGGCCCATCGCAGCTCTTCCCAGTGCTTCCCAGGAGACTGAAGCGATGCAGAACCAGTCACTGATTTCCACCAGCGTAGAGCCAGGACCTACTTTTACCCATCTATAAATCTGTCCCACATCGGTGGGAAGGAGGGAAACGCTGTTGTTCCACCTCATCCCATTCGTGGGGATGGAGCCCTCTGCCCAGCACCACCAGCAGAGCTGGGCTGGGGTCCCCAGCGCCCCCCACACCTCTCAAGGACCGAACCCCACCGAGTTACCTTCGGGCCCTGCCTGCCCGGGTAGCCGGGCAGTCCTGGCACGCCGAGTTTTCCCTGAAACAGAAATAAAACTACATTAGCGTTGGCAAGAGAGGCCTCACGAGCAGCTTCAGGTTTGCACCAGCAGAAAGGGGAGATGCCAAGCGCAGAGAAGTCAAGAGCAAAGCAGATGTGACGTGGGTGCAATAAAGCTGTCGGGCGCTGCCATCATCCCCTGTCCTCCCTGTGATGGGGAGGGCACGCATGGCTCACCATGCAAAGTCAGGGCTATAAATGTGTCAGGGACCTAGTGGGAAATGTGGGTATTTTGCTATTGATTTTTTTTTTTTAAGGGACGCATCTAGAAATTAAACTGGAGTCCATGATATTTTCAATTTCTCCATTTTTTTCTCTGGTCTTTTTTTCAAGACATAAGAAGATTGATAACCTGAAACAGACCAACATCTTTACATACTCAAGTCATGTCACTGCAGTAAAACCATCTCCCCTGGGTCTCTGTGTTGAACAACTCAGACCAGCCTTCACACAAAGCTCCTGCAGCTCCTCTTCATCCCTCTGCCCTAAAACTGCCCCCCCATACTGGGCACCCACCCAAGATAACCATAGAAAATCAGGTTTTGCTGTTAGACATCCCTCAGCCATTCCATCCTTGAGACTCACCTTCTCTCCAGCAGGACCAAGAGGACCGGGATCTCCATTGGGTCCAGAGCGACCTTTGGGACCTTCAGGACCATCCTCACCTCGGGGCCCAGGAGGTCCAATCTCCCCCTGTTAATCACAAAACATGGATTGATGAAGCAGGTGAGTCCCAAACCCTATGTTTGCTGACAGCAAAAACCCTCATGGCTGCAATCAGATACTCCACAGAGGCGCCAATAGAACTCTTGGAGAAAGCTGCTGTTCACCAAGAGGTTCAGACAACACTGTCATTGAGTAAATTGCAGAGTGTTATTAGAGCACCGAGCTCTCATTCACACAGCCTGGCCATTATCTCCTGCAACAGCCCTCTTTTCCTGTGACCCAATTATCCCATCTACATGCAGTGCCTCTCCACTGACACAGCCCCCATTAGCTCTGATTGCCACGCACCCTTGTACCCACCTCCCGCTTCCCAAATCACAGTTGGATGTACAAGCAAGACCCTGGGAAGTGTTTAATTGAGGGTCGAACGGGGCAACTGGAGAAGAAAGACCAGGCTGGAGCTTTTGTACTGAAAATCATTAGGAAACCTGAGAGTGGAGGGGGACGGAGTTATTAACGTGAATTGTTGTGACACTGCAGGCTCCGGCACACAAAACAACACTTGTTGCTTTGTCACACAGGGTAACAGGAGATGCTTCCACGCTGCAAACACAGGCAAGCCTTCTTCTCGCTCACTAGAAGCTGGGTGGCCACAGATTTATCTGCCAGGCTCTCGGGTCCCCCTTGTCCTTTCATTGCTTGTCATAAAAGACAAAGAGCTTGATGGTGGGAACCAGAGCCGGCAGCTTTGCATGAAGGAGCTCCTCTGCGCCTGCATTTGGCCAGGGCAGGAGTCACCTCCCTGAGATGCCACCTTTGGTCCCTCTTCCTTGGCAAGAAGTTGGGCCTGGGGAACTTTCCAATTGTTTTAACTGTTCAATTAGACAGTTAAACACCGGGAAAAAAAGGAGGATTTGGTTTCTACTTTTACAAGCTTTCATGCAAAGCATTCATTTTTCCTTTAAACAGGGGGATAAATAATGGAAGAGCTCTCTTAATCCCTGGGAGGGCTTCCGAGTTTGGGGGGGACATCAGACCCCAGGCGGTGCATCACTCGGAGAGGGGACAAGGACAGTCCCCTGTCCCCAAGGGCTGGGCAAGGAGGATGGAGAGACCTGCTGGAAAGCCACAGGCTGCAGCCGCTGCCCAAATCTGAGCATGATTTGGGGTTTCTGCTGGTCTGTGTGTCCCACTGATTTTAAAAAACTTTTGCGACCAGGCAACGTGACTTTCTGCTAAAGATACGAGTCTGATATCAAACTCCACTGCTGGCAGTTTTCACCGTGCTGCTTTGGTTTCTATTAAAGTGTGTTCCCAGTAACTTCACACTTCTCGTTGATGGTATGGGAGCACATCAGGCTCGGCAAATAAAGATTCCTACCAGAGCCTAGATGTAATATTGCAAGGGAAAATAGATACTGGAAATAAATACATGATACAGCTGGATCACATGGTACTCTGAGAAGTCAAAGCAGTAAGACAGGGCCCTCTATCATCACTCAGGCTTTTTTGATCTTCAAGGTGGGATTAGCAAATTTAGGGATTTACAACTGCTGTGCTTGATGTGAAGATGAAATTTCTGAGTTCTCGCCTCCAGATCGGATGTGACAGAAGGACTCGACAAGAGCCCACCTTCCTGCCCTCCCTGAGCCGCACTGGCACGATAGCACATGGGTTTAAAAGACAAAACACTGCACGACCACATCAGTCATTGACTCTTACCCGGTCTCCTTTGATGCCCATGTCACCTTTGAAGCCAGGGAAGCCATCTTCACCCTAAGTGATGGAGAGGAGAAAAAAACAGACAAAGTGTTTAGATGGAAAAAAAGAAAAAAAAGGCTTCTCTAGCCTCACGGTATGGCCCCTTCCCAGGAAGGACAAGAATAGGTCCCCCCACTGCACGTCACATTGGTAAGTTCTTGGTGTGCACAGACGGGTATGGAAACCCAGCCAGGCCGTGACAACTGAGGTCCCCAAGGGATCACAGCACATATTCCCTACATCCCATCCTGGCTGCGAGTCAAGATCATAAATCTGGCCCGATGTGAATAACAACACCTTGCCAGTACTAGGAACTAATTATTTCTGAAGTACAACTGGTTTTATTTGCATGGAGGATGTTTTACACCAGGCTTTGAGGCAACCTCTAGGACAGTGGCAATATTTCTTTCAGCCAAGAAGGTTTAATTGCAGAGCTCAAATCAATAATGTATTTCATCCTACAGCAAATCTCTCATGGGCAATGAAGACACAATTCCCAGAAAGACTTTTAAAGTTTGGAAGGTCCCTGCCAGGATTCCCTGGCTAAAACTGCTGGCTTTGCTGTTGAATTGCTGGGAGCAAGAACAAAGGAACATGGATCTGTTCACGGGACCAGGTGAGATCTTTCTCCACCTCCTGCTCATCCTCTGGGAGAAACCAATTGCGTCTTTGAGACACACAGAGATAGACTGTGTTGACTTTCTTATCAACTTGGATTTCACAGGCTGCTCTGATGACTGGGCAGAATATCCCCTTACTGTTACCCAGCTGTAACACACTGCAAACCCTTCAGCTCCACCGAATCACTCAAACTACAAATTTTGCCATGAGGAAATCATCCTGACGCTGGACCCTAAACTGCCCCAACAAATACCTCAAAACATAGGCAGGCCACGGAGGCTTGATTATGCCCAGGTCTGAGCCAGGATGTGGTAGAACCTCATGGTGGGTACCCAGCCCACACTCGCTCCAAAAACAAATAGGTTACCAGTCCTTTGGGTGCTCAGAGAAAACCCCCTGCAGGAGCAAATGTGACAGGGACCATCCTGTGGGACTAGTCTGCAAAAGTGCTCAGAGGCTGCAGAAAACCAACCCAAACCTGCAGCATTAACTCACCTTTTCACCTTTGGTGCCTTTCAATCCACGAACACCATCTGCTCCCTAGCAGGAGATGAAAGAAGATGTTACAAGGGTACAGGTAAGCTTAAGAGTGAAGAATCTTTACTCATGGTGAGTTTTGCTTCCTCCAATGTCGACAATAGTATCTCTGCAAACCATGATGTTCCTAAACATATTAGTAGCTAATCAAATATCAGCCACTGATGTTTGGCTTTAGGGTCACCAGAGAATCCTGACAGTCACAAACCTCTCCAGACTTGATTTGGCAGGTAGGGTTGGTGGTCCCTCTAACTGCAGGGATTCTGTTTCCAGGGATAAAACTTATTATTAAAAGTTTGTTATCTTCAAATAATTTTTAAAAAAACCCCACTGTATTTCCACAAATCCCCTGCCAACACACTGCTCTGCAGCAAGTAGTGTCACTGTCTCTAGCACCTACAAAGGTTCAGCTTGGTTCCTTTTTACTATGATTCTCACCTCTGTGCATGCACTTTTTTTTTTTTTTTAAAAGTACATTTAGGCTCAAAAGGGAGAAAAACTGCTGTGGACATCAGTGACATGGTGCAGAATCCCTGTAAAGCTTCAGTCCATGGCGTTCGGCCTGAAGGTGCTGAGTGTGCTGAGTGTGCCCAGGATCTGGCCCCTGCTATGCCACCAGCCCAGAGCTGGCAGACCTCCACGCTTCTATCCTGCCTCTTGGGGTAAAACATCACCCTCAGGTACCTACAGCAGCTGGACCGTGCAATGCAAGTCTTTACAATAAAAAACACAAGCTATTTTTATTATTTTTTTAAGTGAATTTTATATTTTGCTTCGGGTGTCATATATTTTTCTCCCCTTTAGCATCTTAACAAGAAGATGCTTAAGAAGAAGAAGACCAACATTTGTGCAGCAGGACAGGCTTCTGGAAAGCAAGGCGAGATCTGAAAGTTATTTATAGCTGCAAACCCAAAGAGACATTTCCCCCCCCTCCCCAAACTGGAGGCTCGTGCAGTCAATAGAACACTCTTTGTAGGAAGCAAAACCTCGTCTCTTGGCGCTACAGGTTTGGTGCATGACACACTTTCTTGAGATCTCTCTAATGTGGAACAGTTCCACTTTAGCAGGAAACACAACAGCAAACTGTTCCCTAATGGACCGCTACATCTCTGTCTGCAACCTTGCAAGAAACGGGATGAAAGCTTGCTTTGGCTAAACACACCCAGCTTCAGATTTGAAGGCAGAACAGCAAATGGGTTTCTGCTACCCGAAAAAATATACAAGGGGGTTTAAGAGGGCTTAAATTCACCTCTAGCCAGTCCCCAAGCTGTGTTTGTATCTGCTAGCACAGATTCCCTGCAGATTCATTGGACCTTTGGGATGCAGGATGCATCTGCACCTGAACTAATACATCCTGATGGGCATAACAGCCAGGGCTGGATGGGGAAACAAAACACCCGCTGCCTCCTTATCAGCATGCAAACCCTGCAGGCAGCAGGAGCGAGGAAAGAGCTGGAATTCAATCTAGTGAAAAAAGCACATTGCTGAGACGCACAAGCTTCGTCTAACAAGGTTTTGGATCAGGAGCATGAAAAGCTTGCTTTGTTTTAGTAATAGGCTATTTTGTTTTATTAACAAGCCTTGTTAAAGCCTTCACATTCTGGCTGAGATTTACTTGGGTTGTAAACTGGAAATGACTGGAATGGGACTGAGCCATGCTCACGAAGAATTAAAAGAGAAATCTCTCCGAAGTGCTGGTGCTAGGAGGGGTTACTGGGGAGCAGGGGACTTGTAATTCTCATGGCCCATGAGACGACAAAGGACCAAGGCTCACTGGAGCGGTAAATCCAGGTGGTCACTGAGGTGGCCCAACGTGCCCTGGTAGAGCATATGTACCCACTGGCCAGTGTCCACCTCCAGCACAAGCTGGAGAACTGAAGTTGATCAAGCAACACCATGGACACTGTTTCTGTGTCCTCCTTACCTTGACTCCACGTGGTCCTGGATAACCGATGGGGCCCTGAGGACCTGGTGGACCCTGGGGTGAAAAAATGCAAACAAAAAAAATGTATCAAAAATCAATATGAAGATGCAGCAAGAAGAAGAATGTGTGGAAAACAAATCTCCCAGCCACCTAACTCTTTCAGATCATGTGGAAATGGCAGGGACCAACTCAAAATAGCACAGAGAGCTACAGGAGCATCACCTCCTGCAGGTGCACTGGGCGGAGCCATCAGCAAAGATCTGTATGATAGGAATGGAGGAAGGGAAGAGACAAGACAGCAATAACTTGTTAGAAAGGGGATTTATACATAAGGCTGACTATTTCTGTTTTGGATTAAAGAAAAGAACAACTTCTCTGAGAGAGGAAGAACATGTTCTGCTGTCTCCCCTCTCCCAAAGCCTCCTGGTTTCACAACTACACAGCAGAGTCTGTGATGATGATGATCACAGAGAGGAGTTATTGCTTGAGGCACAAGCCTCAGGGTGATGTCCTTCAGCCTCCACTGTATGGGAAAGGAGGAGATGCTCAACAATGCTCCTTTCTGGCATCGTTGCACATCCCCAGGGACACCATGAGCTGTGCTGAACTGGTGCCCAGTACGTGCCCTGCAAACACTCCTTCTCACCCGCTTATACCCGCAAATAAATCAGGTTCTTTATTGAATGCAGTTGGCTTTTGTTTTGCTTAATTTCCTAACTAAACAAATACCCTTCCACTTCTCCCAGCCTGTGGGGAGAAGTTTTTCCAGCCAGATGGAGCTGATGGTCCAGCAGCATCCCAGACCTCACACAAATGGCGGCCAGAGGAGACCTGCAGCACCAGCCCTGCTCCTACACCATCTCCCTGATGTTTGCTAAACATCTCCCAGCACGGGGAGCACCAGCACAACCACTTCTCACATTCTTCTTGCATTCTGCAGAGGCCAGTGTTTGAATTTTCAGCCTGGTGTGACACCAGCCGGACAAACAGCCGTGGGCTGTGCTCTGTGCAGCACCCGAGCAAGGCTCGAGCCGACGTCCATCAAATCGGACTGCATTCTAATCAAAGACTTTTGACAAATGCAATGTTTTTCAACTGAATGGGACACAGCGGGAACACAGATGGCAAATCTCCCCGACAGACAGACGACTGTATAATTCAAGGACTCTAGCCTCCAGCAATATTCTCAAATATATTGTTAAAGAGGGACTTTGAAAGGGAGAGAGGGGGAGAAAAGGGAAGACCAGGAATACAAAAAGAGTTATTTTCTGCATTCCCTTTGCAACAAAGGATATTTATTTGTGTCTGATCAAGAGAAGTTTCCCTTCACAGTTTCAATTTTTACGTTCACTCGGCTACAGAGCGCTGCTTGCCAGAAGGAGTGGAGAAAAGACCAGCCCAAGCACCAGAAGAGACTCTCAGACAGAGGAAAGCTGGACTCAGCTTTCAAATTTCAAGAGGGTTTGCTTCTTGCCACCTCCACTGACCCACATCTCCTGGTTGCCCAGCCACCCCTGGAGCCCCATGGAGATCTGTCTCCATCCAGCTACCACGACCTTCCCCTTGGCAGTGAAGAGGATCTTGTTGACACCCACCTGACTGCCCTTCTCTCCAGGAGGTCCTTCCTTGCCAGGATGACCCTATTAAGAAAAGAGACAAAGAGAAGAGGGAAATGGGTTTAGTGCACATCTAATGCCTCAGAAGCCAACAAGCTCGCTCAGGCAGCTAAGATTTATTTGTAAAACAACAGTTGTTCTCCAGGAAACTCTTCCTTATACAAGTGGCCCCCTGAAGCCAACTTGCAAGCTCAAGTTTCTCCCAAAAGGAAGGGAGCACCATTTAGACCTTGGTGATATTCCACCTGGTTATTTTTCACTTTTCACCAGCTTTCAGCAGAGAAGCACAAACAATTTTGCAGTATTATTTGTATATTAGAACACCTCAGTGAGTTCAGAAGCAAGCAGCATATCAGTTTTGCAGATAGAAAACCAGATAAAATTAACTCCATGTGTGAGCAAACTTGCGAAGGTCACAAGATGCCCAGACTGGTCAAAGCCCCTCATTAATTTCCTAATTCCTAGACTTCATTACAAGATCTCATGACAAATGCTCAGCTAACCTGCATCCCCGTTAGACGCCGGCTGGCTGGATGCTGGCCAGCATTCCTCTTGGGATTTGATGCTGAAGAACTCAACATCCAAGAGATTCCAACACATTCTCATTCACAGCTTTTAGAATCCTTTTGCTGGCATTGCAGTCAGCAGAAAACAAAAGCGTGAATTGCCTGAGATATAGCTCGAAGGATCAGTGAGAAACAGGGAAAATCCAAGAAAGTAGTTTTTAGTACGGATTTTCCTGTCGGAATCAAAATGGAGCCAGGATGGAAGATGGCTCCTTGGTTGGCAATGTCTGTACAAAAGCAATAAGCCTTCCATGAGGGCACTCACTGCCCACCTTTTATTTTATGAAGATGGTGAGAGCGCATCCAGCTGCTCTAGAGACACAAAGACCTTCCGCAATCAATAGTTTCTTTACTTATGAACTCCCTTCTAAAAACACAAATGACTTTCCAGCAATGTAACAAGTAAAATGCTATTTTCTATCTGTCTTCAGAAGAGGAATGTCAGACAAGCTGGATTTCATAAAACACACTGGTTTAATAAAGAAACAGAATGACAGCTGTCATTTATACACCAACAAAAAGTAGGAGAAAACGCAGGGTGAATTTGTCCTGGGAATTTAAATGGCTCCAAGAGCATCAGTGCACAAAGGGCATCATCCAACCGTGCCTGCCTTCACCTCCTGATATCTGCACCCCAGGGGAGGCAAAATGGAAGTGCAACAAGATTTTCCTTGAAATCTTCCCTTCCTAAGAAGCCCTTGCCCACTCTGTATTAAATCATCACCATTTTCCAAACGCCCATCTCCATCACTGCTACTAAGATCAAAAATTATGAGCAACTTGGTTGACTTTCAGAGTCAGATGCTTCAGGCCCTCAGGGATTTTCAGATATTTTCCCAAGACCAATTTCCATAAAGAGGACATGAGCGGTTTTTTTGTCCTTGGAAAGAGCAACCCATGTGCTTACAAACCATTTGCAAATTAAAGGAGCTACTTGTGGCAAAGGACCTGTGTCCACACACACCCACACGTGGTCAGCATGAAGGTCTCATACAACCTATAAAAAAAACCTGCATAAAAATAGGCCCAGCATCTTCTCCAGCCTGAACTTCCCTGGAGGCTGCTGGAGGAATTTCACATTGAAAGCTACAGCCTTAGAAATGTTCTGGGCTTTGCTTCAGCTGCTCTGTTGACTCAGCTAACAATTGTACCAATGTTCAAAAATGCCCTCCGTAGGAATGATAATCCCAGGGTAGGAAATGTAATTTTCTTTGCCGTGCTCTGCATTTGCATTAGTGGAATGTAACTATTTCCCATTTGTCATTCTTAAAACCAGGTGCCTCTGAGGTGTGTAAAAAAATGAGATCAGGTTTAAAGGACAGGGATTTTTAAGACCAATTTCTGGAGCAAGGAGTAAATGATGTTTAAAGCAGGATTAGGAGGAAGCTGCAAGAATACAACACCGACGTGCAATATCAACCTGTTCTTATCACCATTCCACAGCAGTGCCCAGGGGCCCCGAGCGAGATGAGGACCACCCCGTGTGCCCTACGCATGAACACACCTCCCCCAGGAGACCATCCCTACCTCGGTGAGCTGCCAACCCACCGAAAACCAGAGAGGAGAACCAGGAGGAGGGGGAAGAAAAACACAAAAGTGTGGTGAGAAGCACCTGGTGCTGCGCTGTGGCTTCTCAAACTCGGACCCTTCCACCCAGCCGAAGCGTGGGCAGGCTGCTGGCTCACACGCTTCACCAGCCCATGGTGCACCCCGTGGGTGGATGGGTGCAGGATGAGGCCCCCCACAGCCCTGGTGCCAAGCAGAGACTCAGGAGAGGATGACTTACCGGAGGCCCATCTGCACCAGGCATGCCAGGAAGACCAGGTTTGCCCAGTGGTCCCTAAAAACAAAGAGAAAGTCAACAGCTGAAACGGTCAGAGTCTCCAAAACACCAGAGGATGGTGTTTTTCAGACCCATTTCTTGCTTTTCCTAGCTGTGAAAGGCAGCAGAGAGGTGAGTGTGTTGGAAAAGTTGTCCTGACTTGCAGGAGTCCACTTATTTCTGTGAGCAGAGTTGTTCCAGCATCCTGGGATGCTGCGGTGTTAGTGCCAGCCCCTCACACAGAGAGCCACGATACCACAATGAGAGCTCAACAGGCGACAGTGGGGACAAGGCATCAAAGCTGCCGTCCTGCAGAGAGGGCACGATGCTGCACAGGTTGGAGGGTCTCAAACGAGGAGGCTCGCTGGAGCAAGAGATGCCCATTCTCTGGTGATGACAAGGTGATTAATAGGTAAAGGACGAGTGGAGCTTCCCCAAACTGCCTGTGCTTGCTGCTTTAACACCGTTCAGTGATTACTTTTTTTAATTAAGCCACCCCCATTTCCCACACCACCAAGGAACGCCACTGCTGCAAATGTGTGACTCAGAAACCAGAAAACCCTTTATCTGGCAGAGCCATTGATGTCCTCCTGTTGCAGGAGAACTATCGATAATTTGAGTCCACCCCACACTGCCAACACAAACGAGGGGTCCTTCAGGGATGCACACACCGTGTCCCTGCTCACCAGGAGCTGAGCAAACACCTGGAGAATTACTCCTCTGCAGGAAAAACTACTCCCCTTGACCAACCCTGATGGTGACAGGGCTGCCTGGGGGAACTGAGGCCAGCACCTCTGCCACGTCCACAGCGAGGGAGGACCAGAGGGAAGGGATCTGGGCTGAGTGAGCCAAATCCGTGGGCTCTTCCCATTTCCATCACGCTCAGACTTCCAGGCATTGAGCCCACAGGAAAAAAAAAAAAAAAAAAAAAACCAAACCAAAAAAAGACAACCTTCAGTCCTCTCCTAATGTTTTACCATAAGCTGCCTTCAAAATGTTTCTCTTAAGATGGGAAATGAATGCAAATATTGTGAATTAGAGGTAAACCGTGCTTTCTTGTCTCTCTTCTGTCTGGAATGAGAAGCATTAGACTTTCATAGACACGGCTGCAAACAGATGTTGCAGATGGGGCAAAGGAGCAGCTGAAGTAGTAAATGCATATTGATGGCAACAGTTGGTTTAAGTCAGAGCTGCAGTATTTAAACCTACTTTCTCTCCTGGGGGACCGATTGCGCCTTGTGGACCTGGAAGACCCTGTGAAAAGGAAAAAAATTAGGGTCATTAAGGAACAAGTTATTCATTCCAAATACATTTTGGCAGTGTCTCAGCTCAGCATCATTCTAGTCCCTGCGATGGCTGGGAATCTCCCCGGTTCCATTCATCCTCAAAATGTCTTGAGAGAGACGATAAAATTTCATTTTTGCACAGCATGTCTCCTCTGGAGAGCTGCACCGCTCTGCCGTGGGCAGCCAGGCCCATTCCCAGGATGGAAACAGAGATGCTGTGAGGAGTGAGACCTGGTGGGAGCCGTGGAGAAGACTGACAGCAAGGCTTGGACATCTGTATTGCACATCTGGCTCCAGAGCAACCAGACCGTGGGATGCTAAAAGTCAGACATGAGCCACAAGAAGAGGCTCGGCTGAAGAGACTGCTTGGACCTGGGTTTGGCTTTGCATCATGTCAGCAAAAGCCAGGTGAGAACCGTGGGGACCTGAAACTGGGAGCATTTTCTGGAAGACTTTTGGGCCAGCGATGTATCGTCAAGCCAATTCCCAGCAAATCCACTTATTGCTGGGCCCGACTCTGGCGGGGCAGAGAAGCTCGTTCAAAACCATCGTTCCTTTTTTATACCCATGGAAAAGGAGTTTTCCACTTACCTGAGCACCTGGGTTACCCTGCTGTCCTGGGGGACCCGGCTCACCTTGAGGACCCTGTGAGGAGACAAGGGCAGAGCTAAAAAGGCAGGAAGGGGAGAGCGGAGCCGGAGATTCCTTGAGCACTGGGGCTCCTGCCCCTGGCACCGCATCTCCACACCCTCTGCATCCCACCACCGGGAACCCAGAGCTCCAGGGAGAGGGAAAGAGCTTCTCTCCCCAGTGGGATAGAAAGGGTTGAAGTTATTTCACTCTCACTTCCCTGCATGGACATGCAGAGCTGAGCAGGGCTCTAACGCTACCTGGCTTTGCAGCAGCTCTTCTGCAGGGAGGCCATATCATCCAATTAGTATAAACTACGAGGCACATAAAGATTATCATCTTTTCCCCCCTCAGTTAAATTACTAAATTTTTATATTCATTAGAACAACACACATCTCGATGAAAATTTTTGCTCTTTCATGGGGAAATAACGTATAATTCCATCCGAAATGATAATAAATTAACATCCATTTGCTGTATGGATGAAACCCTATGTGGTTTTCACAGGCTTTGACAGGAAACTAGACCAGACTAAAAAGGCAATTAGCAAATCTAATTTAAGAGAGTACATTTTCTAATTTAAGAGAGTACATTTTACTGAGGGGTTAGAACTAGATGACCCTTAAAGTCCCTTCCGATTCTTTATAATATCTGGACTGTGAAGTTTGCAGTGAAAACTTACCACATTCCCCTTGGGACCTGTTTGTCCATCCATACCAGCCACACCCTGAGAAAGGATTTAAAAAACAGCACTAAGAAAACATCTCGTTATTTCGCATGACAAAAGCAGAGAAATCACCATAAAAATAACAAAACATCAGGAGGCCCTTTGGACCTTGCGGAAAGAGGACAATTTTCTAAAGGTGTTTGGTAAAGCAGCCAATTCCACAAATCCAGTTTACACTTTAAAAAGTCATTTCAGTGTTTTCCCCACCGGTTTAACCTGCCTGTGAGGCAGAATCAGCATCAGGTCGAGCAAATCCTGGCTAAGTACCACAGCCGATCGCCCCCGACAGTGAGCAGGCACGGAGTAATAAATGAGAAGGAAAAATTGGACAAAAGTCGTCGCTTAGGACATAAATGCATCGTTCAACAAGGCAGCGGGTGAAGCCAATGGGGCTGCACTGCCTTGTGCCAAAATGAGGATTTCACCACAAAAGGCAACTGAGGTCAAACACACCATGAGCATCTTCATTAAGAGGGGAATGTGGCACATGGTCAACTGGAGGTGTCCCACTGGGGGTTCCCCTGTCACCGTTTTGCTCTGGGACAGGGTAAGGTACCTGATAATGGCATGCTCACCGGAGATGAGACAGTTTTGGAGCAGTTCCTGAACCCTCGTTAAATTCAGCAGGACTAGGAGCTCAGAGGGAAGAAGTCTCCACATCCCAGTAGGGGTTAAGGGCTTCACAATGCTCTCCATTAAACGCTGACCCCTTTTGCTCTAGCAGCAGCCCGAGTTTCAGTTTTTAAGTTCTGGGACTTCAGCGAGCTGCAGTGATTTATGGAGAGAGCCCTTGTATCAGCACTTCCAGCAGCGCACGACAGGTAAGGTGACTGTCTCCCGAATAAAAAATGGCATGCTCTTTCCTTGGCTTTCGCCCGAAATATGAACAAACTGCTTTAAAGTCTCACCAGCCCTCAGGCAAAAGTTAATAGCAAAGCCACGGTGTTAATAACTCTCATTCTTCCCTTTCAGCCTGAGCGAGGCATTAATATTTACTCAGGTGGGCCAAATCTTGAGCTGCCGTAAATGGAGACGTGACGCCACTGAAAATGGGGGAGAAGCTGGACTTTGAGCCGTAACTTTTCTTGAACAGAGCTTGTTTTCATTGCACAGACGTGTAACATTATGTGGCTGTATTATCTGTTTGGATGACTAATGGGGACAGGGTATTCTGCCCAGAAAGCCCAGCTGCTGGCCTGAGGAGAACAGCATGCTGGGAACTCACCGGTGGCCCTGGGGGTCCCGGTGGCCCCTTCGGTCCCAACAGTCCTCGGGGTCCCTGTTGGGGGAAAACAAATGGGGTTAGTGTTTCCAGTTTCCCCCAGCACTGCCGTGAGAGTGGACTGGGGTGAGACTGTGCCCGGCTGAGCATCTCTCTGCCCGGGGAAGCGTTGGGGCTGGCACGGCAATGACCTTGCTGGTTTTGCAATAACCAAGTAGGAGAATTCCTGTGTACACATAGCCTTGAATTATAAAGATTAATCATATCAGCACATATAAATTTGTTCTTTGGATTGGAAGAAGGCCCACTTAAACCAACTTTTTTAAAATTAATTTAATCATATTCCTGGATTACCCTGTAATGCAGACCATGATGCAAAACACTCTGCAGCCGAGTCATTCTAGCCAGGGCGTATCATGAAGAATGAGCTGATACCCTGATACTGCTAATGCATCATTAAAATTAGCATTTCAATAATCTCTACAGATTTAATTTCTATTATTGACAATCTAGACAACTCAGCAAGGTGGGAAAAGGTTTTCAGCCTGCAGCATAAATGTACATTTTCAAAGACATTTGGTTCTCAAACCTTAACCAGTCAGGACTCCTGGTATCGCTGTGTTTTCTTTCCATTTCTAGCTTTCTCACCAGATTTAACTCACATCATCTTCAGGGAAACGGGTGGGATTGGAACATCCCATTGAATAAGCCTCAACACGGCAGGAGAATTGTATTCGTTCACCGTGAAGCTCTGCAAATCCCACCCCAACATCTCCTCTGCCTTGTGCCTCCGGGTGGGTTTGGAGTAAAAGGAAAGGGATGGATGGGGTCCTGTGTGCACTCAGCTGCAGATCTGAAAGCTCACTTTTTAAATGCTAAAATTAGGGAACTCTGGGTATTTAGAAAGATGGTGCTCGTTCACTGTCACAGAGGAAAATTGTTCTTGATGGACGGGCAGCTTTATCTGTCTGCCCAAATATTATACTCCCCTTTTTATTATGCAGAGAGGACTGAGGAATTAAAATGAAATGTTACAGGATAAAATCGGAGACATTAAGAAACTGTTTGATAGTGGAGACTGCAGAGACTGCAAAAAACACAGGCTGCAGCAAAAACTGGATGCATCGAGCCCCAGCAGAGCAGAAACTCTGCTTGTATCAGCTGGCGATGGGAACTGGAAGGAAATGGAGCGGGATGAAGGGAAACACATACTGAATTCCCACCACTAGTTTCCATTACCATGAAATTTAGAAAGACCCTCTTTTGGCTCAGGGCAGAGAAAAAGACAAACCTGCAGCTTTAGGGTATATATATTTAGGACAAAAGGTTTCCTGTAATGCAATGTGAACCTTTACTCTGTCCATCACAGGTATTTTTACTAATGTTGCTGAAATAAAAGCAAACTTCCCTGCATGCAATATCATCATTTATGTTCCTCTTTTGTTACTGTGTTACCTGAGAACATAAACACTTTTAAGAAGCTAATAACCCATAAGTTATTGCTTAGATATGTGCTAAGGAGACAGCTAAGTTGATTAATCTTTCCCAGAAGTTAATCAGACATCTTGTCTATAATTTAGTTCCAGTGAGTCCGTAAATGCCAACGCTTCTCTTTCTGTCATGAAGTGTGTCCAACAGTTCTCATCAATTACTCTCAGGCCACCACGCTGGGCCTTAGAACAACAAAATAAGACATTTTCAAAGCAAAGCCGATGGTAAATGATAGACAGTTAATGTTCTTTTCATAACAAAGGAAATGCATTTTGGATGAAATAAGCAGCCAACAACTCAACTACACACAAAAATCCGCAGCCAGCCAGAAGCAGAGTTTACCATTGCCAATAGAGTAAAAAATACTCAGTATTGGGGGGGAAAATGCTTTCAGAATCTCAAATTGACAACTCAACTGATTATTTGCAGTGGGATACTCTCTGAAAGCATTTCTTTGGGTTGGTCAAGAGACTTTTGTCCAACACTAGCATCTCTTCTTAACCTTAATGATAGTAGGCACTCCCTCCTCCTCCTGGTTCAGCCGCTCTGCAGTTAGCAGCATGTGGAGGCTCAAAACATTGGCAAATTCTGCAGATTTATGAAGTTTTGTGCACCCTGAACAGAATACTGACCCCACGGAAGTCAGAGCCCTCAAGCTCAATCCCAAGATTTAAAGGGGATCACTCACACTGCATAAAACTAAGCGTGTGGGCAAGGGAGCTGCGTGGCTAATTGCTGCCATTACTCTCAAGAGCAGACAAAACCTTATCCCCACTAGAGTTTGCTATGTATGCTCAGGAAAACTGTATTTCACAGATGTTTACCATGTGTGATTTCTACCCCTGCCTACTTACCTGAATCCTAAATAACCCATCAGGAAGAAGGATACATGGTATGAGATCACTCTAAGCTAAGCTTTACACTTAAAGCCTTACACACTTTACACTTAAGTGTTTAAATGTCAAATGCTAGCCAGGGGGCAATCAAAATTAAAAAAAAAAATTCAAAAAATAAACTAAACAAAAAAATCCAGAAAGCATCTTCTCTTCTTGGGAGCCACCTTATAGAAAAATAAAAAAACTCAGAGTTTTTACAGCAAAGAGAGCTCTCTAAACCAGTCAAGCAAGAGAAGCTCAGACCCTGCAGGACATCAGGGGTCTTGCTTAGCACCAGCAGAGCTGCCCATGGGACCTCTAAACCACCGTTAGCACATCAAGACCTTGACCAAAGCAGTGCTGCTGTACGTCAAGCCCAAGGAGGAGATACTCACAGGTTCTCCAGGTAGACCTCTGGGTCCAACTTCTCCATCATCTCCCTGTTCAGTGGCGAAGGCACAGAGAGAAGCAGCAAAAGAGTCAGAACAAACCAGTTATATTTCAGTCACATCAGAGGTGTTTCATTCTTGTTAAATAATAATCACAGAGAAAACCAGCTTCCCTGGAGTAATGAAGGGGTAGCCGTGCATAAGGCAAATCTCGTAAGCCTGGAGACTAATACTGCGTGTGCAGAATTTACCGAGGATTAGAAATGCTGTAAGGATGCTTCATAATTCATGTCAATGTTTATAAAGATGGATTTTACTAATAGACAAGATATTGTAGAAACAATTCAGGGCATGTGAGTCAATAACCACAAGATTTAGTACCAAACAGAATGGCAAGCCAGCATGGGAGCGCTGCCCTGGGAATGCGATTTAGCCAAATTAGGGCTCCTCAGATAAACCAGAGGCAGCAAAGGGGGAATTCCTCATCCCTTCACTCCCATCCCCTGCTGATGCTCCCACTCAACCCCTGCTCAGTATTAGATGGTGCTTCCCCTGAGTTGTTCTTAAATCACCCAAAACCTGAGGGTCCCTCTTAGTAAATCAATCCCAGCTGCCAGCACTTGTAAACCCTTGTCTTCTCCTAATAAAATTCATGCTCTTCTTCCAACTTATGCCCTCTGAGCTTCTCTCCCCACACACCTCAAATGGTGGG
>BJBW01001456.1:13292-111122 GCA_004320125.1 Scolopax mira | reverse complement strand
GCTCCAACATCCTTTAACCCACCCTTTAGATACTTAGAAACATAAATAAGGTCTCCCCTCAGCCTTTGCTTTTCCAGGCTAAAGAGTCACGACATCCTGAGCTTTTCCTCATAAGGGAAGTGCTCCAATCCCTTAATCATCTTCGTTGCCCTACGCTGGACTCTCTCCAGTTCCCTGTCCCTCTTGAACTGGGGAGCCCAGAACTGGATGCAGGATTCCAGTAGTGGCCTCACCAGTGTAGAGTAGAGGGGGAGAATGACCTCCTTTGACCTACTGTCCACAGTCTTTCCTCTGCAGCCCAGGATTCTATTGGCCCTCTTGGCAACAAGATATTGGGACAGGCGCTGCCTTGGGAAGGCTCTGATATTACTGATGGGCTACACGGGTCATTCATTGTTCTAAGAAAAAGAGTATTTTTGAAAATATAACAATGAACAAAGGAAGCAGAAGGACAATTTAAAGCAGTTGCATCGGGCAGAGGCATCCTAGGGGACACCTGAGCAACCCTTGTGCTACAAACTACTGTTTTAAAACTGCTGAGCAAGTTCCTGGCCCTGACTAAAGGCAATGGCATGACTAGGGTCAGCTTCGTCCAGGTCTCCAGCACCAGCGTCCAAGCATGCTTGGGGACTAAGGACAAAATTTAATGTGGCTTACAGGCCTCATTTCCTTCATCATCAGGATTAAGATAAAAGATCAGAAAAAATAATTTTAAAAAATAGGCACTTGAAGGATGGACTGTTTGAGAGAGAGCATTCATTGAGGCAGAGCTGGGAACAGCCTGTGTGATCCCAAGGGACGTCCCGTCCCATTTAGTGTCAGCCTCTTCCCCGTGCTCTCTCACCTCCACATCTCCCATCACATCCCAGCAGAGCTGCAGACTGTGCCCCCATGCCAGGGGGCAGGCACGGCCACGCCATGCTCTGCCCAATGCCCGCAACCAGCCTCCAGCCCACCTGCATGGGAACCACAAGGGGAAATCAAACAAAATAACCAGTAAGAAAACGCTTTGCTTTTCTGTAGCAGTTTCATCTGAACAAAGCATTTTGCAAGCTATGCTGAATTCAATTAACGAAGCCTTCATTTCTTAATTCATTAAGAAACAGAGTCTGCCTTATGATCTCATAATTGAAATCAATTTGTAAGATATTGACTATATTCACTTTTTTTCTCTTTGTGAGAAAATTAATAAAAAGGAATATTAAAAACCTCAATCTGTATTAGTGGGAAGGGAAGGAAATACATTTCTTTGTTATAACAAGCTGTCTATATTTCTGCTTCAACATTTTCCAGTCCTGCCATCCAGCAGTTGCACTCCAGGAATCCAAAGGCAGAATGAGGTCCTGTCCCAGAAGCATTGACCGTCATTTTGGGAAGGAAGCAGCCTGGAAGCTCTGATCTGCAGCCAGTGCTCATCCCACAGCGATGGAGTGGCCCAGGGATGGACCTGCCCAAGCAACCCGTGACCGAAGTCAAACAGTACAACCCCCCCAGTTAGCATAAATAATTGGTTTTCCAACATGAAGGCCTCCATGGTGACTTTCCCATTGAGGAACCATGTGCTACTAAGAAAATTAAAGGTTGAAGGTTCATTACTGGGACAAGTAGAACACGAACTTTTGCAAAATTCTCATCGATTAGCGTCATCCCTTGACCTAAAAGAGAAACTCTAAGGAGAGCTGATAGGAAGTTGATTCCTGCTGAGGTTTATTGCTATTAAGTATTATTATTATTGATTTTGGCTCATTATTTTTAAAGAAAAGAAAAGAAAAGAAAAGAAAAGAAAAGAGAGGAGTAAAAGAAAGAGAAGTTCAATGGGCTTTCCATCAGCCTGGCTCCAGGTAGGGCTATTCACATTGCAAGGCAAAATAGTGTTGCACATACAGATGCTATTAATACTTCCTTTCTAATTAAATTCCACAAGAAATTGTGCAGGATATTTCTGTCCCCATACTCATTCTAGTCCCATCATCTTTTGATTAACTATCCTCATGCACTAGGAATTAAGGTGTGACCTCTAACTTTTTTTGAGAGAGATGTGCTGTTTTTAATATTAACAGCTCCGTCTTTTCATTGTTCCTTGAGCAGGGTTGGGAGGAGAAACATAATTACACACAATGGGGGTATAATTCATACATTAAAAGTGACATTAAAATGATAGGTAGCAAAATATAACAATATAACAGCTTGTCTGTCACTCTTTTATGGATTGCTGGCACCCTCCAACCCCATTACAAACACGTCTCTGGAGGGAGCAGGGCGGGAAGACGTGAGCGAGATTAACACCGGCGGAGACCTCCCGGGGGCTCCCGGGGCAGGGACATCTGATTTAAACTCCTGTTGGGTCTCCGCTTCCCACAGGCCCCCCATTCCACCAGCCAGCTGCCACAGCCCACGCCACTGGCACCCGTGGGTCCCGCTCTCCCGGCAAGGAACCGCCCCAACACTGCAGCTTCCTGAAGCAGAGTCCCAGTGCTCCCATTAGGAGATAACATTATGCGGTTTGATGTATCTGGGGCATGGGAGGCCCTCCTACGTAGCACACGGGAGAGCAGCTCTGCTGCCCACACCAGTGCCTCCTTCCCAGAAAAATGAGCTGGCCCTGGCAGCGAGGAAGCCAAGCGCCCATCAGCAGGGAGGCAGATGGAAGGGGGGTGTTTGTGTGGGGGCAGGTGTGGGTACCAGCCACCCGTGGGGCAGGGGATGCCCAGACCCAGCACGCCTGGCCTGGCGAGTCGCTCGGGCTTTGCCTGCCTGTGGAAGCTGCAGCCCAATTTCACTTAACGCCACTCGTATGTGGCTGCAGAGAAACTGGTGCAAACACCCGTACATGCAAATTTGGGGATTTTTTTTTTTTTTTTGTTCTGCTTAGCTGCAGGGTGCTCCCTGTCAGCATAACCTAAATGCAAAATGCTGTTTGGAAACTGAATTAGGGCATCATCTGCTGAATGTCCGGCTCCCGCACCTGACCGACCATGAGGGGTTGGGGTGCCGCCCCAGCCAGCCAGCCTCAACAACAACCCATTTGGCCTGAAATGAGTTAGAAAGCATCCACATGGGTGGGAGCCACCCCCCCCACCCCCAGCAGAGAGGCACAGCCTCCCCGCAAGCTCCGGAGGGGGATGCTGCCCACGGCCAGGCAAACTCCAGCTCCAACGGTTTCGGTGTGCACCTTCCTCATCTGCAGGGAGCTTTCTTCTGAGCACAAGTCAATGATCACTATGCTTTATCTAGTATGAAAATCAAATTAACTTAAGCATATGCTTCTATTTAGGCATAACTGACCCCTTGGTTAATCCCTACAAAGAGAAATCTGCGATCGCTCCCCTCTTAATAAACTTCTTGCAACACTACAGTGTGGCCGCGCTGCGTCGCCTGCCTGAGCTTCACAAAGTCCAGGTCTTCACATTCCTCAAACACAAAGAGTAAACATTGCTTTTGACAGCAATTAGCTAGTGTTCAATTAAAATTGTATTTTTTTTCCAGGTCCAGTTTTGAAGATCCTGATGGATCAAATACAAGAGTAAAAAAAATCACTGGAAAATGCATCTAGGGCTGTTACTGGGGGAGTCTGAAAAGCCCCAGCTCCAAGTGGTAAGGAAGGTGAAAATCCAGAAAGATCCAGCCCGGAACCTTAACACAGCAGCCAGCACAAGTCCAGCAGCAGGAGCTTCCCCGGACTCACAACATTCTAGTTAAAATATGCAATTTGCTCATTTTTGCCTGGATAGCGAAATGTGTATTTGAAGAGAGGCCTGTTTTGGAGAGCGCCCTTCCAGCTCCCCACTTCTTACATCCAGACACCAGTTAACGAGCAGGGAGGTGGGACCGTTGGGGGTCCTGCTGCAGTCAGCAGAGTTTCCCTGCCCTGAGTCACCCTGCAAATTTTACCGCAAGATCTTTGCCATCGTTTTATTTGGTTTGGGGAAAACAGACGATGGGAGGGCTCCGAGCCTGGTTTGCACACCTTGCTCTCCCCAAGCCCTTCCCGGCCACTGCCCTGTGCCTGGGCCCTGCTGATACAGCCCAGTGCTCAGTGCACAGCAGCTGGTTTCATCCCACCTTTCTCCTCCCCACCCTCTTTTTTTTCCCCTTCCTTTTTTTTTTTTTCTTTTTGCCTTTTTTTTTTTTTCCTTTTTTAAATGTAGAATATTTGAGCCCGACCTTTAGCACTGCTCACCGTACGAACGCCAGGAATTAGCTGACACCAGAAGCAAGGTTTTGCTACGTTAATTACAGCAGCCCCAGTTCTTCTGGAGCTGCGTGGAGCGACGCGCATCGCAGCAGCCCCTGTGGAAAACAGATCACCGACACCGCGCTGCATTTTCTCAGGCTGCGGCACTGAAAGCAACCCGAAGGAATTAGCTGTTCTTGATGTCTAAAATTAACTGGGAAAAAAAAAATAGTACTTGCCATGGTGGCTACCCCAAGTGAAAGCATCCGGATGCTTTTTGTAGCCGGTTGGATCTGCGGTATCCACATCAAGGAAGCCCATTGTTGCCGTGGCGCAACAGCCCACCCAAATGGCAGGACAGGGGTGACTGCTGCAGCACCGTCCCCTCCCGGGACCCCCATCCCACAGCAGGTCCCACTTTCCCTTTTGGCTCGTCCTGCAGGTCAGGGCCAAGCACCCACCCCAAAATGGGCAACAAATCTCAGTCCCCAGCTACACTCAGCGTTAAATAAAATCGCTTTCGATGTCACCGTAGCTTTCAGCTGGCAAACGGTGGTTACACAGATTAGAGCAGGCTCAGATGTGCCATTTTAGGCAGCACCAACACAGGAACTGAAACAAATTTTTACCGCACTGCTTTGTGATAAAGGGGTGTCATGTTAATTTCTGGAAACCTTCAGAATGGTACACGTAAATCTGAAAAATAATGCACTCCTGGACAGTTGGGATGTGAGATTAAGTTTTGTGACCAAAGCAGTAAAACAGGCCAAAATAGTAAAAGGAGGGTGGCTCTTATCTTAAAACTTTCTGGGATTAAACTGGTTTTTAAACAACCAAAATTTAAAATATTGGGGTATGCACTTATCTCAAATTATTTGTTCTTCTTTTTCCCCAGGCAGTTATACCCACAACTATCATTTCACACTCCCGAATCCTGCACAGCCTGAAGAAAGACTATTTAATGTTACCCCTGCTACAGACAGACCTTCAAAGTGCCGTACCACCATCCGGTACTGGTGCCTCAGGAAACCCTATGTGATGGGCAGCCCAGTATGATTGCACAAGCACGGGGAGTAACAAACTAGAAAATCACTCCAACACTCCAGCTTAAAGAAGCTCTTGTACATTAAAGGCTAAATCTGTCTGTCTGTCTCTCTTCCAAGTAACTATGCTAAGATTACCATTGTGGCACTCAGGAAAACAGGCAGATAGGAAGCCCTTAGTAATTTATCTATATATATGTAACTACCCTTTTATTAAATAAAATATTTGTATAGCTGAGATATTTTTGAGCCTCATGATTCCATTCTCCACGAAGCCTTTACCTGGATATGCACGTTTTCACGTTTTATTGTTAACATAGGATTTAAGGGCATATCTAAGGGTTTAGGCAGTGGAACTAGAAAGCTCTCCATGGACCATGAGTCGTTAGCTGTAGCTTACAGCAGCTGAGCACCGAGCCTTTGGAGTAAAAAGGAGATTGGGTTTGTCTGGGGTAGCCCTCAAGCACCAGCGGGGAGCAGTGCCATGGGGCATGGATGGTCTGGCCCCGGTGCATCAAGTCCTAAGGGATCTGGGATCACATGGTGATCTGGGAACCTAGAGTTGCTATATCATCAACATCAACACCCCAGAACTTTTTATTAAATAGAATCTTCCCATCTGTTCTTTTTGCACATCCTAAAATCCTCACATGACTTGAGAGAGCTGTTCAACATATGTGGCTTGGTACAAAATAAAAGCTAGAAAAGAAGATATAATGCTCTCTTTTTCCAGTACAGCCCTGGGTCAACCTCTACACTTGTTCATTCATGTTTTTTTTCTGTAGACCTCCCACTTGCAATCACCAGTCAGTGCTCTGGCACGGTCAGGCTGTTCACCCATGCACTTGCAAGAGCAATTCAGTGCAGAGATTTAAAGGCTGCTTTTGAAAACAGGTCTAGCAAGACTGATGCATAATCTCCTCAGCAGGCAAAGAACTTGCAAGCTACGGACGGGCACAAGCATTAGGCTAAATATCTTTATGAGGTAATTGAAATACATGAGGGTTTCTGTGCAAGAAGATGACGCTGGAGCACAAAGAGTGGGAGAGCTGGAGGTGGACACAGTCTGCAGGCTTTGTACCTACACAACGCCCCGCTCCCTGCGGAGGGCACTGGATTTCAAAAGGAGCTTGAAGGAGGTGAGTGGAGCCTCAGACACAGCTCCCATCTCTGCTGAGCAATACGAGTGGAGAAGTCAGCAGTGGGGTACAGCCACCAGCAGCAGGATTGCCAGGCACCAGCACAAGTCCCCACTCACCATGAGCTGCAGAGAGTCCCGAGGAGAACAACAAAAACTATGAGTAGCTTAAAAACATCACCCAGGAGAACAGGCTTAATGGTGTGATTGTATTTGGTCTACAGGAGAAGAGGCTCAGGGAGGACACACAATCTCTCTCGAGGTAAAGGGTTTTGCAAAAAGAAGCAAACCAGTCCTGCTCCAGGTCCAGGGTGAGGATGATGCACTCTAACAGCAGCAGGGGAGATTCAAGCCTGGCATTGAGGAAGAACTTTTCCATTAGAAGCACAGGAACAAGCCATCTCCAGAGACACTCCAGCTGTTTTCTCTTTGTTTGTTTTTCCCTACCAGGTGAGGCAAGGAGCTAGCAACAGTCTAGATATGCCTGTTCCTGTTTCACAGCAGGAAGATGTACTGAGCTGTTCTCGAGATCCCCTCCAAACCTGTGCTCCTGTGGTTATCTGGTCCTAAAGCTTCCCAAAGCCTTTCATGTCAAAGTTTATCAACACAACTGTTTGAGTTTTAAGTGGATAATCCGCTCAGCCCTGCCAAGCCAAGTAGTGCTTTTCAGAGAGTTACAGGCTCCTCGTTTGGAAGTTTTTAAGACTGGAAGGTTCATGTGCTTTCTGGCTAAACAGAGTGGCAGAGACAGACAGGACTGCGACGTGACAGCATCACCAGGCATGAGCTCCAGAATTCACCTCACGCAATTTACATTTACCTGCAAAATTCGTGTGCAGCCTAAAGTAGCCAGAGAATCCCACCACCACCTCCGCCACCCACCAGGAGCCAAGGCTTCATGAAAGAAAGGGACGCCGAGGTGGCTCTGAGGTCGCACATGCTCACAGGTGACAGACAAACATGACAAATCTAGAAATTTATCTGGAGCTGATAAATCCTCCTCTGGACAGACAGAGGGGTTTTCCATTTTGCCTTGGCAAGCTCCAGTAAACTGCCTCTCACACAGTATGAATGAGCGCATCATGGGGAGGATCACTGAAAATGAGCTCAGCATCTGGATCTCCCACAAGGGTCAATGGCAATCACAGGCACTTGGCTCCTCTGGAAATGGACTGTGTTTTACCTTTCCTCTTGTAAGGTCAAGAAGCTAACAGGGAAACCAAGAAGACAGTCCTTACACACTCCAAAGTGCACTTACAACCTGATGGGCAGGTAGTGGACAAAGGACTCCTAGCCTCTGAATGCCTCTAGCCCCTGGGTGCCAGCAGAGGAGGAGCTACAGCCATCACTGCCAGTGGTCCTGCCACAGGAGGGCAGAGCATGCTGCCCATCCATCCACCCCAGAATTTCTTACATCACGTTGCTGCTGTTCACAATTCAGTCCCTGGGTCAGCATGGCCATAGACCTACGGGGCACATCCTACAGCTTCTTCCAGCCACAACAGATCTGTTCTAAAAACACATTTCCTCTTTGCAGAACTGTTTAGTGGTTCTGAGTAATTATTCCCTGTGATACTATTTTCCATAGTCTTAAGAGCCAGTGATTTATTTTACTGCTGTCCATCTATTAGATTTTCATCTCCTTAGGAACACAAGTGCTGAGAAAGAAGATGGTGCAGGCTCCCAGTGATTGTACATGAAGCCTCGGCAATAAAAACTTGCAGCAAGTTTTCATTTTCTGCTTTCTTGAGCTAAGTTTCTGGAGAACTGACATCCATTTGTCAAAAAGCATTATTATGAAGCGATACCTATGAGCACTGATATTGACTTACTGTCTCTGTGAAATTTCTTCTCATCTCTTTCCAACAGAGCTGAACACAAAGCTGGCACTGTCTCCAGGGAGCAATTCAAATAAACTTTTAAGCTCGTACCAATGCCCAATGCACCACCTTCCAGGACTAGCAAGACTTCAAGAAACTCGCTGGGAAGAGCTCTGCAAGTGCAGCTGCAGAGAACTATGAGACATATTCCCCTCTGGTCTGGAGGGGATGCTGCTTTGGGGACCATAGTATGACATCTGGGTGGTGGTCACCCAGGGGATGAGTTCCTGCTTTCACCCACATGAAGATCTACAAGAAAACAGCAAAACACCCTCTGCAGGACAAAAGCACCCTCTAAATTAAGAAATCAAGCTGAAAAGGGACGTAGCATTTCCAGGACCTGCAGCCAAAGGAGGCCACCACGCAGCAGAGGGCAGGGCTGGCTCATGGCACCCAGGAGTGTATTTCTCCCCTTTTTTCTATTTGTCAGAGCAACCCAATGTCTCGGCAGAAGAATAGAAAACCAAGAGCAGGGTAAACCTGAGCTTGCCATCTGCTTTGGACAGGCCAGGTGTCCAATTGAGGTGTGTAATGCCCCACTCCATGTCCTTCTCTGGGGCAGTGTGGGCAGGCTCTCGTCCTGGGTGGGCAGTAGCAAGGAGCTGGGGCACCCAGGCACCAAAAGCCTGTATTATGGAAACGATGGTCTGTGATCGTAGGCAGCCTCCTGCCACAGGGGCAGGAAAAGTTTTGGCTGTCTTTTTCCCTTGTCATCTCTGCCTGCCGTTATCCCTCCTTGCGCTGGAATAAGGAGGTCAGCCAGACCCACACAATTAGAGGAAATTGTATAAGGTTGACCTCGTACCCTGCCAGGTCCTTTCAAGCGTGGGCAGTCTTTATCAGTAACAGCAAAGAAAACACAGAAGAGATGTGCTTATAGGTGGGAGAATGAGATTGTTAAGACATTTTTTCCCTCACTCTCCACAAACTAAGACAGTACTTCTGCCACTTGGGTGAACTTAGGTTATTCCCACTCATATCTGGCAGCCCGTGGTTTCCTCCTTCATCTTGACTTCTGCTATTTTCATTCTGTGATGTCTGTACTTTTACACTATTGGGAGTGGATTGTGTGTGGATCACTAACTTTTGGACAGGTCAGCCATCTCAGCCTGAGCACCACTAGATGGATACTAATAAGAGGAAACGAATACATCAAAGAAAATTCTCTCTTTTTCTCCTCATATCCCTCTCCCAGGCACGCTGCTTTCTTCTGCTCTTGTTGTTGCTGCCCTTTCCTGCTCTGCGTTTATGCTCTGATTTCTGCAGATGGTGCTGTACCAAGACGAAGTGAAGATTGACTTTTTAGGTCTGCTGGAACTACCCGAATGAGCCCGCGTGGAGTCTCCCCTTCAAAAGGGATGATGTAAAAGAGATAATGGATGCTACAAACCGCACACAAAATTTAACAAAACAATTAGAGCCGTGGCTGTTAGGAGATGAGTGACGGCGCTGTGGGGAACGCATTGGCAGAGTGAGGAAGCGGCTGTTTGAAGGAGAGATCTAAACCCTGGAGCACACAGGAACCTCCAGTCCAATTAAGTCATTTGACAGCTGGACATGGCTGTAGCTAATATTTGGCCCAGATGGATCTAGACAAGCGTACCACGTTCATTGCTTCCTTGGCAGAAGATGAGGTGTAGGACCCCTCTAAGACCCCTCCATTTTGCACAGCTTTAGGAGACCTGAGACTGGGAACATGTGGTGACTATGATAGTTTTTCCGGGGACATTGTCCATACATAAGAACAATTCCTCTTTATTTGTTAGTGATGGAAGCAGGTATAGGACATGGTTGTACCAGGACATGGACCATTTATCCATAACATAACTTATCCTACCTGCCAATAGACTGTGTGTCTATTGTGTGACACCAGTGAGTTGGTCATGCAGAAGTTTTGGGGACCAGCCACACTGATCATGGCTAGAGACATGCGTGTGTCACAGCTGCATTGGCATAGCTGTCTCTGTCTCCAAATTAGCTGTCATTGTCTAATTTGGCCACCAAAATCTTTGCTACCGATGGTAATCCCTGAAAAGGAGTTGCTGCAGCCTTACTGCTGGGCTGGCTCACAACCCAGCCACAGTTCAGAAAAAACATCTCTCCACCAAGCAAAAGGAGTAAATCAGATTTGGGATCAGCAGGATACAATAAATAGGGATTCCCAAAACACTGTTTCTATTGCACCCACACTTTGAGAACTTGCAGGGCAAAAAGCAAGTATCTCACATGACAGAAGACTATGCTGGGTGAGAGCTCCTGTTCCTGCTGCGCTGGCAGATTACAAGAGACCAGGCTCTAAAGCAGAGAAATTTGGTGGTTTGGGCCCATGAATTCAGAGTAATTGGGCCCCGGGAGCTTTGTGGGAGTCTACCTGCATCAGGACTCAGTACACCCCCCAAAGCAGTTTGGGTTACCTCCTTTGGAAATACACAAAGTCAAAAACATGGCAAAGGTCTGCTGGGCCACTGAGCATTTGCTATGGCCTGGGGAGCGGGAGGCAAACCCGCTAATTTACAGCCAAGGAGTCAGTTTGTGGGGTAGATAAGGACACACTGAACACTTGCCTAACCCCTTCCTGATCTCCTGGCTATTTTTGATTTTTCTTCCCCAATTTAAGCATCAGTCATAGCCGGTACATCCCCAAACCCCATGCCTGTGCTGATCAGCTGGTCACCAGCTTCTGCTGCAGCCACCTGCCATCACTCACTTCAGCAAAAAAGCCCAGCAGCACCCCCCAGCCTTTGCTCCGGGCCCTCAGTTCATGTCAGGGTTTCCAAATACATGTTTCATACAGTATTTCAAAGACTAAGCACCAGTCACCTCTGACACCGTTTGTTTTTAAAACTTAATTCGATATTTGTATGTGAGGCTGTACTTTCCCTGGTGGTTGTATCAAGAAATTATAGTAGATTTGAATTTTTCCAATACAAATATTTTTCCTGAATGTTTTCTGCTAGCTGAAAAGTAGTACATGGGGGAAAAAAGCAACAAAAATATTAAAATCTTAAAGACACCAGGTCAGGACACATCCTCTTACATGGCAGAGTGCTTCCACCCTTGTGTTGAGGAGCTCACAACCACCAGCAGCAGATGTCTCAGCCCAGCCTTCTTCCTTCAGTCATGATCAAACACTACTACTGGACCAAGTGTGAAATCAGGATACCACACTTCACTGAAGAAGGTGGTGCCCAACTTTGTCAACAGCACTGGTGGAAGTGTTTCCACCTCCAAAATTTTGCTGTGCACATCAACCCTTCCTGCCCAAAGCAGGGAGGTCAATACTGTTTTCCAA
This sequence comes from Scolopax mira, assembly GCA_004320125.1. NCBI lineage: Eukaryota > Metazoa > Chordata > Aves > Charadriiformes > Scolopacidae > Scolopax > Scolopax mira. The sequence continues at coordinate 99,595 of BJBW01001456.1, read as the reverse complement.
ACATCTCTGGTGAGAGATGAGGCACAAAGAGGTGCATGACCTGAAATGATTTTGGTGCAGGTGCCAGAGAGATCTTGCAAGGACTGGATCTCAGATGAAGAACCACTCTGATTCCAGCAGAACTGCAGGAAGCACAGCCAGCCTCGGCTGTCACCACACCGCCAGGTCAGGCTGCTGGCCACCACAGTCCCTCATTGTCCAGGCAGAGACAACCCAAAACTGATGAAAACTAATCCAGACCACTTTGCTCCAAAGCATCATAGGAACACCAGTATGTTCCTGTATGCCACTGTGGCCCCTCTGGGGAAGGGAAGGGACATCAAGGAGCAGGAACATAGGCTCTACTGCAAGAAGATTGGGATTTGCCTGGGACTTGCCACCACCCGACTGAGCCACAGGTCACCATTTCCAACAGTCATTTTTGGAGGAACTGGCTGTCTTAGGGCTGCCCATAGGAAGCCCCAGTCTCCTGCTGAGCCCCTGCAGCAGCACAGCCCTCCCACCAGCCCACGCTTGGCCACCCCCGCGTCTCCGAGCTCACCCCGTTTGCTAACATCCCCATTAGCTGGTAATGACTAACATTTAGAAAACATATTTCCTCCCACATGGTTCCAGAGGGGTTTGCAAACTGAGCGACAAGAGCTCAGCGCAGGGACTGCTCTGCTCTCTGGGGCGATGCGCCGTGACGGCTCCAGGGTGCACCAAAGCCCAGGAGAAGCCCCACCACCAGCAATGCTGTGGGACAGTGGTGATGCCAGCAAGGGGCTTGGCACTGGGGAGAGAATCCTGCATGCAGAGCTGCCCCTGCAGGGGAGGTAGCACCCAAACCAGGCCAGCATCTCCCAGGGGTCCTGGCATGGTCAGTGGTGATGGACACACCATGGGGAGCTTTGTGCTGTTGTCACCCGCTGTCCCACACCTGCCGTGGGGGCCGAGAAAGCCGGCGAGAAAACCACCATGACAAACTTCTGCTACTTTCCTAATTTTCTAAACGTCCGGCCATTAAGCGTTTATTTCAAACTCCTTGCCACGGAGTCATTAGGCATTCAGGTGGAGAGGAAAGTGAGCTCGGCGGGAGGCTGACAGTAATTCTGCATTAGTTAAGCATTAGCTGACAGATGTACAAAGCAAAGCCATTACTCCCGTCAGCCGCTCTGCCCCGACTCCCGTCCCTATTGTGGGGCTCCCTTCCAACCCACAGCTCCAGAGTGCCACAGAAACGTGGGGACGAAAGCCCGACAAGAGCAGGGGAAAAGGGGGGGGGGTCAGTTGTAATTAGAGGTGAATGAAAGTGGGGGAAGGATTTTTTTTTTTTTTCCCCCTGGAACGCAGTTTGGCAAAGTGTTACCGTCGCTTCAACAGAAAAGCATTGAAATAAATAAATGCAATGTCGTAGACACAAGCCTTTTTGAATGCACACGTGGGCATTTAGAGTGGGCACGCCAGAAGTAATGCTTACATACACTTCAGGTTGCTAAATATTAAACAAATTTGGATTTATTTGAAGTTCAGCCCATTAGTATACATACTGTAAAACCACAAGAACTCCCTAGAAAATTTGGCCTCCAAATAGCTTTGACTAAATCACTTACTACATACTAATCACTAAGTACTATTAATAGGAAAAGAAATGCATGAAGAGATCACTGGGTACAGCCAGGATCCAGAATTGTATAAAAGATCAATGGTGCTTTTCTGCAAGTAAACTCTAAAAACATTAAATATATAGAAAATCAATGCAAATTACAATTCCCTATGATTACTGTGGTTGGGTGCAAAATCAAAGATACACAGGGTAAATAATTAATTCTCTGTAGTATTTCTTTACCCCTCCATCATCAGCCCATCTCAGCCTCACAGAAGCCTGAGCTCTGTCCCATCACCAGAGACCCCGTGGTTCAGAAACACCTTCAGAGCTATCGGGAAGAAATTCCGGTGCAGTAGAAAAATCAAGTCCTTGTCTGACAGGCAGACCAAGGCTCAGACAAATCCTTCCTAGCTCATACCATTTAAAGCAAAATTATGTCCAGGAACTTAAATAGCATGTTATAAAGTGCTTAAGGATATCATAAGACAAAAAACCCCTTCAAGGCCCTCTATGCTTGCTGTTTACCAGATGATGTTCATGTTAAAAGCTTTTACACAAGCAAGTGCAAAGATACACTGAGACCAGGACCCACACTCCCCGTGTGTCAGTCTGTGTGAAGTCCCCTGCAAGCTCAGAAAATAAGGTTCAGGAAGAATTAAAATTTACCGCTCTCTATGATCCTGATGAGACTCAGCTGAATAGTTATTTTCAAACATCTGAACAAACTCTGAAGCTGAAGCTTCAGTGCAATTAATTCCTCCCAGTACTAGTTCTTGATATTTTTGCCCCCAGTACTGTCGCTGCCGTGCAGTTTCAGTCCTTTCCCTCTCTGTGGAAGGACCATGGCAGCAGTGATGATGTTTCCCACCTCAGAACAGCTTTGGCCTGCTTTTAGTTCCTTCCACAAACGGGCCATACAAGGAGAGGGAAGCGAGGATGGTGGGCACAGCACCATGAGCAGGTGTGCACTTGAGCCCTCCAACAGAACCAGGCTGCCCACAGGGCTGTTTTAGGGGTACTCTGCCCCAAATCCAGCAGCTCAAGCCACCGCTAAAGTTTAATTCTCTTTCTGTGAACTAAACCAATAGCAGAGAAGAAAAGAACAGTGAATTTTGAGAACCAGAAATGTCCTATTGCATCTCTTCAGTTTTAAATTTAAACCTAATTCCTAGATGAAAAACCCTATAAGTCCATCGTTCCCTTTAGGATCTGCATGGAAAGCCACAGACCAACAAAGGTCAGACCCAGTAGAGTTTCTAAGAGTCCTGGGGTGCTTCTTGCCCAACACACGAAGCCTGTCTTACCTTCTCTCTCTCTCCCACCTTTAACTACTTGGACATCACCCACCTTTTAATGACTGGCTTCAATATTTTATTGCCCTGTCCTGCTTTCTGTTAAACCATCCTTTATCCTTTCCCTCCTGCCCGTTATACGTTCCCCCTTAGTAAATTATTAAAGCCTGTATTTAGATCACAGAAGCAAAGAAATTAGATTACATTGATCCACGGCAATTTTCTCCATGAAACAACATCCCCGCCACGCTTCATTCACGTCGGACCTCATCATCAGACTCTCGCCTCCAACATTTTCATCAGCTCAGCGTGTGGCTAAGCTGGGAGCCGGGTGGGCACGGGGCAGGGGACACCCTGCATGGAGAGGATGCCCAGGGGCTGGCACGACTGCATCCCTGCTGGGGAAGTGCTTTGCAAGACGAATGCACAGACCGCAACAGAGGGGGGTTATCAAACTTGAGAAGGGGTATTTCCTCCTCTTTGCATTCTTTTTCTCTTTGGCAACATTTTTCTTAAAGAAGAGACTAGCTGGATTTTTAATTATTTTCAAGACTTCCCCAAAATATTAATGTCTCTGTACAGCCCTGCATGATGTCATGGTACCCTCCCAGGGACAGTGTGTTGCTGCAGCTCCATGATGGTGGTGGCATAACCACGTCACGTGTCACTGCAGCGGGGACACGTAGCCGTAGAAGAGGCTCCCAAATCCAAATGCATTGGGAAGAGATTGTAGGGAACTTCTATCCATTTTTACACAACAACAATTTTAAAAAAAATTTTTAATTCCCCCTGCCCTCCCCAAACCTGGTCCTTCTGCAAAACACTCCAGTTATAACATCCGCTTGTGTCACTTTTTGGACACAATTTAATTCCAAACAAAACACCCAGAGAAGTGTCCTGCAGGGTACCAGCACCAAAACCAGCCTGTGCCTCCAGGGAGCTCCTCATTCTGCCATCAGAAGGGGCCGAGTTACCCCTTCCCACGGGGAAAGGCTGTGACCGGTAGGACCTCTGGGGCCCCCTGACTCTTTCTGCAGGGGATGGGAGCCCATGGGGGTGCTGAGGGGCACAGCTGAGCCCAGCACCAGCTCCAGAGCAGGGCTCTGCAGATGCACATCACAGGCAAAAAATGTTTAGTTTAAACAACCCACCGCTGTGGGGAAATTCATCCAGATCCAGCTCGGTGTATTCCAAGCAGAATGGCTATTTCTGACAAACCGAATCCGTTATCATCCTTATTCCAAGCTCTAAAATTAGCCCAGGCTGAAAGTAGAGATAACACTAACCTTAATCAGGTAACAGGTTTGTGCCTAAGCACGGGAGGTGACTTTGCACACCAGTGGGACGGGGCATTATTTTCCATAGTGAGAAACTATTCCCCTTCGGAGGGGATGCAGTTTCCCAGGGCAGCCAGACCCAGGATGCTGACATGAGGTGCCATAAAAAAAACCTACTGTTTAAGTGCTGTTGAATTTATCAAATCTTTCAGTAGTATATTTGGGAGATTCTTAGCAGACGAGCCAGCCTGCATTTGCTACATGTTCTCACAGCAAATCAAAGTAATGCACAATTTTCTACAGGTTTTGTAGTGTCTAGGTGGGTGCAGTGTCTTCTGCAGGTATTTTTGTTTCTGATTTGGGGGGGGGGGTTTCTTGCTTGTTTTCAAAACTCAGAGGCAGCTGGCAAAGAGCATTTTCCTTTCTGACTCAAATCTATTATAATGTTTGAATGGAAATTTCCACCCTTTTTTAACCAAATTTTTTATTTCGTTATATGTCCTCTTATAAATGCCCTGGGTAGGAAGATGAACAAAGAAACAGTGAGGAAACCCAGAAACACTTTTTCTGCCCTCATCCTCTGCAGTTCGGCTACACGAGCCTTCAGTGACAGAACAAAGACAGAGCCCAGATGCAGAGGTGCAAGACCTTTGATTTTCCCCAGATAAGACAATTTAAATCAAAACTCCGTTTTTAATCAAGAAAGTGAGGGCTGGTGATTTTCCTAGCCTAGATTTTCCTAGGTATTACTGAGCCCTCCTGTACTTCTCATTGCCAAATGTGGGTGTGGGCTGGGCTGGGGGTGCATCCCCCCCCAAAGCTGCTTCTTTGTGCCCTGCCTGAAGGCTGTGGCCTCTGTCCCCCCACCCAGCTCTCTCAGGTTGCACCCTCTGACTGCTCACAGCCTGGTTGTTGGGATTGCTGCTTTTGGACATATGGGAAGGGGATTGTGTGAGATACCCCTCAGTCTGGGGAAGAAAGTCCTCTGTCATGCAGCTCCACCTCAAGTACTGTGTCCAGATTGGGGCCCCTTACCACAAAAAGAACATTTAGGTGCTGAAGCGGGTCCAGAGAAGGGCAACGGAGCTGGTGAGGGGTCTGGAGAGTAAGTCTTGTGAGGAGAGGCTGAGGGAGCTGGGGGTGTTCAGTCTGGAGAAGGAGGCTGAGGGGAGACCTTCTTGCTCTCTCCAACTCCCTGAAAGGAGGCTGTAGAGAGCTGGGGGTCAGTCTCTTCTCCCAAGTCACAGGAGACAGGACAAGGGGTAATGGCCTCAAGTTGCACCAGGGGAGGTTCAGATTGGCTATTAGGAAAAATTTCTTCACTGAAAGGGTTATTAAGTGTTGGAATGGGCTGCCCAGGGAAGTGGTTGAGGCACCATCCCTGGAAGTGTTCAAAAGATGGGTTGACATGGTCTCGGGAATTATTTTTTTTTTGTTTGGTCAGAGTTAGGTTGATGGCTGGACTAGATGGTTGTGAAGGTCCCTTCCAACCTAGGCGATTCCGTGATTCCTTAACCATCTGCCAGAACAGGCTTCATACCAAATGGGTAAAAATACCGTTGAAAACTACTTACACAGATTGGCACCGGTGAAACGATCGAGAACTTCTAGCATATTGTTCTGACATAAACATCCCGACCTACACCACAGCCACCCCGACCAAACTGAGCAGGGCTCAGACACAATATCTTCATTTCTCTTCTTGCCTTTTTTTTTCCCCTCCTTTCTCTCCTTCCTTCATCTTGATGAAGACTTCCAGAAGCAAACTCCCACCCACAGCGCCGCATACCCGCCGGAGCCAGCCCTCCCCTGCCAAACCTTCCTCCCCCGCGCTGCCTGCCCGCACGGACCCGCTTCCGACAGCCCCGCCGGGACAAATAAACTCTCAAACCGCACGATTTAAACCCATTCCGGCGGCTCCGCCCTGGCTCTCCCCCTCACCCCCCTCCATCGCTGCCGCCCGGACCCCGGGGGCGGCTCCGCCCCCCGCCCCGCCGCTCCCCGGTGCGCCGCTGCCCCCTGGCGGCCAGAGGCGGCACCGGCGCCCGCCGCTCCCCGCCGAGGCGGTGCGGGCCGCCCCCGGGAGAGCGGGATTAACCCTACCGGGACCGCTCGGCACATCCTGGGACGGGAGAGGGGCTCGGCGGGCCCGGGAAGGAAGAGCAAGGAGCCGGGATCTTCCCACTGTCCCGCTGCGAGGGAGCTTCCCGTGGTCGCTGGGTTTCACCCCGGTTCTCTCTCTCACCAGCAACAGCTGAGGCAATTTAGCATCTCTGGGTTTTTTCAAACCCCCCAAGTGAAGCTGAGCCCACCAGGTGCTCCTCCAAGCTGTGAACGCTCTCAAAAACTTGTGGAAGATCCCTCAAAGTTTCCCATTTTGTCCCATGGAGCCCCTGAGAGCTCCCGTTCACATTAAAGCCCCACAACATTCCCAACCCTCACCACCCCTTCCCACAAAGCTGGAAATTCATCCCAGGGCCCCTTTGAGCAGGTCGGTCAGGGAAGCAGAGCTCAGAGAGGTTTGTGGGTGAACAAGGTAAGAAGTCTCAGAGCAGAGCTGGCTTGGAAAGGGCTGCTCTCCCCTTCCCTGCCCACTTTGGGACCCAAGACATGTGGCTTCCTTTGGAAGGAGAACACAAAGACACTGGAGGAGCTGCTCAGCAAGCTCAGGAGAGGTGTGACACCCCGGTGGGAAAGGCTGGAGCTGCAGGTGAAGGGGCTAGCTGTGACTGCTAGCCAAGGGCAGCAGCAGTTAATAACACTGATGGGGATCTAAGCCCAGAATCCTTCCATCACCTACTCCCTCCATTCATCAGGATGACTCTTCTAAAGCAATTAATCCCCTTGGAGCTCTAGACTGTAGAAAAAGCACCAAAGAAACAAATGTAACAATAGCAGTTTCTGCAAGCACCAGAGACAACAGAATTTTTAAATAAATAAAAGTAGCTGATTCAACAGGTAAACCCCTGGAACTCATGGCACATCACATCCTTGTCAGCAAGGGCAAAGAGCCTCCCAGTGATTAGATGTCTTTCCTCTGCCGAGGTGCCTGGACACTCATATCACATCTAATCATCTTCTTGCGAGAAAAATCAATCTCTTAAGACTTAACAGCATGAAGCTTGTTGCCACAGCCCGTTTCTTTGGTCTCTAACAGGCTCCTAAAATATCTCCAAATCCTCCCTAAAATACGGACTCAAAACAGGCAATTCCGATGTTTGTTTGGTTTTTTTTTTCCCCCTCTGAAAACAGCACAAGTAAAAGTGTTCTTCCTTCTGCTAATGAAATCAAAAGAAAAATAAGCCACGCAAGGACTGTATTTATTTATTTCACTGCAGCACAGTCTTCCAGCTGCAGCCCCAAAGCACCATCTCCCACCTGAAACACAAGTTGACACCTTTGTACATGGACATGCAGCAAGAGCCAGCTCTTGCCTCTGGCTGCATTTGCTGATTGAGCCCCCTTAGCCAGCAGAGCCAGGCAGAAACAAAATCTTTGCTATTTACCTGCCTTGCTGCTTAGCTGCTTGGAAGTTTCACCAGAAAAAGAAAAAAAAAAAAAGAAAAAAGGGGAAGGGTTTCTCTCACTTAGAAGTGCTCAATCCAGGGTGGACAGTCTGTGCTGATGAATCAACTCCTCCCGCCCATGGCCCCTCTCTGCATCCCACCTTTGCCACACAGTTGTCAGTAGCAGAAATTTCAGCAAGATTTAACCCAAGAGCCTAAATGCTTTCAGCAAGAGATGAAGAGGACAGAAACCTCACAGCTTCCAGGAGGAACAGGTGACCTGCTTCTTGCAATCTCAGTGTAGCTCACAAGAGGCAGCAGACAGACTTCCAAGGAGAGCCTCTACTTCCATTCTGCCCCTTTGCTTTGTGTGCCTTGCTTCAAGGCATCTAATTGGTTTACACAAATTTACAAAAAAATCTTTTCCCTCCAAAAGTCAAAGAGAAGACTCAAGTAGACATCACTGAACTGGTTCCACAGCTGGTTTACGCTGAACTGCATGGGAAATTCCTACTAAATAAAGCAATACAGTAAAGAATATCACTGCTAAATAAAGCAATAAAGTAAGGAAACACCACTACTAAATCAAACACCACCATGATGATTTCTGTTTGCTTTTTTGCACCTTAGGAGGCCTCACAAAGAGAAAGGACAAAGAGTTCAGGCGTTAGGACATGCCTGAGCTGAAGGTGTGATCCACCACAAGGTCTCTCCAACACCCACAGGTATGGCACACTCTCTGGTTACAAGACAGCATATTTAAATAAAGATACACCACTTCTCTAAGGAAATATCTATTTGATAAGAGCAATGCATCATTTTATTTACCATCAGGGGTTTCTTTACCACAGGGAACACCTTTGGACACCATCCAGCACACAATGCACACAGCATCCTGTTTCCTCTGATGTTTGTCTCTTGTCCCTGAGGTCAAAAGACTCAGAGGATTTGGGGTACCCATTGCCAGCATACCAAATTGGGTAACGTAGAGAAATCCTGACACAAACAGGACCCAGTTACAGATACTTTTTACATGGCTTGCCTAAAGTTACACTGAAAGCTGCAACAGGCATGAAACTTCAGGAAGAACATTGTGATTTTTTGGGATCTCTCAGTTCTCAGGCGTAACAGTCTGAAAGGATTAGAGTCTGTTGTTGACTTTTATCTGTGAGGAGCCTTTCAACTTCTGCAACACCCTCTGCCTTTATTACATGAGGCAGCTTTGATTTTAAAATGCCCCAGACACTTCTGAGACAAGCATCCTGTGCATATAAGTGAACAATAATCAAACACAACAGAATACAACCACAACTAAGGAATACAGCATCATCATTGGACACATCAGGGAAGTGATTGAAACAGAGACTCAGTTCAGCATCTTCTAAATAGCTGACAATGCAGCTTTAGCATTGTAAATGCAGCCCCAATACATAAAACCAGCACCGAACAAGGGTTACGTACCTTAAATCAATGAGAAATCAACAGTTCTCAGTTACTGAACTTGAGTCTAAGATTTACCCAGGAAATCAGGAATTATAATTACAGAGAATGCCACAAAATTGCAGTGAGCATTTCTGAGTGACTCATTTCTCACTGAAGGGATATTAAGAGGCTGCTAAGACATCAAAGTAGCTTAAGTACCATCAAGCCATGGCTGTATGTCCTTTCATTCATAACAGACCTGTGAATGGAAATTTTCTTCCCTCTACACATTCCACTTACATCCCCAACAGTGTTACATCCCATTAAACAATATAAAAGATGATGAGGAAAATACCCAATAAAATACGTAATTTTACAAACATCAGAAAGCCTACAACACACAAATAAGCACAAAAAAAAAGGCTTTAGGTTCACATCAGTTATTCAGCCCACAGGCCAAGAAAAACCAAGCACCACATAAATAACCTACTATCACAAGAGAAAACATCTTCCTGCCTGGTACTTATGCAGCACTCCCATCTGCATGAGTAGCAAAACTCATTAAAACAAAAATAAACTAAAAATATACCAAAGTATTTGTGTACACCCAACCCTAAGTATCACAGGTAATTACAAAAAAAACAGTTTAAGAAAAAATACAGAATTAGGAAATGCTTAAAAGAACTATAGCTAAAAACATTAAAAGTTAACCATCAAGCTTTCAGCATAATACAGTCAGACACTAAAGCAACAGCACTCATCACTCAGCAATTAACAAACCAACCAATGCTTGTATTTTTCAACATGTCTATTGCAAAGAACAAAGTTTAATACCTCCATATCATAGACAGGTACATAACCCCCAGCTTCCTACTCACACTCTGCATTTGGAGAATACCAGAAATTACCTTCATAATCCGTAACTTCTCTTTCTCAATGCCACAGCTCAACCTGAGCAGACAGGTTTCCCCACAAGACCTGGGCACCACAACCATGCCCAGGTTTTACATGCAACCTTTTAACAATACACTCAAGCAAAACTGCTTTAATTACAGCTTACTTTTGCAGTATAGAAATTAGATGAATGTCTCAAGAAGAAGCTCTTGCCTGCAGCTGGGCCCTGCTCACTGCCCTACCACACAGGCCAAGGCTCACCTGCCCATCGTTAGCTGCCAGCTGGTGAAGCAACAGGATAAAATACATGCTTTAAATGGCGAAGTCACTTTCCCTTGCCTTGGTTGCTCAAACTGTACAAGGCCTCTGCAGAATGGCTACAGCTCAACAGCAATGTTTTCATTAACTCCAGATACACCATTTAAGTTCAAAGGCAGGTCAAAGTAGCACTGGTGCTTCTCTGAAAAATACTTTAAATCCAAGTTTTCCGACAGAAAAGTAAATCCAGCTAAAGATGTAAGACTGCAAGATGAAAAATACAGTGCCTTTAAAATATATCACCACATGAGCCCTGAGGACATCTAAATCAACGGCAGTACTGGTGATATGAAAAGCATTCAATAATTCAAGCACTCTGGGCTGTATGTCAGCCTTAACTACAGATGAAAGTTATCTTTCCTTTTTCTACTTGATCACTGGAGCAGGATTCTGGTTAAAAACCTCATCTGATACATTTTCTTCTTTGTAGCAGACGACGTAGGCCTCAAGTGAGCACTGCACAACTGAACAGTTTGGAAAATAAACAGCAGATTGATCAAAGGACGCATTGAGAGTCATTAGGTGTCCGTGACACATCTCCTGAGAGCCTCTGACATGGGCCACGCTTCATATTTATTCCCATCCTCAGGCGTAATAGAAAGTTTTGAAGATCAGGAGACAGGCAACTCGTAAGGGTCCAGTCTTTTCCACCTCTGGAGGCTGGCCATTCCACACAGCTCCATGCACAACTGGTAGCTCTGAGGAGAGCTGAGGAACCTCCAGGAACTCGTAGGCAACTAAAAAAACAATCGTCAAAAATGGCTAAGCCAGAATTGGATCTCCCTCCTTCACTTTTCCCAACCAGTGGCCCTGCCCCACAGCTGAGGAGAGGCCTCCCCTGAGGGCAGCAGGCCCAGGGATGGCCCTTCACCTGGGTGACAGAGACAGAGCCACCAGCCCCTTCTTGTCTACATGAAGTGGCATCAGATGTTTTAAAATGCTGGAAGACTTAAATATTTACCTGGTCAAGGTTCAGATTGTCCCCCCCTTTTTTTTCCTTTTTCTCCTTACTCATTTGTATGGTGCTACACATCATCACTCTGTTCTCATATGCTCCCCAGTACAGTGAATATTTGTTAAGGACCACTGGCCTTTTTAACTAATTTAAAAACTGATCATTACCTCACCCAAACACCTCATTGAAGGAGAAACAAGCATTTTTTTTTTATTTGTCTGTAATAAAGTTTAAGGCCACTTCTGTGAGTCTGCAAGTAGCAGGTCAATGAGATAAGTATCTAAACTACTTTAGGCTGCTCAGAAGTTTCCTCAGAAAAACAAATTCAAAGCTCACAATTCATTTAGTTGACAACATTCTACAAGACTTTTGTGTTTTGTGTGTGTTTTTGTTGCTTGTTTGGGGTTTTTTATGCTGTATTTAAATGAGTGACATATCAAACATGATTTCCTTTGTGCACAGGCATGCTGAGTTTAGAACTTTCAGGGTTTATTTTCCTCTAATCTCACGTGGGTAAGGCTACTGACTTAAACCTAATCCTCTTGAAAAGTAAGCATCCACAGAAATGCCCCACTTGTATCCAAATGCAGCTGTTTTTGTAAACTGGTTTTGCCTTGGTTTTCCCCCTTGGATTTCCTTTTCATATGTCTAGTCAGACATGTTGCCTAAAATGGCAACATAGCACCTCTTTCCACTTTCTTTTACACACTTTATTTCTGTTCTTCCCAGTGCAGGAACATACCTCTTTCACTCTTTATTCCCACAGGACATGTCATTTTAGCACCTTCCCCAGAAGAGGAGGGATGAGGTGCCAGCAGGACCTGCTCCATCCCCGGGTGCCAGGACAGTTGCCTTCAAAAAAAGAGATTTTACACCATGACAAATCACTCTTTAGCAAAGTTCAACTAAAAACCTCAATCTCAAGTGTTAAAAAAGAAAACCCTTTAAATGATACAAGTTATTACATTTAATCCCTTTGGGGGAAGTGGGGAATGATTTTTGTGATTAAGGACCCGCAGTGGGGCTCAAGAGAATTAGTTCAATTCTGGGCTCTGAAACAAGCTTCCAGTTTCCCCTGGGAATGCCTGTGCTATCTCCTGTCTCACATGGACACCAGCAGGGGAATTTACAAGTGCCTGCAGCCCCTAGACACTGTAGCATCAACTCCCCAATAAATGCAAAGGTAGGAATGAGGCAGGACTAGTTAACTATCCAAGGAGAGCATTATCTTTAGACTATCACCACAGAAGTCATGTTTCCATTTTTAAAAACAAACATTAGAAGGAGTCTTGAAAAAATAATGTTACATTATTACTTACTCTTGGGCTGACAGCTACTTCCTAATGGTTTTAGCTAATCCTTTAAGTGAATGGAAAAAGCTGCAAGATAAAAGTAAGTTGGCAGGCCTGATAGAAAGATACCACTTAGGTCTCAAGCACAGTACTATTCTCCACAGTTTGTACTGCAGGGAAATTTTGGTCAATTCAGATCTATAGTTGGTATTGTTTCTTGGCAAAATTAAGTTTATGAATTTATTTAATTCATAGAGCAAACAAATCCAATAATGAAAACTCATCTGACAAAAGGAGTTGTGACAGTGCAAATCAAGCAAGCACTATCAAAAAAAAACCTAACACTGAAGTCACTCTGTAACCTTTTAGATGGCAAAGTGCTCTACTACGCAACCCACAGTGAAAGCATTAGACAGCTTGTCTTGCAAAAAGTAAGAACAAAAAGATTTAATTAGTCTGATATACTGATAAGTCCTCATCTTAGTCATAATAACTCTTCACTACTCATTATCAGCATAAATTTTCCCCTACAATTATGGAACACAGCTGTCATACACACATACAAGAGATACATAAAATGAAAACTACTTCCCATTCTTAAAGGCACCGCAGTCATTTAAAAATTTGACTACTTTGTGAAAAAGCACTGTGCCTATTAGGGTTGCAAGTAATACCCATTGTGCATTTAATGCATTACAGAAGTTACTTTCATTAACTTAACATGCTTCATATATATCTAAACTATTTTCTCTAAGTAATTGCCCCTTTCAGAAAGTGGAACAATCCACACAAAGTTTCAAGATCAGTGTTTGACATCATTTCCTTATGTTCAGTCTATAAGCAATAATTTGATGTTAAGTATTTTTGCAGAGCAGCCACTATTTATTTTGCATGTATTAAATCCAAGTAGGCTTTATTTCAGTAGAATGCCTGTTAAAAGTATTTTTTAAATCTGCTATTTGATTGGCTTGTATGTAACTACAAATTAAGGTAGTTCTTCACATCAATTTACTTAACTGCTTTTCTAACTACAATTATTTAAATATTTTCCTTATTTTTTCCATTATTAAAACTTCAAGGTATAATGGAAGTGTAAACAGTTGAAAATACAGAAAATCCCTATCCCAAGCAAACTCAATATTCAAGAGATCAATATCAAACCATTTCAAAGCTGTCAGTTAAGTGAGCAAGTAACACCAATAACTCTGGTGACATTAAAATTAGTCTCTCTATAATGTAAAATGCAAAAACAACTGATAGACTTCCCACAAATTTACAGAAATTCCACCCATCCCATCCAACACACACTGAGACCCAGGTCTGCCTGAGTAACTTGAGTAGTCAGATGAACTTCAACCAAAAATGAAATTGGTGACAGCCGTGTAAAACAGGTAACTTTATTTTGTGACTGTTTAGCAGCTTCTAATTTCAGATTATGGAGGTACAACACTGACATTCATGAACACTTGTTTTAATAGAGCAGCCATCTTAAATTTTTCAGACAGTCATTAAGTACTTCATTTAAATGGGTTGTTATCTACCTTTTCAAATCTAGTCCTAGTGAACTATGGGGATCCCACAGAATTTCCCCCCCCACCACCACCCTGGAAGAGTTTAAAATGAGTTTAAACTCAGCTGGTGATGTGAAAAAATTAGTTATTTCCAGGTCAGCTTTCTTTGTTTTTCCAGTTGTCTTGGAAATCAGGCCTCCTTTCTCTTTCCCAATAAAATATATTTAAATCAGGAAGTATGTGCTATTTTTATTTTATCTCTACAGCAATATCTAGTATTTTTTTAACCTTTTAAAAATTCTAAATACTCTAATTATTTCATTGTACTTCTACTCTGAACAACATTTCATTTGGCTTGGACGACAACAGTGGCAGCCACACAGGCACCTATGTGGTGAGTACCCTGGTTACTATGAAAAAGTCAAAGAAACCTGCTGGACTTGTACACTTTAGAAAGTGGTACCTAATTATTTCAATATGAAAACAGGATCCTTTGGGCCAAGACTGGATTGAAGAAAGATGTCTATTTTCATTATTTAAATGAAATAAAGTTCTTCCGCTAGAATAGATGTCCTGGTTGTCAGCACTGGGAAGGTTTTAACTAGAAGTGATTTACAGTTATTAAACTAAACAGCTACAGAGATTTATCACTCTCACCTGACACTGGGAAAAGGCCTGGTGTTCCTCCAAGCAGTGTCCATTTTGCAGGTTGACATCAAGAATATCCCAGAAGTCCAAATTCTTTAGCAGGTGCTGAAAGAAGTGGAATATTATTCTTTGCATCTGACAGTCCTGTTTAGAAACATTTTTTGATTTTTTTTTTTAACTGTCAACTGTTTTAAAACAAACAGTAGAATCTGCTTTCGGAACTTTTAACCACAAGGGTCTGAAAACACCAGGCTTAAGGAACAGCAGTTATGTACCTGAAAACAGGGATGGAAAGGAGCACTGCCAGCAAAGCAGTGACACCACACACCAAGAGCTACAAATACCTCAGCCTTTATCATTCATAGTGCCCTACTTTAACAGATGTACCACCGCTGAGCTACAGGTGTAACCTTCCCATGCGTGTTTAACAAGGGCACACACTGACCTGCAGCGTTACTCATCTTCGCCCGAGCGCTCTACAAAGTCAAACTCTCCCCAATGGTAATGTTCACCTGCACAGAACAACTGAAAACAAACTAACAAACCAAGTGCAATGGGTATGGAAAAGTTCAAGCCAGATTTTATTTCCGAGTGATTTTGTCAGGACAAACATGTTGGATGTCGTCTGGGGCTGGTTCTGAGCAAGGATCTAACCCATGACCATAATGTAGGTCACTAGTTGGCTACAGTTTGTGCCTGATATTCATTCCAAGGAATCAGACTCAGCCCTACACCAATGGCTTCCCGGCATGTACATGTGGGGTTTTTTTAATGCTACCATTTAATAAAAGAAAAGAATCCAATTAAGCACATCACAATATTTTTTGCTGACTACCCTATTTATTTCACTCATTAAGGCAGCGTTTAATTTACAACAAAGCACCATACTCTAATCCTACACATCCAAGAATATTCATGTTTAAAACCTGAACCGCCCTCACCCTTTTGGTTTTCAATGAGCTTCAGTAACTCAAAAGAATTGCAACCAACTTGGTAACTAAAAAAGAAAGCTTTGTATAACAGTAAAAGTTCACAACAGGGGAGGAAAAAAAGCCTTTCTAAAATAGCCAGGTGTTCACCTCAACCCATACCAACTTCAAACAGATGCAAGGACAGTAGTTGAATCCGATTTCAGACTAAGGACATGAAAGATGAGCTTTATATTCTTATGCTTTCATAATGTTACAATGAATTCATTTAGATAAAGAATAGTATACTCCCCTACTCTCCTATTCTTTCACATAAAGTTTGCTCTGAAAATAGCATGGCTGAGTTCCAGTCTTTCAACTACTATTTGATCACTGCCAAATATTTGCAAGTTCAGATTTTTACACATCCCACCCATCTACTTGATTGTAGTTCACGTAGTATATCATGTTTTGTTCTACTTTTATGAGTAAATGTACTGTGGCAAGTGATCAAGTCAGTCATGAAAACAGAATGAATTACATTGACATGCAAAACTGAAACAGCATTGGAAGAAGAGTCCCTGATTATCAGATCTTATAATTAATGATAAGAAGTTGCTAAATTAAAATTTTTACTTTCTTCCATTGATTCTACATAAATGAATCAAAATCCTTCTTAAAGTTTTTTTGTTGTTGTTGTTTCAGAGCTTCTTATTCCAAATTTACAAATGTTGCATCTTTGCTTGTATCACAAACAAAATAGTAAAAAGGGCCTTTCTCCCAGAGAAAAAAGTAGCTGCCCTGTTCTCCAGTTAAGTAAAAAGTATGCTGAAATTAAGAAGAAAAATTTGTACCAATCCTATTTCAGGAGTAGGTGTTTGCAAAAGTCTTTGTATATAATTGTGAATCTTTACCTCAATTTTTAGATCATGAATGACCAATAAAGTTTTGGCAGTGGGAAGGAGGGGAAATTGCAACATCCCCAAGTCCTTCTCCTCAGGGCTGCTCTCAATCCACTCTCTACCCAGACTGTATTTGTGCTTCAGATTGCCCCAAACCACTTGCAGGACCTTGCACTTGGCCTTATTGAACTTCATGAGATTTACATGGGCCCAGCTCTCAAACCTGCCCAGGTCCCTCTGGATGGTAACCCTTCCCTCCAGTGTATTGACCATACCACACAGCTTGGTGTCATCAGCAAATTTGCTGAGGGTGCTCTCCATCCCACTGTCCCCATTGCCAACAAAGATGTTAAACAGCACCCACCCCAATACCAGCCCCTGAGGAACACTACTCATCACTGCTCCCCACTTGGACATTGAGCTGTTGACTGCCACTCTGAGTGCAACCATCCAACCAACCCATTCAAGTGGTCCATCTGTCAAATCCACAGCTCTACAATTTGGAGACAAGGATGCTGTGCAGGGGGACAGTATCAAGTCCAAGGAGATAATGTCAGTTGCTCTTCTCTTATCTACCACCACTGTAACCCTGTTGTAGAAGGACACCAAATTTATCAGATACTATTTGCCCTTAGTGAAGCATGTTGGCTGTCACTGATCACCTCCTTATTTTCCATGTGCCTTAGTATAGTTGCCAGGAGGATCTGGTTTCAAGCCTCTCTACTCACTAAGCATTTCAATAGAGCACTAAAATGTGACAGTGGCAGAGAATTTCCAACTTTGCATCTGAAGAAGTTATATACCACTACACTTCTGCAACACTCCATGAACTGGAACAGAAAATATCTGCTGTATTCCCAATCAGCTTTGGGCATTAAAAGGGGATGTGTCAAATATGGAGTTCGGTGAAAAGGAAGGGAATTAAATATTGTATTTACAGCACCAGAATTCAATATATAAAAGCAACTGTCTCCACTCAAAGTAATTTTGTTGATTCTGTTATTAGACATGTCAAGGCAGAATACATGGTCTACACTTCCTGTAAGTTTCAAATGTATTTTATATATATAGCAAAGTGATACCAATAACAAGTTTGGTATAAAACACTTTGCAGGGAAGGAGAGGAATGAAAGTTAGAATATTAAAGCAGCAATAAGGAATTCAAAGGACATACAGTTTAGATTTTCAGTTCTCTAGATATTCTTATAAGAAGAAAAATCTGTATTTCAGTAGTTAAGACCTCCGTATTCAAGTTGACCCAGCTCACCTCCAGAAGATTAAGTGAGACAATGAAAAACAACTCTTTTCCAGGATTATAAAGTGAGTGATAGAAGTTTGTCTTCTGCTTAACAGAATGCTACTCTAAGAATTCATTTTTTCTAAAGTATTCTTCTAGTTTTACTTCAAGTAGTGACTAAGAACTAGAGACCAGACAAGAAGTTCTGTGCATTTGAAAGTGTTCTTTATATTGCCAGCTTCCATCTTTCCTTCTGTTGGAAACTGTGAAAGGAACCTTTCAAATTAGAAAGGTATCTGACATGCATCAGAACCTGCAAAGATTATTCAGGCAAAAATAGTATCCCAAACTACTTTTAGTATGTCTAAATTAAGAGATCACAAAAACCAACCAAATGCTGCAAACATTTTAAAGGGAAATTAGGATTGGATCAGACTTAATTCTCAAGTCAACATTTTTTTTTTTAAGAACCCAGACAGGTCCCTCATGGCTGTCATACTCCAAAGGCTGGGAGAGGCATAAGAAATTTCAGGACTAACTTGAAGTATTAAGGAGATCCAGAAACATTAAGTAGGCATGATCTTCAATCATTATCTACATATTCACAGGGTCACATTTCTGAACTAGGTTACACTTACCTATGTAATTACTGCCTCAGTAATAGAATTAGCTGAAAGAAATCTTAATATAAACCTACTTTTGTTCCTTGCCGATGGCAACAATGAGAGTCAGGTGTCTCATTCCTTGTGCATCTGTTGGTGAAACTGCAGGTATAGCTTCTCTCTACAATCATCCCTGGGTGCAGTCATCTGCAACCAAGTGAAAAACCAATTAAGCAACAGTACAGACTGCAAAACTATATTAGAACTTCGCCAAGTCTTCACTACTTTACCATTTAACAATACTATCAACAATGATGAAAATAGTCCTTTGAAGCAAGGGTGGGGTTTTTTTTCCCCTTTTTCCCTGAGGAAATTTGTTAAAGACATGCAAGCAAGCATAAGAAATATAGTTAAACCTGGCTGCAGACTTCTCGGAATTAATCCGAGAACAGCCCTTTTATCTATTCCAACCCACAGAGGATTACTTTTGTCCTGTTCTCTTCTGAACTTTCTTCCATTTTGATGCTGGGACTCAAATCTTACTCCAAGGGAAGACAGTGAGAGACAAGGAAAATAGAAAAGACTTCAATTTTGTCCTATAGCCACATACTTGGAGCTGAAGTAGAATTTTTTCAACTGTGTTACAAAACACCTTTCCTAAATACTTTAAGAGCCATGTTAAGAAATACCCATATTGGACACACATTTTTGTAAGCACCATTCAACAATTCAAGCCTCAACATGTACCCTACAATTACCAAAGAGTGGTACTTCCTGAAGATAACCAGAGTTATGATTTTTCTATGATTTAAGGCTACCACCACTCAGCCTTGAAGAGACACTGAAGGATATTATGAACTTGTTTGTCAACTACAGATGAAAGCACATGTTCTAAGAAGGACTAGGAGCTAGTCACAATTCTTACCTTTTTAGAAATACTAACATCTCATGCTAATCTTTTTACCCTGTCAAAAGCTTCTATTGCAGCCCAAATAGTTCTTCAAAGCTAAGAAGAAAATATGCTTTGAATTCATCCTTCTCCAAGTTAAAATAAAAGGCCAGTTCACACACAATATTTTTTCTTCCATGCTTATGGGAGGATTTAAATGAATCAGACATACATTCAATTAGCAGCATTTGCTTACACTTAGTATTTTGAAGATTGATATATATTTCACCAAGACTGAACTGATACAGAAGACTGCTCTCAAAACTCAGACAAGCTCATTTTGCATTAGCAGCTCATTGCTTTTCTTGCTATTCTGCATTTTCTATTTCTCCCAGCACTTCCAGTTATCTCACCACATAAGTCATCCGTATTTAATGGGAATATAGAGTATCCCTTCACTAAATATAAACCAGGTTACTGAGACAAGGGTTTTAAAATTAATTTTGTGCTTTTCTAGAAGGGTAAGAGGCAATAAGCCTGGAACAATGTTTTAACCCCAGATTTTAAATAATTTAGCCTTCTTTAGAAGACTACTGTCTTCAGTGTTGTAAGCTAGAAGAAAAGCTTCAAATTCAAAGGCTTAAAATTAATTTATTTAAAACAAGTGGTAAAAGCCAGTCACTGCACTTCAAGACAACCTACTTTGGCAAGAGAGAGATTACTGCAACACACCACCTGCAGACATCTGTGCCAGTTAAATTGCTAAAGAGAATATATACTTTAGTGAGGTCCTTTTGCTCTTGAAATTAAAGCATCCTATTTTGAAAACCACTCATACTTTACGCTGTAAACACTTGCAAGATCTTTGGTAAACAGTAAAACAGAATGGATGAAATAAAACTTTACATTATGTATCTATTTTTATATCCATGTATTTTTATTTCTATTCTACAGCTCGGAAAATAATCATCACTAATCAATGTTTATTTGTTGTAACTACTTGTAATAGCCACAAAGATGAACAGGTATGTTATTTTATATTGCTATCCTTACATTTAAAGTTGAATTTTGAGTAACAACTGAAGTCAAGAAAACATTTAGAAATGTGAAAATCAAAAGAAAAATACTTTATATCAGAGCTGAGAGATTATACTGCAAAGAGAAGGCCAACCTGCTACAAACAGGTAAAAACCTAAAACAAGTTAGTTTTGTACTCACTACAATGATATTCCTGTCAAGCTGTGCATCTCATTCTTTTAAATAACTCCCCAGAATTTCACTAAAAAAGCCTTGCTTATCTTCCTACAAGAGTCACTATAACAAAGGTTCTTAAAGGACTACACCACCTAATCCCATTCCAGTATTTTTCTAAACCATATGAATAACAACTTAGAAACATGGGATTTACTTAACCATAGCTTGAGCCAAGTTAGGTGTTAAAACTCTTGAAAACTTCAAGCTTATTTTTATAAGTATGAATTATGAAAAGCGAGAAGTTAAGAAACAGTCATTTGCAGGCAATTTGATTATGCACTCAGCTTCTATATATTTAAATTTGGTTTCTGGTGGAGAGCAAGTTTTTCTTACCAATAATAGTAAGAAAATAATTATTTAAGGAAAAAGGTAACTACTTACACGAGTCTCAAAAACTGCAGGATGATTTCAGAACAGATAAATTATGCACTTAGGCATTCTGAAAAAGATAAAAGCCCTGTTTTCTCTTCAAACAAAACATAATGTGGGACAACAAACTTTACAGAAGAGTATCTAGAATCAAGCCTGTACTCCAGAGAAGTTGCCAATGCGAGTCATTGCAAGACCATCCACTCTTTTTGCCGCAGACAAACTCAGCCAGGTACCTGTAACAAACAGTGCTTTGAAACTCCAAGAGCAGTGTCCAGAATTTGGTAGACTTTGAGGCATGAGATATTCTTCTTAAATATTTATTTTATCTATTTCTGTGACCAGATGACTACTAAATTTAATATACAGTCCTGCTACAGTATTACAAATACTTTTCTGTTAAACACAGCACATTCAAAACCTTAGACTAATTTCTATTTAGGCTACTGAAAGTTTCTTACCTATTCAGATCTTCAAAATCCTTTGATTAATCATCTTGGAAAGAATGACTCTTCTGACATGCTTTATAAGGATTTATTCTAAAAGAGGTAAAAATATGAGACTAGATAAGTGTTACCAGAAAAGTCTTTTTTAAAAGTTAGAATAATCCAAAGTGTTAAATAATGATAAAATAAGCACATTTAATAGATTTTCATACTACTTTATGTTTTTAAAGACTGTCATTATATCAAAAGTGATGTACTATTTCTCCTTTACCACTCTTTCATTGGCAAGCTCTAGGGAGATGTGGAAAGGTCATGTTTCCCTCTTTGGGTTTGCCTGACATACTGAACACCTCATGATACACTCTACAGCAGCTCAGTCAGTTTCTCCTGACATTGTTTAAGGAAAGCCTAAAAAACTACACTGACATCACAACACTCAGTGCAAAAATCTGCAACCACAGTGGGACGTTTTAAGCTAAGACTTCTGCTTACACAATATCCTTCTAAAGTTTCTGCTTCATCCTTGAGTAAGGAGGTACTGAACAGTTTACACTGAACAAGAGGAAGTACCTTCGTTAAGCATCATCAACCAGCAGGATCTAAAGTGACTTACATTAATATTTTGTTTTTAAACCATTACATTTCTTTGCCACAATAAGATGTGGCACTTGTACATCACTTACATGTTCCAAATTAAGCATGGTTTTCAGTTATGGTATCTAGGATAGACCTTACTGTAAAGCTACATCCTGAACAGAAGGGTTCAAGCAAGTGACCAGAAGCCAACTTTCAGTAAGCTGCCAGCCACGTGAACATCACTGTAACATCACCACAACCTGTCCTCCTGTGCTCTGCACCCAACACAGCTGGGCTGCACTTTTGGGCTACACACCCATGAGGTCTCACCACCTCTCAAGGTCTCTCTTGCCCCCATTGAGGACATGACACTGCTATAACCATAAAAGAGATTCAAAACCCACCTGAATGCATTCCTGTCCAATCTCCTCCAGGTGAACCTGCTTTGGCAGGGGGTGGACTAGATGATCTCCAAATGTCCCTTCCAACCCCAACCATGCTATGATTCTGTGAAAAAGAAAGCAGCAAATTCAGTCTTGGGTTCAAGCTTTCAATCTTGGATTCTCTACTCTGCTAATAATAGTTTGGTTTTCCTGTGAGCCTTTATTATGGTGTAATATCTTTGCCATAAATCTAAGATTTTAAAATAATAATAAATTATCCTTATAGTATCCTTATTCTACACACTTAAGTTTCAATCTGAAAGTCAATAAAAGACAACAAGTTTGTTAATTAATATTATTAGGAAAGACATTTGAAGGACTAAAGTAACCCTCAAAACGAGTAAAAAGCAGATGAATACATCTCTCTCCTGTCAGCATTTTAGAAAACCAAATACAAAGTGTGGGACAACATGAGGAAGAGGCTGAGAAGACACTGTTGGGAATTAAATAGGAAGGACTAGGAACTGCAAACATTGAATACACATTTCAAGACTGAACAAGAATTCTTAACACAATAACAAGACAAAAAAGTGGACATGAATTTGTTAAAGGAGGTTTGTTTAATTTGATATTATATTCTTGATAAAGATTCACTTTTTTTTTTCATAAACTGCTTCACAGCAACATTTCTCTTCCATATCATTACTTCAGAGGACAGGGAGCCTACCTGGATCTATGCCTGGGCTGAAAGTCAAGAAAGATTCAATAACATTGAAAATAAACAGCAAAAACCAGTTACCATAGATGAATAAAACACTGTGCTAATTAGAGCACAACACTGTTTTATCCTAAGTGGGATAAACTGAAAAAAGGAATTAAATTATCTTGGATATAAGAAGCCCATCTTCTGAAGTGCTGTAAGAAATAAGGGGGGGAGTTTCACTCCTGCCCAAAGGACCTCGAAGTACATAAAACCCTCACTCACTCCAGCTGCACAAAGAGCAGAGGAAGACAGAGTACCAAAATCCAGACTGCTTTTAGCAACATAAGCCATAACTTAGATTCAGTGTGGTAGAACAAGTTCCAAGCTACAATTTTAACTGAAAATGAACCTTCTACGATGTCACTCAAGAACTGTATGTGCAATTGTATGCACAGTATGCATACATTAGGTAGAGATGATCCAGCAGTTTATGCTCAGATGTCCAACAAAAGGCTCTCTCTTTTATACTGAAGATGCTGCTGCTATTTGATAAAGCTCATCTTCCATGGTAAACTGTAAAGTGTTTTCTATAGGCCTGCTATAAAAAAACATAATGGAGAAAAAAATTTCTGATCGCTTTTTCTAAACCAACAAGTCCTGGATCTCCTTTCGAATAAACTCAGTATATACAAAACTCAGAAGTAAACTTCTGTGGGTAAATAATACTTCTCAGGGAAAACAAAATAGAATGATGAAAAAAGGAGAGTTTATTAGTAAGATTTTGAGTGGTACGATTTTGAGTAGGATAGAAATATAAAGCATTAAACACTACCTTCATATCATTAAATGTAATTTAGGACAATAATCAACAACAACTTGGAAGGCAGCTACTACAATAAACAGATTTACAAAGATACAGGATTAGCAAATTCAAAAAGACTGAATTTTTAACAGCCTTAAATATTAACACAGTATCTTTGAAGTAACACATTGCCTCAAGAGGGAGGGAACATTTAGAGGAAAACGAGCAGGAGAAGGGATTATGTAGAGGAAAACATGCATGAGAAGGGGGGGAGATGCAATTAAACTAAGAAACAAGTGACCCATCCTAATTATCACTGATAGCAGATGCTGCTAACAGATGCTCTCACATTATGCTCAAAGTACAGCTGTGAGAACCAGAAATAGACACCAAAGACGCTAAACTCAAAGATGCATCCCTTGCACCTTGAAAAGAGATACTTGAGATATCATTCTAGGCTGACAAAGCCCATTTCTTCCACTGACAGCAGCATTATGAAGGGGTCCAAAGGAACACTGGGCCCTTTTGCTAAAGCTGTTAATTTCAGGGCTTCACAGCCGTTGGCAGAAAAATATATCAAAGATTATTAACAGATACACTAACCCTAAGTAAGTAATAGCTTTAGTATAAATCACATTGTCTTGTCTCATTTTACCTTATCTAAATTCCAGTCAACAGAATTGTACAGAAAGGTAAAAGCTACTTGGATAAAAAAACAGGGAAATAAAAGCATTTTGAACTGCCCAAGAAATTTTACATTACAAGCAATAAAGGAATTGCACTTTACTTGAGTATCTCAAGGGTTATTGCTCTTGGCATTTTTTTCCTAATGTAGGTTCAGCTTTTAAGTGCCCCAAGTCATGAGAGCCTGAATAAAAAACAGCTTTAAGATATCTGTATCTGTTCAGAAGTAAACCTAATAGCCAGAACAAGATGAAAGAGATCAGCAGGAGATCTGCACATCGACAAACCAACAGAACTACACACAGCCTAGTACAAATTATGACTTTCTGATACTTTCAGGATGCTAGAAATCTTCAAGGGCTATGCACAGCATTCCATTTTTCAGAGTAACATCTAACTGTTCAGGGTTCTGATTAACTTAAGATTCTACTAAGTGCAAGAGTATAGTCGTAGTAAGGAAGAAAACATCTATTTCCCAGTCTCCAGTATTTTGATTCAGTAAAATATTCATACTAATATCTGCTATAGTCTTAATTAACAGCCAGAAAAAACACCACTGAGGTGCCCAGCCTTTCCACATGCCTGACTGAATTCCAATCACCACCAGTGGGAGTGTTTCTGTGGGGTTTTACACTAGCAAAACTAGTGTAAACTAACTAGGCACAGCTATAATAAGCTGCACTCATGAACACTCTAAGGAAAATACTATGCCATCACTTACATTCAGTGTGTCATCACCAAAACAAAAGTTTAGACTTTCTAGAAGACACAGTTCTTGGAGACTCCACTTAAAACTAATGAGAGCAAAACGACTACAAATCATGTTTCTGCAGCTTTTCACTCAATAAGTTACTTTAAGTCAAAAAGCCCTCATTTAGGAAAAATAACAGTTCTGTTACCTCTGCATCCGACACGGGATGACAGGAGACTGCAGTAAGGGCCATAGAATCAGGATGGCTAATCTCTGTATGCCTAAAGGGACACCCACAACCCATAAAAGAACCTCGACATTTAAATCACTCTTAGACACTCACTGTTTAGGGTATTACCATCCCCTAACAACAGTTACGGGCATAACCCAGCTGGGAGTAGTGGGACCGGGTCAGGCCGCACGGTAAGCCCCTACCGACGAGCCCCTAGTACTACCCCAGCCTAGAGGCCGTACCTCCGGGCCCACACCGCTACAGCCGGGAGCTGCCGCCGCTTCGCACCCCTCATCCCACCGGGAAGAGGGGCCTCACGCACCAGAGACGCCCCAGGAGGGCCTAGGCATTGCTGAGTTTTACATCCTGAGGGGAATCAACGTTCGGCAAAGCCCCCAGGTATTACCACACCTGTCTGGCAGCTTCACTCCCTCAACGGGTACCCGCAGCCACCTCATCTCCAGCAGCATCCCTGCTGCCCTAGAGCTCCGCACCCCACCGCCACCGCCCTCAAATAGCTGGCGCCACACCCGAGCCGCGCCCCTTCCCTCTCAGCTACCAATGAGAACTGCGCTTGCTGGAGAAGGGCGTGGCGAAGGGGAGGCTGGCCAATAGGACGTGGTGTTGTTGTGGGGGGCGGTGGGGTAGGTCGGTGTGTGGGGCGGGCTGGGCAGTGGGCGGCTGTGGGGCGGTGAGGGGTACGGCTGGTGTTCGCTGCTTCTGCCCGCCCTCCCGCCATGAACTCTCTGGACCAGGCTGAGGGTGAGTGCGGCGGCCTACAGCCGTTGCTCGGGAGCCGCCGGCACCATGGCTGTCTTGCCCGAGCGCTCTGTCTCGTCCCTCCGGAGTGGGCCTGGCTGTGGCGCTGCCCTAAGGGGGGTGAAGCTGCCCTGCGAGGCCTCGTTGCCCTGCCCCTTGTGCTCCTGGGGCCGGTGCTCCTCCTCGGCCCAGACAGGCGAGCTGGGGGCTGGCCGTGTGGGGACGCCTCCGTGTCCTGAGGCTGTAGGGGGTGGGCAAGCGGCGGCTGCTCCCCGGCCGCCCTGCGGAGGCGAAGAACGGGGCCCGCGGGGAAGGCCTGTGCTGAGGGAGGGGAGCCCGCCCGCCGCGCCCGGGGAGCAGGGAGCTGCCCAGTGGGTTTTGCCTTTCTCCATGAGGCTCCTCGGCTTTAGCCGATTTGAAATCGGCTTGTGCGGCCGTGGCTGCTTTTCCGTTCACGGTTTGTTTGGTTTTTTTTTTTTTT
This sequence comes from Scolopax mira, assembly GCA_004320125.1. Taxonomy (NCBI): domain Eukaryota; kingdom Metazoa; phylum Chordata; class Aves; order Charadriiformes; family Scolopacidae; genus Scolopax; species Scolopax mira. The sequence goes on along the minus strand of BJBW01001456.1, from coordinate 72,974 downwards.
TCTTTCCGTGGAACGCCCCTCCCGCGGCTGTGGGTCCCGTCCGGCGCCCTGGCATCGCCCGGTGGTGCCGGGGCTCCTCCCGCATTTAAGGAAACGCCGCCTCAAAGAGCCCCGCCGAGTCTGAGAACACCGGGTGGCTTGGGTTACGGGTTCCTTGAAGTAACAGCTTACAGGATGTGAAAACCCTGAAAGGAGTTTTTAGCGTCCCAAAATAAGACTGGTAGAGGTTTTTTTTTTTTTGTATTTTTTTTTTTTTAAACGCATCAGCGTCTCAGCAGGTGTTTTGTAGCACAGGCTAGAGGTAGGCATGGCAACTAACCCCACCATAGGCCGGCGGTGTCACAGCTTTGTTGCTATGTCTGTACATAGCAGTAGATCTGGAGGGATCTAAGAAGTGCCTCTCGCTGGTTACCAGATGCCAAGGTGATAAACTCACAGAAGGTTCTTGGAACGTGGATATATAAAAAAAAAAAGTTAAAGTTAACTTCCTGTTTTCTGAAAGTTTTGTGGGTTTTGTTTTTTTTTACATTTTTTCACTCAATGCTGTCTGCAAGTGCTTTCTTGAAAACTATGTTATCGTGAGCTTAATTTTATGCCTACGGGGTGCTATTTCTTTAATAGTAGGTTTTCATGTGATGCCTTGTATTCCCCCTTTCATTTCAGTGACTAGTTGTAGGGGTTTGTGCTAGGCAGGGAACAGTTAATTAGCTTTAATTGCTGGCAGTGGCTTAGCTTCCCCAGAAGGCGGTGGAGGACAGGCCATAACTACCGGGCTGATGGCAGTAATTAAGACTAGTTAGCTGTTCTGTGGCTTGAGTCGAAATGCTGTCATCTTCCCCCATGAATTCACCTGCAAACCACATAGGAGTAAATTTACAGTTTGGAAAACTGTATAAATAACGATCATAATAGGTGTATTTCTTCGAATCTTATTCTCTAATTGCTTTATTATGGTAAATAATTCATCAATAATTGCAAGTTGAAGGAAAAATTTCCTGAGTGATGTTAACTGGAGTACTTTATCTGAAAGTTAAGTTTAGGATAATAAAAAAACTTCATGTAGAGTTCTAGCGTTGACTGGAGCGCTGTCAAACACTGACCTTGTTAAACAGAATCTTAAATCTAACATAGGCTTCAGGCAAAACATCTCCTTGTAGACAAACATTAGGTGGTTGGCTAATATTTTTAAGAGAAATTAGGAGTGTCATTTTGAAATGCTACCTGGCATTTAACAGCCATTTCAATGGAAAGGCTATGGGGGAATGATGGCAATAAGAAGAAAGATCTATTTAATGACAACAAAAAACCATAATTGGGCTAATCTTTGCTGTGGGTTTTTATGGGTGTGTCTGTATGTATATGGTAGAACTAAATGTTTCTACAAACAAAGTCATCAAAGCCATGCTGTTACAAGTAACCCCTTGAACAGATGGGAAATGGACAATTTCTCTCTTTTTTTTTAAATTATCATTACATAGATAATAGAACTTAATGGTTTCCTGATGTACTTAATACTCTAAAATATGCTAATTATTTTCTGTGTGGAGGGGCTATTTAAGCTCTTCTAACTCTGTATATTTAAATATGTCTAAAATACTCTGATTTCTCAATTTCTCTCAGTTGATATAAATTTTCTTTTCCATAAGTTGAAGTGTTGCTTGCATTTAGTGTAACTTCATCATTGTAATTTTTAGTTAAAGTTGTGTGAAGCTACTTTGATTGTGCTTTTATTAAATCTAAATGATCATTGCACTGGTTTTCCCTACCTAAGGATTGGGTTTGCATAGAAGAAAAGTGAATTCCTTTTATCTTAAAAAATGACTAATTAGATGAAAAGCTAATTATGCTTGATTTACATCCTCCCCAGATCTCAAAGCTTTTGAACGAAGACTTACTGAATACATTGCATGTTTGCAACCTGCTACAGGACGTTGGAGAAGTAAGTTTGATGTTCCAAGGGATAAATAGGATACTCTCTTTTGAGCTTTTTAGATTTATTAGTGTGTATCTTTGATTTACATTTGCCCAAACAAAAATCTGTGCTTAAACTCTCTTTAAAGTTTCTTTGGCACACATTCAAACACTGCAACAAGATACCAAACTAATGCTTCAGCCAGAGTTAGAAAAATGAAGTCAAGATTGAATTGGCTCAAGGCTGAATTACTCTGGAAGTAGTTGGGGTAGTAAGTTGTATTTGTTTCTGGTTTGGTGTTTTGTTGTGTGGTGTTTGGGGTTTTTTGTTGTTGTTGTTTTGTTTTTGTGGGGTTTTTTTTCCCCCAAGGCTCAGACTTCCCAGTCAGTCACTATAATTACTTGAACTAGATATGATTGGGTTAGATAGTGCCTATGAAATTGAAAGTGAAAAAGTTAAAGCAGTGTGCCTTAAGGGTAGAATATGTCCTCATCTCTGTTCTAACAGGAAAGTTTACAGGAGGAGGGAAGGCAGAAATACCACAGAGATGCTGTGAACGTTGGGATTATTACGGTGGGAACAGACTTTTTTTTTTTTTGTTTGTTCTAAAATTCTGCTGAAGTTTCCATCCTTAAAGAATATAGATATTTTTTAGAACATAGAAAACAGCATCTTTTATCTGGAGAGGCCAAGAGGTTAATTCCAAATGAAGGAACTGGAAGAATGACTACTTAAAAAGCAAAACTAAAAACCCCACCCCAAACCCTCTTGTTTCAGAGCAATTGGGAGGCAAAGCAGGTATTTGTAGTAAGTCTACACAACTTGTGCACACCTACTGTAGGAATACATTTAGCTTCTAGAGTTGTCAGTTAGAATTTAAAAAAAAAAGTACTGGAAACTTCTAAGTGTATTTAAATTAGGTTTGCATAACTAGTATTGTGTTTATGAGCTAACTTATTTTCCCAACTGCTTGTTTTGCTGATTTTGTAATTCATGTAGAAAAGGGACTTTTAACTTTAATTATAATGGAGTAATTAACCTATTCTTGTTATCCTGGGGAAAAAATATTTATATAGAGAATCATCTCTATGCTGTTGATAGATCTTTTCCAAATTTATTTTGAAAACATAACTTAGTAAGGTTACATTTTTAAAAAAAATAATTTGTCATGTCAAAATCAATATGCAAATCGATAATAAATTATAGCAGTCTTACAAACCTAAGTGTGGTATTTCATGAACATCTGGGTTTTGTTTCCAGGTACTTTCCTATGATCCCAATGACTGGTAACTCTGGGTCTTCTTTTTTTGTGTGTGTTTTGGTTTTTGTTTTAATTCCTCTCCTCTGGTAAAAGACTTTATTTGCATCCAGAGCTTCAGGCTCCTCAGAAAGCACTCACAACTTTATAGGTGTGCAAAGAATATGAGTTTTCTTTACCTTCATATCTGTTCTGTTTTCTTTTTTCCATCAGCCCCTGTTCCCCAACCCTTTGAAGTCTCTCAAAATCCTAGTATCTTGTGTTATTCTGATAAGTTTCTAGCATTATCCATTTACAGTGAACTGATGATTCATTCTGGACGTGTAGAGGTTTTTGTGCTAATGCTAATATGCCTTCTAACTCCTGATTAAATTTTAGATGTGCCCCTGAAGCTGCTGGTGCCCATGTCTTGGGCTTTTCTAACCTACAAGAGCTAATGGGGTAGAAGCTTTAGTTTTGCTCTGCAATTTAATGGTGCTGGAGTTCTATTGCCCAGGCTGTGTAACCTCCAATAGCACCCCCAGCATTTGGTACCACTCTTTCTTACTCCAGTCTTCCAGCTCTTATTTTTACTAACCATGCTATTTTAGAAACTTTCATTTCTTCAAAGCATCAGGATATTATTACTGGGCAGAATTTGGGGTTTTATACCTATTTGTCCCAGGATACTTGTACGGAATCTTTATAGTTTCACCTAATAGAAATTTCTTTGCATATTTTAATTGCTAACTTCCAAGTAGAAGCTTTTCCTCTCTCAGAAGTGGGAGGAGAAATAAATGCTTCAGAGCTGCTACTGAAAAAATAAATGCTTTTTAATCGGAATTGCACTGTTCATGACTCTCATTCTTTTCTTCATCAGTGATTCTGATAGTGGTATCAGTCTGCACAGCAACTGGTGCTTGGAACTGGTTAATAGACCCGGAAACGCAAAAGGTAAAGATCAGGCTAATCCCAAATGTAGTCTGTTTTGTAGCTTGGTGTTGCAGTCAAGTGATACAGTACAGTATCTTGAAAACCAAAAGCCTAAAGGTGGTTCTCCCATGGAATTGAGAGATTATTTTTCACTTAAGCTCTCAATCTGTCTGGAATTACTGTGGAATGTGGAATATGTCCTGGGACAATGCCTACCAAAATGCTACATCTTAAATGCTTAGCTAAAGAATTGCTCACAAGTTCTTAGAAATGACAAGGAGCAGTGCCTTTTTTCTTTTTCCCCTCATTTAAGTGAACTAGGCAGCAACTTTATGTTTTAAAAAGTATGCAGCAGGACTAATCTGATCTCTTTTCTAGGTATCATTTTTCACGTCACTTTGGAATCACCCATTTTTCACAATTAGCTGTATTACCCTAATAGGCTTGTTCTTTGCTGGAATACATAAAAGAGTAGTGGCACCATCAATGTATCCTTCGATTGTGTTTGTCAGGTTCAAAGCGTGGTAGTTACTGCTGTTATGGGAGCCTATGCCAATATTGCTGTTTCAGTTTTTACTTACTCTAAGTTTTAGCTGCTTTCCTTGACACAACCTGCACAGTATTGCAGCCCGATGTCGAACTGTTTTGGCAGAATATAACATGTCCTGTGATGATGTAAGTGTTAGTTGTTCATTGCCTACACCTTGGGTTTTTTTTAAAAAAATGCAAATTATTTGAAAAGGCATGTGTTTTTGTGGTGTGTGGGTGGTTGTTTTTTTTTTTTTTTTAATGACTAACACTTGTATATACCTTAAGAGATTCTATGTCTGTGAAACTGGAATGTAGAACACTTCTTATTGTTCTCTGTGTTGTTTTAGATTTAACCTGTAAAATTGAAGTGCGATTGTTGGGCTCAACTTCCAGGTTCTAAACTTTTTTTTTTTTTCTATCTTGCAGACTGGAAAATTAATTTTGAAACCTAGGCCTCATGTTCAATAAGGGCTGTCTTCCCTCATTCTTTTTTCCACTGCCATGGAAACCAAAAAAAAAAAAAAGACCTTTTATAAGGTAGTATGACAGCAAAAAAAACCAAATGGGACTGGTTGTCACTGCCTGGGAGTGAAAGTCTTACACAGTTGACAGTGAAAGTGTGCAATATTACTTTCTTGAATATTTATCAAAATTCTTTGTTATCATATTATCAGTGCTTTTGCTACTTCCAATTACCTCTTTTTCAGTATTAGTGTCACTTTTTTTACTTCAGCTAAGACAGAACATACAGGCAGAGTATGTTAATGGGCTACGAAGTTGGAACTTGAGAACTCAAACCTCATTTGTGTTTTGTGTCTGTGTGAGCTCTTGTAAATAGCAGACCGATGCCAACCTTCAGGAAAAGAACTAATATTTGCTGTATGGATTATTTTTCTTTCGTTCTCATGAACAGTATTGAAAGGAACACTTACCATTCCCACAATGTTTTATGAGCACACTTGACTCATTGCGGCTGTCCTCGTCTCCTGGTCACTCTTTTTTTTGGAAAACTGGTTAAGCGGCTTGCAGACAGAGACTGGCTGTCTGTCTGTCGGCCTGTGCTGGAGGAAACTGGTCTGACTGTTTAAGAACTTTGCAAATACACCAAGGAATCACGTCTGTCAAATTGTACGTACAGCGCGCTGGCTGCTTCCGTTGTGGTCGTAGGTAGCTCCTTGTTTGATCTGGTTCACGACACTGCTATTTTAAGGTTTTAATATTTTAAAAAATCGTCTTAAGTATGCTTGTACCTTCCTGACTGTAAGGGTTGTGCTGTGTCTGAAGGCCACGTGACTATTCTGAGTGGACTTTTTTATGCTGTGATAGCCACAAGAAAGCAGCAGAACCTGTTACTCAGAGTGTTAAAAACACGGCGTGGATGTTGTACGCGTAAACGTGCAGCTTCGGGATAGCTGAAATTGTATAAGGATTTTAGGAGTTTTAAGTTGTTCAAGGTGCCTTTCTTAATTGTTTCAAACACTTTTAATTGACTAAAACCGCGAAGCTGTTTGCAATTGGGTAACTCCTGCGAGGAGGCAGGCTGGCTTTTAAAGGCTGAGACCTCGGGAGTTGTCTCCTGTCCCGTTTTCCGGTAAAGTCTCCTGCCCATCCATTATTTTTAACCGCTGTACATTTTGTAGGTAAATGTGTATAAAATAAATTCTTTGTATAAACAGCTGTCACCTTCTTTTGTGCCGTGCGAGTGCAGATCTGGGGTGAAGGCAGAAGAGTTTCAGGAGTTTATGGCTGAAATCTGTTCACTTTCACACCGCACCGACCTCTCCTGTGTTTCCTGTGGATCTTATCGTTTAAGATACTGACACCAGAGAGAAAAATCCCTTCCAGTTTCCCATCCTACAGGCCAACCCGGGATCTGTGAGTGCTGTTGCGCTGTTTCACTTCAGCGTTTTCCCTCCTTTGAGGTTTTTTGGTTTGGTTTTTTTTTTTGGGGGGGGGGGGGGGGGGGGGGGGAACATCCAGAATAGAGACATCCCTTGGAGATGCCGCCGTGCTGGCTGGGGTAAGTCACCCCCCCACACCCCGCAGTTCGGTGTCGGTGGGCCCTGGTGTTCCCTCTGCCGGTGCCTGGGGACGCGGTGGGGCGCGGCGGGGTGCGGTGTGCGCCTGCGCGGGGCCCGCACACGTGTGTACGCGCCGGCGCCCCAGCGGCGCGGCCCGAGCCATGGGGAAGAGCCGGGCGCGGCGGTTCCGCAGGGCCCCCCTCGGCCCCGCAGGACCCCGGCAGCCCCCCGACGAGGAGGAGGGCGGCCCCGAGGAGGAGCCGGCCACCGAGCTGCTGGAGAAGGTGCGGGTGGCGGGCGGGGCGGCGGCGGGGATGGAGGGAGGCGGTGGTGGTCTCCCCCCTCCCGTTCCCCCCGGGCTCCCGTTCTGAGCGGTTCTGGGGGGGGCTGGAGGAAGGCTGGGGTGCTCTCCCCACACCCCCTGCCCCAGGAGACGCCGTGAAGGAGTTGCGGGGTTCGGTGTGCCCGGCTGGGAGGGCGTTCCAGAGCCCCACGCGTTTCCGTGCATAGGAAATACCTGCTGGAAAAGGACTGGTTTTGGCCACTTGTTGACCGCACTCCCGGTTGTGGTGTAAGCGTTGTAGATGAAAACTGTAGCTTAAACCTCCTTCTGCGGGTGTTACTTCGGAATCAGAAGTAAAAAGCAGTTTTCCTTTAAATAAATCCCCTTTTTTTCACTTCACTCATTGAACAAGTCGCTGCTTGATTGGACTTCGAGACTAACCTCTGCAGTCCTTTAAAAAAAAAAAAAAAGTACATAAATACATAATTGCATGGGTGAGGATGAACTGAGAGAACCTCTCCCAGTTTCACTGAGGTGGGATCTGATCTATCTCTGCTCTTGGGCAGATGTTTATCTTTTCTTTTAGATTTGCAGTGACCTTCCAGGACAGTCACTTCTCTTTTATTATTTTTATGGTTTGCAGTTCTTAAGTCTCACCTAAACCTCTGCTACAGCATCAAGTCAGTGGCATCTTGTGGATGCAGAGAACAGTTGCTCCTTGTCTTTAGGCAGATGTTTTTAGTCTAAAGGCTATCTTGTGTTTTCACATTTGGTGATTCTTTGATTTTTCTTTATGGTGGCATGTGTTATATCTGTTATGCTTCCTTCCCCCCCCAACTTTTGTCCTTTTAAAATTTTTTTTAACATGGTAATTGAAGGCGGATATGGGGTCTCACCAGTGCCAGCTAGTGTTAAATCTGTGTCTGAACTGTGGCTCTCTCGTTAAGCACTCAGAATGGTATTTACCTAATCATATAGTTAACATACAAAACCCAGGCAAGGGTTTATAAACTTCCACTGAAGTTAAAAGCTCTTGATTCCATAAAGGAGGAGTCAAACTGGAGCTACAGTGCTGGGCTTGCAAATCAAAAAGTCTTTTTGCTCAATAAAATCTTCCAGCTGCTTTTTCCCCCCCTTTAACCTGCCCTGTGTGTGTCCCCAGCTGCAGCATCCCAGTGCTGAGGTGAGAGAGTTTGCCTGTGCCAGCATTTCCAGGCTGCTCCAGCAGAAGCAGGTCATCCCAGCCTTCCTGCAGAGAGACGTTGTGCGGTGTTTAGGACCTTTGCTGATGGATCACAGTTTGGCTGTTCGGGAGACAGCCGCGGGCGCTCTGCGGTAAGATACTCTGGATGTTCAGGGGTAGAATGAGGTTCTCCTGGCATGGTAAAAGAAAAGAGAGTGGGGTTTTGCTGTTAAAAGCCACCAAGTTGAATGCCAGCCTCTCTGGCTTCAGCAGTGTTTTGAGTAGGTAAACCTCGATCAGTCAGAGACCTCGAGAGTGGGCTTTTCTTGCTCCCATAGTCTGCTGTGAGAATTTAATGTCAGGAGCAACTTTGAAGTTAGTTACTACAGTTTTATCTCCTCCCATCACAATGTGCTGTTCTCCATCCTAACGTTAAGGGGAAAAAAACCCAACAGTTTTTGGGTACTACCCAAAGTAGTATGAAGAAATAAACCCTGAACGCTGTTAGTATGGCTTTTGTGTCTTGGTGATGCTGTAGGAGGGGTGGGTTAGCTAGAGAGTGCACATAGCTGGCTTTCTGAGAAACTTTTAACTATTGAACTGCTTTGTTTTGAGTTGGTATTCCATGATCAGCCCTACAGCTTGCTTCATTTGTACAAAAATGTAACGGTAATAGTTGTTAACGTTCACATTGTATTTTACACTGAGGAATACCTGACAGAAATCATGTTTTAGTACAGATCAACTTTCTAGTTATGCTAGACAAGTAAGTGAAAATATCTATTTTTTTTTTTTCCCTAGCACCAAAGTTATTCTTTTACGTTAGGAAGGTAGAAGATTAAAGTTATTGATTAAGCAGATTGATTTTAAAACATAAAGTAACATAACTTTTAGAGAAGAATACCAAATATGTGGGGTTTCTTCAAACATTCCTGGAAAATATTGTATCTTATATCTTATCCAGAGCATTTGTGTTTTGGTTTTTTTTCCCCACCCAGAAATCTGAGTGCTTGTGGAGGATTTGAAGTCTGTGATGACATGGTGACAAAAGATATCATGACACCCCTTGTTGCACTTCTGAAAGAGGTATGTTTATTCTGATTTTAAAACTGGTCTAGTCCTTGAATTATCCCATAAAAAAAACCAAAACAAAACACAAAAATCTCCGTTTTTATAGCTAGTACCAATATAAGATATTTGAAAGATCTTTTAAAAGAATGTTTCAGTAGATTTAATAGTACAAAAATTATTCTAGAGATTTCAAACCAGTTGCTCCTGCCTCCTGACCCACTAACTTGGGTCCATGGTGAGTTTTGCTGCTTAGGGTGATTTTTGCATAAACAGTCTGGAGATTTTGGGGTCTGGAATGTCAGTTAAGACAAGTCTGTTCTGTCAGTCGGATTCCAGATCCAACACTTATGTGTCAACGTTATTCTAGTGAGGTTTTTTTTTGGGAAGCTTGGATTTAGACTTGGGTAGTTGCTGCTATTGTAGAATAATCTGTACTGAATACCTGTTCTTTGTTTGGTCCAGGTGTGGCAGTGCAGTTTGGAAATTGCATTGAATTCTGTCACCTGCTGTCTATGTATGAGCAGCCTTGAGCAATACCATCATTTTCTGTATGTTCCTTCCCCATTTTAAAAATATGGGTAATAACATTATTGTAAAGCACGGCAAGATACTAGCTGAATTAATCTTTGTGATTAGAGAGAACTGTTGAAAATTGCTTACAGAGTGTAGTAGCAAGAAAGGTAGCATTTTCGGTTCTAAAATTGCTAAGTGTATCCTTAGTTAAAAAAATGCTTCTGAGAACTATTGAATGCAAAGCAAGTACTGTGAGTGTCTTTCTAGAAGAGAAAAAAAATCATCAATGATTCAGTTCTATTGTGGCCCAGTTTTCATAAAGAAGTTTATAAAGTCAGGTTTTCTGGTAATAAACACTTAGTGAGCGATCTCTCTACTCACTCTCCTGCTAATGTTTGAAGTGTTTGCTTTTCTCTTGGCTTGTTTTCCGACACCGGTTCTGTTGTTTGGTTGTAGTGTAGCACTGGACTAGATGCTAACCAGCTCTCTCCAAAGAAATGCAGAGAGATGAACAAAAATTATATTGAAGACATAGCCAACGAGGCTATTAATTTGCTGTGGAACGTATGGTAAGTGCTGTGTAAACACTGGCCTTTTAGAAGAGCTCAATGAAATTGTTCATGAAAAAGAACATGATAATTGAGACAGAAAAGGAATGACTGTCCTTGCATGGGAAAATGTATTCATTTGCTGATTCTGATTGTGTTACTACTATTGTGCCTTGCTTAATAAATGGCAAGCCCTCATCTGATCTGATGCACGAGTTTATCTTCTACCATAAATTACTTCTGTAAGTGAAAGATTCTAAAAGTGCTCAAAGTTGGTCATTTGTTTTAGGAGACAGACAGATTTTTTTTCTATTGGTTTTTCATCCTAAGGTACTGTTTTCTGAACGTGTTCTGTCATTATATATTTATAAGGATATATTCTCACTGTGATATGGGAGATGGAAAAAATTAAATTCAGATTGGTGCTCTGGGAATATGAAGAGTTTTTATACTGCTTCCTCCTCCTGCAGGTCATCCCAAAAGTTAATGTTAAATGTTTGGATAAACTGTCCCTTAGTGACTGAGGCACTGATACAAGTCTATTTAATTTATGTGAGAAAGAATGTGAATTGTTTAATTAGTAAGAATTGGAAACACCAGGTGAAGGAGAAAGGGCAATGCTATTAATACAGAAATAGTTATAATTGTTGAAGTGATACAAGCCTGTTCTGAACGTTCTCCATGATTTTTTATTTTTGTTTATCTTTGTTTTGCAACAGCTCCAGGTCATTATACACTTAGGGCCACCCAGAATTTTGTTTTGTACTGTAGAGTATTTCAGTGGAGCTGCCTCTGCCTCAGTCTGCATGGCTGCTGGCTTGAGGCCGTACTTGTAAATTCTTTTGTTTTTTAGGGACTGGAATCTAGAACAGTACAGAAAGTGCTTGCTCAGCACCTTACACAGAATACGTGACCCTTTGTAACTCTGACTCAACAATATTTTGTGTTCATTTTTTTATTTATTTATTGGTTTTGTAGACATAAGTGCTTTGGAGCAGGAACTATAATCATGAGGTGTGCTATAAATCACTTCTGTGTTGTGAACTTTGTGGCAGTGACTGTGAACTGCTGACTTCATTGCCAAGTTTGGCCCTGATAAAATCGGGGCTGGCATTGATGCTGAGACACAGTATCTTCAAAAGCAAAACTTTGAAGACCCTTGTAGCTGATTAGGTCCCGTGCTTTTTTAGTTTGAATTTGTCTCATATTAATACATTAGTTAAAAAATGGGAATGGCTGCGAAAATTTGAAGAAACACAAATCCCACTGTTAGATAATTACAGTAAACGTTACATCATTAATTTAACATGCGTTTCTGAATGTTAAGAGCACTCAGTTTCTGGAGTAAGCAAATACTGATGTGAGAGGCACCAGCCTGCTCTGTTGTCAGTCAGTCTGTGGATGAAGCCTTCCATGGCTGCAGAAAGTCCTGGGCTGGCTTGTAGCCTGCAGCTATCGGTTGCCTCTCATGCTCTGGCTGGCTCTGTCTGCACGAGACTGTGTTTAGGCTCCCAGATAAGCTCCTGGACACTGTGTGTGAGGAAGCAGCTGGCAGAAGCCACCTTTTTTCACAGGTGTCCAGGGTACTGCAGCCTCTCTCCATTTTAGGTAGAGTTGATGTAACCTCGGTAACGAAGGATAGCTCTTTGACTAACATGTAGTTCTTAGGTAGTTTTTTAAAATATGAATAATAGTGAGTCCAAGTAATTTAAAATCTTGTTACAGTATTTTTTTCCTGGGAAAAGTGTTTTATTCATTTTTTTTTTTTTGTGCATTAGTGAATGCAACAATACTGCAGTACACATATTCAATAAAGAGGGATGTCTGGAGGCTGTGTTACATTACATGAAGAAATTTTCCACGAATGTGGATCTGGCTATTTCAGTAGGTAAGTAGTAAAAATAGAAGATAAAGAATTTTTTTCTTTACTATATGAATGTAACACTGATGTCACATCTCTTGCATAATGTACCTCCCTTAGCGTTACTTTAACTTTATGCTGAATATAACACTTTGAATTCCCTTCTGAACACATGTCATTCAGAAGTTGGCATCTGCTTGAGCTTGTCTGTAGTACAAAGGAGAATGGCTCATTGGTACTTACATGGGAGAAAGAATTTTGTGTAAAGAAAGCTCTAGATGGAGGCTGTATTTTTTCATTTTGTTTTCTGGTTCTAGTAATGAAGGGTTTAATTTGTAGAGCAAAGAACATAGTCTGTCTGAAAAAAAAAATCAACCCAAACTACTCCCATTGCTTTCAACATGGTTTTGTTAGTAGCATTGTAGTATAATCTTATAATGGTCTTACAGATCTATGTGCTCACAGCATTTTTTGGTGCTGTCCCTAGTCAGTATACAGTGGAGGAATTGGATTTTGAGTAGCTGAAATTAATAGAGCTGGTTCCGTGTCTGATGGGGTACTGTCCTCACCTGGTTTAGGTACAGGTTTGCCATAGAATATAGAATGTCTTTTACTGTAAAACACAGCTTGTGAAGGACAGTGTCACACCATTACAGCATGATGCTGTGTGAAATGTTTTATCCTCTGTCTTATGTTTCATTACTCCAGCTTTCAGGAAGACAATGCTTTCTCATTAGGAGAGTGAAAGCAACTATTGGGTTTGTTAATTATCTTTGTTGTTGTTTGCTGCAGCGAACTGCTTGCAGGCAGTGACAGAAGATAATCCAGATCTTCTTTCTTCATTTACTGCTTCTGCACAACAAGTATTGGAAACAGTGATGTTGTGTCCAGAGAGCTCCATGAAGCATATCCTTCTGAGAACGCTGATCGCAGGTACGATGCTCGAGGGCGTTTCTTGCTCTGTGATGGAGAGGACAGCAGGTACAGGAGGGTGGGAAGGACAGAAGGCTTAGTCTTCTCTGCTGTAGTCTGGACATGGGATTGTATAGATGGTTCATGAAGTTATTTCTGCCTTTGGGATTGTGTTTTGGAGTGGCCAGATATTTGCATCTAGTTTTAAAACACTCTTAAACATTTAATTCTGATTTCAGTAACTGCTTAGTGTGATAACCCATTTTAACTTTTCGTTTGGTTTTCAATAGTGAAATGAGTCAATAATAAGTAGTACAGGAATTGTTTTCATCAAAATAGACATAGATTTTTACCTCAGATTCTTTACCTTGCATTTTTATTTCTACCTCAAATGCTCAACCATGTGATTTTTTGATTCTGGAGTGTAATACATTAATTTTGAGAATCCTTAGAAAACGGTTATTTCATGTGGGTTTGTTACGACTGGTAGTATCACCAAGGTTACTCCACATAAATATTCTCCGTGTACTTACATGCTGAAATTTACTTGAGTTTAATAAGTGGGCATAATGTTATTATTAGAGATGAATATACGAAATGTTAAACAGAAAAAAAAATGAGTCTGTAGAGAAGGAACTTGAACATTCACACTGAAATATAAGCACTATTTTAAGTAGTGGAGGCTGCATCCTTACAAAATATACAAAATACAGCTATTACAGAGCTGTGAATTGAGTATTTTAATAATTTTTATATCTTAACTATCTCATGTTCAGGCACTATCTGGAATATCAAGGATACCATCCCACCAGGCAGCCTGGGAAGCATGGTTAATGCAATCCTGAAGATATTTTCAGAATCGTTAGCAATAGATGCTGGTGAAACAATAATTCGTATGAATGAAGCTGAAAAAAACAGGTTAAAACTTGCTGCGGAGTCAGAAACGGAGGAAAACATCAGTGATGTTATAGACAACTGCGTTTTGAATGAAGATGACATGGAAGAAATACCAAAAGGAAAAGTCAGGAGAGAAAATGACATTTCAGATCTACTTCCAGTAAGTGTGGCTGGCTGGCTCTCTGACAGCTTCATTTGGCTGAGCATCTGACCAGTCTTGACTGGTAAACTACCTACCAGAGTAAACTACCTACAAGTATTACTAATCCTAACTTCCAAATAGTTTGACTGTTTTAGCTGAAAATTCAGAGAGGAGCATGGAGAATTTCAGCACAACTTGTTCCAATGCGGTCAAGTTGCACAGCACATCAGGAAAGTACATTTTGTGCACAAACTTGAATATAAAAAGTTCCATCTAAACATAAGGAGGAACTTCTTTCCTGTGAGAGTGGCAGAGCTCTGGAAGAAGCTGCCCAGAGAGGTGGTGGAGTCTCCATCTCTGGAGACATTCAAAGCCCACCCACTGGACCTGCACTGTTCCTGTGCAACCTGCTCTGGGTGGATCTGCTTTGGCAGGGGGTTGGCCTAGATGATCTCCAGAGGTCCCTTCCAACCCCATATCATTCTGTGATTTGCATTGTTTTCCTTTAGGGGAAGGTATAGGCTTATCTGATACTTCTACCCACAGCTACTGCGGGAAGTTCTCATCTCTGTGTAAGGCAAGCGACACTTTTAATGGTTGTCACCCTTCAGTTGTGAGTGGAGATGACAGAGGTCAACGAATGCATTCACTAGTATGTGTACATGAAGTGAATAACAGAAATAAATGTTTTGTGTTAGGGTTTTAGCTAAAATTACCTAATCTTGTCTGTTATAACTTTAGTGTGGGTGGTGTTTCTTAAAGGTAAAATTTGTTCTAGCATCCATCAGAAAGATGGTAAGCGTTTCCCCTGCCCTGTTTGCCCCCCCTCCCCTATTTTTTTTTTAATGGGGAGGGATGAGAAGCATAAATGGCTGGATTGTATTTTTAGTTGACAGCCTGGGTACTTTAAATTGTGCTGAAATGTTGTTTTATGAAATTAAATTTGGTTCATATTCTTTCTTTTTCAGTCTGATAAGTGGGAGCTGAAAGAAGTGACAGCTTTACTGATGGCTCAGCAGACTGCTCTGGAAATCATTGTCAATATGTGCTGCAGTGAAGGTGTGTAGGAATCTCTTCCATTGCAAGTGGTGTTGATGCATTTTGTTTCTGGAAGAGGTCATGTTTGCTGTTCGGTGATCTTAGCTTTTAAGGGTGAATGCACAGAGGCTTGTCCCTGACACCCTCATGTGGGAGGCAGATTGGACTGTCATTTCTATTTTAGTGGGTTTTTTTCTCGTTAAATAATTTGTCACATTTTTTTGCATGATGCTACAAGTGCCAACGTTTAAGAACAAACCAAAAAGCTCTTGTGCCGAAGAGATACTTCCTAAAAAATATTACAACAAATTTTTGGTTCAGTTTGAGTGTGGTCTGAGTGTCTGCTACAGGAGGGGTGTGAATCCTAGCGCAGGACTGGGGCATCAGTGTTTTTAAAGCAGATAAATCTACTGGTTTTGATTCAGTTTTGATACTACAAGTGTAGCAAAAGAAGGAGGAGAGATGGCTTTTGCATGCAAAGCTGACAACAACCAAGATCTAGTCTGTTCAGAATTCTGCCTTTATGAACTTTTTCTCCACCTTTTTTGGAGGAGAAAGAAAGGCTGTTACTCTGGGGGGAATGGGAAATAGATATTCTGTATCTTCTATGAACTCCTGTAATCAGTGTTGATAGCTTTTCTTCAGATCTTCAGAAAGACGAATAAATGATTTTCAAATTCTGTCTCAAACAAACAAACTCCCTGAACACCAAAAAACTCCTTCAAAACCTGAAAATTGTAATTGCTAGTACAGTTGGAGAGCCTGATGCAAAAGTAATTGTGTGGGAGACAACTTACTAAGCAAATCTTTCAGGTTCTGATAAAATCCACAGTAATACCCAGAAATTCCCAATGGTGATCTTTTTTCTTTCCCTTGCAGTGCAAGGAAATTCCACACCTAGTAATATGAAGCGCCTTTTATAACTGCATTTCTCATCTAATGAGCTGTAATTCATAAGCTCTCCCCTTTAATTGGAAAATCTCTTGTGGATAAGCTGCATATTCTGCCATTCACTCAGTGTAATGTAAGGTTGATTGTGTTGTATTTCACGACAGTACTTTACCCATTCACAGGCAGACAGAAACATAGTCTGGAGAAATTAAAAGGAATCCAGAGGCAGCTGTTCATTTAATTTTCAAGTTATTTGAGGACTAAAATAGCTGTAGCCATTATGCTGAGTGCATAGAAACACTCAGAACTGAGGGAAATTACCAGGCTGGCAAGGGAGGTGTTTTACTGAACGCTGGCCGGTGTTTGGAGGAAGCAGAGTGCTCTGCCCGTAACGGGGACGTGGGAAAGAAGCCAGGGAACTCCAGCATTGCTGTCCAGCCTGCAGTTTGTGGGGTACCAGCACTAGTTAAGCTGGGATTGCCGTTGGAAATGCTCCTGTGTTTCCAAGAATGGCACAAGAAACCTGATCTTAGTGATGGGCTGGTGTGCCAGAGTGCGGTTCCCGCTCTGCCCAGGGCCACTGCTGCCTCTCTTGTTGCTGAATTGCATGGGCAGCTCGTATAGTAACCATTTAATTTTCAAAGGAGATTTTTGTTTGCTTTGCTTTGTAATTTTTTAGAAGAGGCAAGAGACTGACTGAGAGGGTGATGTCTGCTTTGTTTTCGTGCTTGTTGCTACTGCATAAAAGAATAGCATAAAAGAAGCATTTTCTCTTACAAAGGCTATTAACGCTAGCATTTACTAGAATGACCTGAAGGAGGTTGTTCTCCCTCTCTACTCTACATTGGTGAGGCCACAACTGGAATCCTGCATCCAGTTCTGGGCTCCCCAGTTCAAGAGGGACAGGGAACTACTGGAGAGAGTCCAGCGTGGGGCAATGAAGATGATTAAGGGATTGGAGCACTTCCCTTATGAGGAAAGGCTCAAGATGCTGGGACTCTTTAGCCTGGAAAAGCAAAGGCTGAGGGGAGACCTTATTTATGTTTCTAAGTATCTAAAGGGTGGGTTAAAGGATGTTGGAGCTGGACTCTTTTCAGTGGTTTCCAGCGATAGGACAAGGGGCAACGGGCTCAAGCTGGAACATGGGAAGTTCCATTCAAATATGAGGAAAAACTTCTTTATGGTGAGGATGCCAGAGCCCTGGAAGAGGCTGCCCAGGGAGGTCGTGGAATCACCTTCTCTGGAGATCTTCAAGACCCACCTGGATGCTGTCCTGAGTGATGTGCTCTGGGCGTTCCTGCTTTAGCAGGAGAGTTGGACTTTGCATCAGATAAACAGGAGGCATCAGCTTCAAATCCATTCTTAAGCTGCTGCTCTGTGCAGGGGAAACGTGTTCAGTTGGACCTTTCTTGCTGGATTTTAAATAAATGAATTTACCTTTTGCCACAGAAGTACATGGCTGATACCGTAGTTACTACGCTACCTAGATCTCCTGTGAACCTGTGTTGGCAGACAAAATTAATTGGGGTGAATATGATATTTTTTTTAATCCTAGTAGTTAAATACCCTGACCTATGTCTGCGGGCAGAGCTCTCGCCTGCCGGTGAGAAGGATCAGTCCAACCTGTCAACTCAGGGCTTGTGTAACACCAGTGTCACACCAGTTAAAATGTAACTAGGTTTAAAATAACTTCAGATAAATCAGTGTAAACCCTGTGGACGTAGATATACGAGTTCAAATATAAATAATGGACTTAGCTTGTGCTTGTTAGGCCAGGCCTGCCCTGAGCCGTGGGCAGATGGTTCCCTTTGTGTAGCTCTGCCCGTTGGTAATACCTCAGCCCCTCACACTGTGCCTGCCCTTACACCTCTGCTTAGTAGAGTACATCATGTAAGTATAAACCCCGTTTGGTTTTTAACTATAAACCTGGTTTAATTTACTCAAAATATGTTGCCTGAAGTGATGAACAGAGATGATCTGGCTTGCTTTGCTGCCATCAGTTCCTTTCAAGTGACCTTGCTGTGGACACAGTAGCATCTTCATCCAGCCCAGTCAGAGGACATCTGTCTGTAGCTTCAGTATTGCCAGAGGAAAGAGTTGCCTTAAACTGACTGCAGTTAGTAAAGAAGTTAAGTTAAACTGGTACATTTGTAGGCTTGAATCTGCAACTTTGATTGTACCATTTTACTTTTTGATGTAATCTTAGAAAATGTTTTATGAAACGTTTCTTCAATACCTTTTCAATATCTTTAAGTGAAGCATAGTAAAGTACCTATGTGTGAGGAACCTCTCATAAGAATACTTCTTGTGAATATAAACAATTTTTTAAAAAAAATAAAACAATTTAAACAAAGGTAGTACAATATTTACAACTACAACTTGTTTTGTGTGACCTTCATTACAGACTGAGAACTTAAAGACCTCCAAATCGAGAGCTGGAGCTGAGTATAATTGAGAAGTAGGATACCTGTTGTGTGAGTGCTGTTATATTTACCAGTCCGTCTTCTGTTCTCAGATCCCTCTGATGATGAATGGGAAGAACTCTCCAGCAGTGATGAAAGTGACTTGTTTATGGAAAACTCATACAATGAAGGGAGTGGGCTGCTAATGTCACCCCTGTGCCTCTCAGATGAGGTTAACTCAGCGTTTCTGAACAACCTCATTCCAAAGAAGGTATTGTCTTTTATTTTACTTCCAATACATGGTATAGTCTTTCCCTTGTGCCTGATTTGTATCCCAGGCTAGGCAAAGAAATTATCCCAATCCATGTGGAGAAAAGGAATATTTTTTTTAAATCAGTTGAGCTTTGCTTTTTTTTGGCCTAGAGATGGAGCATCATCACCTGGGCTGCCTTGAATTAAATAATTTCTTCATGTAAGTGGGACTAGAAGGTTTGTTTGTTTCAGAAATCTGGTGCTTGCTTTTTTTTTTTTTTTTTTAATTTGGCTTTCCCAAAACACAAAGGTGGGTATTCTTTGATTTGGAAGTGAAAAAGATGACCTGCCAAAAGGAAGGAAACTTTGGGTAGAAGCGTGACCGACAGATTTCCATATTAGCTAAGTGAGGTGGAAAAAACATATGTGAATGGCAACAGCACTGAAAAAATGCAAGTTCCTCTTTCCTCCTGTAATATACACGGTGTTGGAAGCAATGTTTGACAAGATTTCAGATGTTCTTGTTTTGGAGTTATTTTGCTTGCTCTTATTTGGGGTTGTAAAGAGGAGGTTCATCGTTTGAATCCGTTGTTATGCTCGTTCAGCAGTGTGGCAGAATTCTGACCAAGACATAAGGTGTGAGATGAAAACACGCAAGGCTTTTTGTATTTAATAGCAAGCAGTCTGAGTTTTGTGGCAAGGTCTTTTAGGCTTGCAGTTATCTGAAAATTTGGTAGCAGAATCTGTA
Source organism: Scolopax mira (assembly GCA_004320125.1). NCBI lineage: Eukaryota > Metazoa > Chordata > Aves > Charadriiformes > Scolopacidae > Scolopax > Scolopax mira. Next base: position 53,599 of record BJBW01001456.1, on the reverse strand, counting down.
ACAAGAAATAATAAAAAGAGAATAGCAGAGACCTAGAAAATCACCTTTTGTTCAGTGCAGTTGGATACTTAAAATATGCTATGCTTAACTCAGTGTATAATTGCACCATTTGAGTGACTGAGGAAGATTCTAGCATTTTTAGCAGGTGAGACACTTGCTGCCTGGAAAGCTTTGAAATGTGTAGTTTGAAGTATGTGTTTGACATTAAACTAAAATTTCTGTCTTCCCCCCCTAGACACCTTAATAAAAAAAAATAATAAATCTTTATTGCTAAACCTTTCTTTTTCCCCTCCTCAGATTCTTGAAAAAACTGCTTTTCCGAACAGTGTTGCTCTAGACATCTGTATGCACAATCCGTCTTGGAAACCATTAATTAAAAAGTAGGAATTTAATTGTCTCTTTCGCTATTTTTCATGTGTATTCAGTTGTTTTAGAACTCTTAAAAGGATTGTCCATCTTTGGGTTGCTTTTAAGATTTGGACAGTGGCAGACCTGATACGTGATTTTGAATAAAGAGATAGAAATGTTTGTGTAAGCTACACACTGGATCACAGCCTTATTTAATTCATCTTTGTATTTCGCCATCTGTTTTCAAAGAGATCTGCTAAGAGCATTTTTTGTTTGTTTCAGACTGAACGCGGTGCAGTGCAGAGCTTTGACATGTCTCCACAGCATTTTGTTAGTGTCAGACGTGGATTGTCTCGGAGGAGCTTCAGCACTTCAGTCCCTCGCACAGCATCTCTCACAGCTGGTCTTCTCTAAAATGGGTAAGATGTTAAGCTAAAGGGGGCTTGCTGACCTCTTTCATATAGATATAAGATAGTACGTTGTTAAGTTTTAATCCCATTATAATACTAATTTTATCCCTTTGGAGTTTCAAAATGAAGATACTGGATGCTGGAAATGTGCTGGCAAAATGGTGTATCCTGATAAGATGTGTGTATCCAAACTGCATCTTGATCAAGTGTGCTCCTGATGCAAAAATACATCTGTGCAGGCACACAGAAAGTCACAGCGTTGGTGGATGGATCCTGCCTTGCTCTGACACCAGAACTGTTTGCTTAGTCATCTTTGGGATAATAGCAGTTTTTCATCACTCAAACAAGCCATGAAGACGCTTTCCTTTTAAATGTGCAAACTAGCCTGAATAGACATGTGGCAAAACGGGGTATCTAGCACAGTCTTTCACATAATTTTTCTAGGAATCTTAGGAAATTATGGCAAAAATGGTTGTTGCAAAAATATCCAGAATGTATGTGTTTATTACAGCAGGAAACATAGCAGCTGCCATGTCTCCAAGACATGATTTATGCTTGTGATTACATAGCTTTATTGAACATATAATTGTAATAAGAAAATGTGCAAAGTTTTTATGACTAAATATTAAAGCTGCTTAACTTCCTGTTATGGTGGCAGTTCCATTTTAATGGAGAAGACAATACGTTTCTTTTTTCCTAAAAATACAACTTCAGAATATCAGATATATCCTGGTAAACACTATAATGTATCCACTGTAGTGCCTCCAAGGCATATTATTTCAGAGAGATACTGTGATGGTTTCCCCATGGATCTGCTGGTATCGATGTTACTGGATGGGGTAGTGTAGATATGCAGCAGTTAGCATTTCCTTCTGTAATCTTATACATCAGATCAGCATCATTCCAATAATTCTGTTGGACCATTTACATTGTGATCTCTCTGTTACTGACATGGGAGAAGCTGAGCTGGGATTAAAAAAAAAAAAGAAAAGGGGGGGGAGGAGGGGGAAACACCCCCACCCCCCAAAAACATGGTTCCAAGCTGATGATCTGGTTTCCTGACGAGCTGCTTCGTTCAGACTATTCTGATAATCTGGTTTTGTTTTAAGGTCAGCAATGATGGCTTTTTAAAAAAAAAAAAAAAGATACTCTTTGAGGCTGGAAAAGCTTGCCAATTCTCAACATTGTCAGAAAACATTTTTTCCTAAGATAGATCTGTTGAAGTCTGGCATATGCGTGGCTTTGTCATTTCTTGTCTCCTTAAAAGCTTGAGAAGCTCAGTTTTCTTCCCTTGCTTCAAGCGTCTTCATTTGTAGCCACAACTGTGGTGTATGTAGCTCTTACTTGCTGTAGAGTATGATGCTGCATTAATGCTCGAAAATGCAGCTGCCTGCAAAACACAATTTTTTTTCTCAATTTCATTAAAAGCATGTGATCGGTCTATGGGAACATTCTTACTGAGGGCGTCGTGCTTGAAAACCTAAAATGCAGGAAACGAAAACAACCATGAAGACACATGTGAGGAAGTTCATGTAAACTTGTGCTTGAAGAGCAGCACACAAGATTTCAGGGTCTACATGTTGTGCTTCACTGTAGTTTCATCCAAGAGCTTTCTGACTGGGGAAGTGGGTAGCTGAAGACAGAAGGTGCTAATAAATTAGTTTAATGGCCCACATCCATTTTCGTTAACATGCAATTTTTTTAATAGTTAAATACTACGTAATATAAACTGCCAGATAGAGTTGATAACATACCCACGTGTGGTTAGAAGGAATTTTGTGTTTTACAGGGTGAGAAAGAAACCTAAAGATCTAGTTGGTTACATGGGGAAAGAGGAGACATGCATGAAATAGTTGAGAGTTTCTGCATCTGGAGTAGTCCAGAAAATGAGAAAACGTTAGGGGAAACTAAAAAGCTTCAAGAACTGCAGAAGGTGTATTGGAAGTGATGGCTGGTGTTGATGAAGCTGAACAAGAATCATGCAGTGTCTGAATCATACATGTCTGAAAGGTTATTAATCCACTGGAAATCACACTCTTCATATGGATTGGAATGAGGCCAGCATTCTGGGTGTCTAAAAAGGCTGCTTAGAAGACAGAAGAACAGAGTTAAAGTACACAGTCAGCTTCTATAGTTTTCCCAATTCCTGTATTATGGCCTCATTCTGATCCCAGTTTTCAAGCTTTTGTTCTAAGGGCAGTGGTTTGTACTGTACGTTATGGCACACGAGCGTCTCACAGGGATGTGCCTGAAAATGAAGCCCTACTGTGGTCTGACCTCCACATGCAATTAATATTGAATTCAAACAAATCACTATGGTTACAACCTACAAAGACCAGTCTCTAAAAATCTAGCTCTTCCTGTTTGTGGCAGTACCTGGAGGAACAATTAAGGGATTAAGGAATTTGTATTTCTTTGCTTCTCATATCCTTCATCTTCCTGTTTAACTTTTGGCTCTGGGTTCAATTCTTTGACAGAACTCCCTACAGACATAGAATTCCTGGAAGCCATAACCAGTGCTTTGAGAGCTCTCCTACAAACAATGGCATCAAAGAACATCTCCCAGGTAAAATCTTTTCAAACTCAATTCATGTGAGATTGTGCTGGAAAGTTTTTGAAACAAAACCATTTAAATGAAGTGTTAAATTTCAGCAACTATGAGCACTGAAAGAACAGATTTAATAACGTTCATTCTTCATAATTTACATGGATTTACAGGAATAGTTTTTATATATCTCCTAGTTAATAAGTAAAAAGATGAAAAGTATTTAAAAACTAAAATAGCATTGGAGCCACAGGTAGCATCTTTAGGAGATGGATATAATGACAAGCAGTTACTAAATTAGCACCTAGAAATGTGGATTCTTTATTTCCTGATGTCATCCAGTTGAAGCTAGTTGTACTTCAAGGATCTTGGTTGGACTTGGTGAGCTAAATATAGGAATACCTAAATATAGGAATGAAGCATAATAGTTTGTTATACAAGATGTAATACTATATGGTCTGCTGGTCCTTTCTGGCTTTAAACTCAAAAATGAGCATATACTATAAGTTTAGTTGTAATGAGTTGGAAATAGCTATTGATTTAGGTAAATCTGTGAAAATCCCTTTGGGCTCAGAACTTCATTCAGCTTCGTGACAGCCTTGGTTATATTGTGGAAGAAACATCTTAAGAAGATGAAAGAAAACTGTTTAAGTGTTTTCTTGCTCAATTACATTTTTAGAGTTTATGTACTTTTCTTTATACAGGACTCTGTTTCTATGTTATGAATTTGCCTGTGTTCTGTAAAAGCAAATAATCTAAATGTCATGTTTGAAAATTTCCAGGAAAGTGTAAATATGTCTATCTTCCTTCATTTTACCCCCCATCTTTTTTTTTTTTCCCCTTTTTAATCAGTGTATGACTCCCGAGCAGCTATTGGCTCTGTGTGGAGCTGGTATTCACAGCAGCAATGCCAGTGTTAGAGTGAACGTAGTGAGCATCCTTGGAATTTCTGGCAGCGTCCTGGCAAAAGGGCAAGACACAGCTGAGACACTAAAGGTGAAAAAAAAGCAAACTTTGCATTGCAAGCTTAAACCAGTTTTGATACTTCTTTCAATTTTCTTAGGCATTGCTGGAAAAAAAAATAATCAATTTTTCTTTCTTATTTCAGATGATTGGAAAATTTCTTCTTGAGGTTGCTATGAAGGAATCTTCTCTTGTGGTAGCAGGGGAAGCCTTGGATGCACTTTTTGATGTATTTGCAGATGGTAAAGAAGCAGAAAAGGCAGCAGTACAGATAAAGTTGCTTCCAGCACTGAAAGAATTTCAGCCAGTGTTCAAAATGAGGGTAGGCATCAAATGCAGCCAGCTCTGGATCTCCACACACAATGTTGGTTAAAGCTTTGAGATCTGGACTGCTAGAAGAGATAATTGAACAGGAATGTATGGCTTTACAAGATGTGGGGAAAAAAAAAGAATATTTCCCATATTCTGCTTTAGAGGAAAGCAGTTACATTTACCTTGCAGTTCATGGCTCTATCCAGGTGGCAGCGCAGCATCTGCATTGCAACATCTGCATTACACCATCAGCACTGTTGATGTCCAACTCACTGTATTGTTCTGAAACCCGTGTAAAGAAAAATCCTGCAGGTGTCTCTGGAGGAGAACAGCTACAGTGGTGGGAGAGAACTCCCTTCTGAAGTTAAATTGACATTTTGCTGTAGCTGCAGGTGGACTTTTTTGCTCTGTTGTTACTTCATTTAAATGGATCGTATATTCTCTGTCTTCAGGAATCGCAAGGTCAAAATTATAAACTGTAATTTTACATACATCCTTGTCTTAAATAGAGAATGACCTTCAATATGTTGTTTGTTTAGTCAGATGAAGCCTCAGGAGTGACTTTCATAATCCTTAAAGCTAAGCACTGTACGCACCAAATACGTAACTGGTGGTGCTGCTGTTTGGTTAGTTGGATGTGCAAGCTCTTTCATATAAAAAGCTGCAGAAAATAAGTCTGTGTTTGTGATTATGAATGAATTATCATGTCAGTAATAGTCTAGTTTTAGGTAGAGGTGTATTATAGTAAATTGACTCGTAGAAGTAATTGCTAGGTATTCATGTGATGTGAACATGTTGGGAGTTCTCCAAAGGCAGGGGGTAGCACCCTTAATAGAAAACACATACAATTACTAGAAATGTTAGGTGATTTAATAGGGGAAACTTCTCCATTAGTAAAGTATGTATTTTTTTGGTTTTACAGATACGAAAAGAAGGCAAAGGACAATATAGTACAGATCAGCTGTGTGTTCTTGACAATGTGAAGATGAATTTGAGAAGATTTATTGCGTATCAGGAGACACTGGGGAAAACCCCAACTTGAAACATCGAGGGACTTCAAGGTTTCCCTTATTGAATAATGTTTTCTGAAAAATATAGCCGTTTTGAACTCCTGAAATTTATTGAGCAGAGCAGTTTTGCTTTCATGTTAATACTGCGGTTTTTTGCATTCAGTATTTTTATACTTCTGGGTTGATGCAATATGAAAGTCCCATCAGTGTAAAGAACTGACACACTTGGAGGGAAGTGTCAGCAGCAATAGGAACGTGCTCTTGCAGTCCTGAGGTCTGCATGTAGGACCACTGCCAGAATTTAGAAATCCTCACCTACCCTGGCAGAGAACTGTACTGACATGAAAAAAAAGTAATTTAGAGAATATTCTCGGTTACGTGCCAGATTAAGAAATAAATTTTAAAAGCTCAAGATATTTTTCGGGGGATTGAGAAGTGGCGGAATGTTCATATTTGCTCTTACCTATTTCTAGAATCGCCCAGGCACTTATGGCAAGCTTCCCAAGAGAAGTGTGTGACAAGTGTGTAGATTACTGTTACCACTCGGATCTGTTACTTCATGAGGCTTATCAAAAACTGTTTCAGATTCACTTCAGATAACTTCAGTATGATAGCTTTTTGCTGTGCAAGTCGGTGTGAGAGGATCCTACGCTTATACGCGGGCTCTCCCTTTTTACTTTATTTTGATTGGTATTTCTGAAAAATCATGTCTCCTGATTTACTTTCTTCCTTGTAATTCTACACCAAGATAAATTTGAATTCAAGGAAGTAGTAAATCTTATAAAAAGGTGGGGTTTTTTTTATATTGAGGTATTACCTGAAGTAACTTTATAACTGCTTAAAATATCTTTATCAAATATTTGTGACAGAGATTTTTAAGCTGTAAAATACAGAAACTATTTTCAAGAAAAATGTCACTGACTCATGAAAATTGTGTGTGAACTTCTGTATACCAAGAGCTTTGGTTTTGTTTCCGTGAATGAGATCTTCTCATACGCTTTTTTTTAAGGGGAAAGAATACAACCCACAACCAAACAAAAAGCATTTTGTGATGCTGATTTTTGAGATGGGACTTCCTACCACCACCCTTTTCTCTTAACATGCTGCCTTAGCACTGGCATCTAGTTTTTGGCAAAATTAGGCATAGAACTACAATGACCAAATTTGCCTGGTTTGTTAGATTTCAGTCTCTTAGATTGGAAAGCAGGCTCAGGAACTGACCGGAGAACTTGCAAATGACTGACTTTATGAAATACTGACATCTGGTATTTTGTCAAGTGCAAGAGAAAGTGACAAATGAGCTTAAGCAGCCCATCCTGCCTGGGAGTCCTGCTCTTGCTTTGCAGGAGTTGGATGAAGTGGGTCCCCACTAATGGAAGGAGTGAGTTGTGGGGCTGGGGTGGCTCTGTGGCCATCGAGCCCGGCTTGGAGATGTCCTGAGGAGCACTGACTGGCTGAAAGGTTGTCCTGGGATAGGGCAGGAGCTGTCAGCAAAGAGGGCTGGAGCATAACAACTGAGGAAAGAGTAGCTGGGTGGGTTATGGCATTAAGACTGCACAGATTTTAATCCCAGTGATAGTTACACTTGCTGTACACAGAGAACAGTGTTATATTAGCTTGATAAAAGGCATTAATATTTGCTTGGAGCACTTAAAAGGACTTCTATGTGGAAAGTTCCGATGTCGTTTTCTGGGCGCTATGCTGAATTGCAGGATGATGTAGGTTGGAAAGGATCTCTGGAGGTCTCTGCAGTCCCCTGCTCTGTTTAAAGCAGCACTTGGAGTCAGATGGGTTGTGCAAGGCCTTCAGTGTCTCCAGGGGTGGAAATCCCACAGCTCCGGGCAGCCTGTTCCAGTGTTTGACTGCCACTGTGAACACTTTTTTCCTTTTCCCCTTGTAGCTAGTGGGGCTTCTCTCTGCTGGAAAATGTCCTTGTCCTTTGGCTCCACACCACCAAGAAGAGTCTGCCTCCCTCTCCTCTTATAACCTCAGTTTGGTAGTGGAAAACAGCAATTACATTCCCCTTTTCTCTGGGCCAAATAAACCCGGCTCCCTCAGTTCTGAAACTTGCAGATAAATATATAGAAGACAGGGCATCCACTAGAAAACCTGTTTGGTTTTTTTAATATAAGTTATTGGACCCTGTTTTTTTTTCTATTTAGATCTTAAATCTATTCCAGCAGTAGGAACGAATGGATTATTTTTGCTATGCACTAATAAGTTGAATCTCTTAAAAAAAAAAAAAATTTATACTGTAATAAGATACATGCAGAGTATGAATCATCCTACTTGCAGAAGTATATGATTTTTAGCTTTAAATATTTGCTTTTATCTTCTCGTACACATGCCATTCCTAGATAAGAGCTGAGAGAGAAATGAGGATGTGCAAAGGGGTCTTGTGAGTTTGTACTGCAACATAAAAAACCTAAAATAATCCCTTCACCTTTGTTTCTTCCGCAGAGGTGGGAGCACTTTGGTGGGCCTGTTTGGCCGAGGGCACGAATCAGTGACGAGCTGGTGGCTCTGTCTCCAGCTCACCAGATGTCTTTGGGTTGATGGAGGTGTAAGATATAGCCCTTGGGAGATGTTATTTTGGTAACCTCATCACTAATATGTGATGAGTTTTATATGTGATTTCCTAAGATCCAATGTTGTAAGTCTGCCAGTCTATTGCCCTTACCAGTAGCCCGTAGCAAAATGGAGCTCTCATCTTCCTTTTGGGTTTCCATGTTATTAGAGTTATCTAATAATAACTGGCTGTCTATGTATTTTGATGTCTGTACTTTTATTTCTTGGAATAAGAAAATCTAACCCCATCACCTGCCCAGCTACCAGTTTAGTGTAACTTGCTCTTGGTGTCTAATGGAGGGCTTGTGACTGAATGAGAGGTGATAATTGTGTACATTAATTTCAGAGAGGATATGCTGCTTGTAAGGGACAAGATACAAGGTAATAGCAAAAACATGGAAGACTTCTGAAGACTTCTGTCTGTGGAAGACAAGGCAAGGCAAGGTGACTTCCTCCTCTTGGTGATTTAAAGAAGGGTCAGATCGGGGCCTAAACCCAGATGAGATTTGCAGAAGAGCTAAGCTGTAAGATTTGGGCTATAAAAGCTGCTCTGACACAGTTAAAATAAATTAAGGCAGTAGTAGAAATGATGATGTGGTGTGGATTAAATGTTCTGGGGGCTCTTTTGGCACTAGTTTATTTAAATAGGTTTAGGGTAAGCGTGAGACCAAGGCAAGATCCTTGGCATCCTACAAAGGCAAGGCCAGATCTTGAGGCTTGGAGGGTGGCAGAAGTTGGACTGATGCAGACGGTGTGCAGTGTAAGTAGATGGAAGGGATCTTCATCAGCTCATGTCGTCACAGATGAGGCTGGTATCAAAACACCTATCTGAAGCCCAATTTGTTTGCTCACCCTGGTCCCTGAGGCATCATCTGTCTGTGCTAGAAGAACTTCAACCACTGCCACTTGGCTTGTTTTTGCGTTTGTATTTTGAGAGAAAATACAAAAAGAATCAAAGCACAGTAAAAATACAAAATAAGAACTGTTGGAGAACAAATTAATTTAAAATCCGTTTGTAGTTTAAGTATTATAAATGAACTGCATATCTTGTGAAATATTAACATAAAAAACCAACCAAAAATGTGCATAAGCTCAAGTTCTATTTCCTTAGTAAGTAATTTTCAGTGAAAGCATTCCCAGAGGATTGGATAGAAACGTCTCACCTTACCCTTACTGCTGCAAATTCAAATTCAGGCAGTGGTAGTGGTGTAGTTGAAAATAATGTAATTGTTCCTTCCTGGCACAGATGAATTGAGCAAACAATCTAAATATAGTTTGCACTGGACATTCTGTTAAGATGTATAACATTAAGATAATTGTCCAAACTTGAAAACTCTTGACAGTCAGAGCAGATTAAGGAACTTGAAGTTTTTCCACAAGGGCTGAAACACGGTGAGCCTTTCAGTGTGAAGAAGCTTTTACTTGAGAGGTGGGGTTTTTTGCCTGATTTCCAAACAAATTCAAACCGTTAATTTTTTTTTACCTTCCAGGAAAAAAAAAAGCATGTATTTAAATCAATTCATTTCAATCTAATTTTCTTTTGGTATTATATTCATAAGCTTGTTGTTTCTGTGAGAGGCATTTTATCAGACATAATTCAGTGGCAGCATGAAACCACAGTTTGAGGCTTGAGGATATGGTAAAACGCTCGGTTTTCTTTCAAGTCTGGGTGTCAGGAACTACTTACTTTACTGTTATGTTGAAGGGCTTGAATCAAAATGCTTGTGAACCCAAATAAGATACTGCTACATTGTCTCGGCAAAATGGAGGGTCCCCATCCAGCCCAGGGGCTGCGCGGCGCTCACAGAAATACCTACAGCACTTATAAAGTTGCTTTGGGATTTCAGTTTTATCTTCCTTTTTTGACAAGAATCTCAGTGAGGATTCTTTGTTTTCTTTCTCATGGGACATGATTTTTTTTTTTTTTTTAACTTTTAAGGAAAATTGCATTGGTCTCTTCCCCACCCCTCGATGGGGAGTGAAAGGCACTTCCAGAATTTAACTGAAGAATGGCTGATTCAGCCAGAAAATTCATGATGTTTCTAAATAACCTTTTTCTGAGAAGTTCTCTTTTTAGTAAGGAAAAGAGTTAAAGGTCAAAGTCATGATTAAAAAAATCACTTTGACCATGTCTAAGTGGTGGAGTTTTTTGTTTGGTTTGGGTTTAGTGTTTTCTGTTATGGTTTTTTTATTATTATTTATACTCACCCTATAGGTGAACTCCCTAATCATGAAGCCTTTGTGGTATCAGACCACCTGTGATCTGTCCTGGTTTTATTTGTGTGGAACTAGGGTTGCTGATGAGGAATCCTGTAAATTAATGAACCTCAGTCCTGCAACAAAACTTCTTACATTTATATGCTATGAGTGTAGAACAAATCATCGGGTTGTATAGTATTTTTTTCCTGTTACTGTTATCTCCTTAAGGGTAACAAGAAATCTTTTATCACTTATGCTCAGTTTTGTCTTTTTTTTTTTTAAAGTTTATGAATTTAAACCTTTTTGTGTGCATCTTTGATGTAAGAGGAACACCAGGTTAGTAATTTTCTAGTTGCCTTTTTCTGGGATGTTTATAATTCTCAGAATAACTGAAGAGTGTGGGTTTTGGCAAATAGGGTTAGTCAGGGTGTTTTTTCTCCAGTTCCAAGCTGTGCTTAAGTTCTACTGGTTTTCCCTTGGCTTTGGGGGGTCGTTTTAGGTACAGACCCTAATGCTCAAAGCCAGTTACTCAAGTCTGTCAACTCAAGAGACCAAAAAAGCTTCTTGCTGTGAGTTTTTCTTGGGTGGGTGCAGATGAGACACCCCGTGACCAAACCCAGGAGGGCTCTGAGGACAAAACCTCCTGCTCTCGGGCAGGTGGGGATGGTGGGGTGAAGAGGCCAGAACTTCTTCAGCCTTTTGGCTGTCCTGGGGCAGTGGTGCTCAAGCTTCTGCTTGGTGAACGGGCCAAAGAATGGACATCAGCATGCAGGTTTGTGGAGTGGTTTTGTGGTTTGCTTTTTTTTTTAAATTCCAAAGCCTCCACCTTCCTGAAGAGAAGTTTAGAAACCTATGGAGTTTGGAAATGGTGAGGAACACCAGCCCCCCCCCTCAATGCGGTGTGCTGGAAACTTTGGAGCTGGTGTTAGATGGGAGCTGTTTGAAGGCTGTAGTATGAAAACGGCAGATGTTTGAAGGCTCTAGTATGAAAACGCTGGAAATAGAAGGGATTCTGAGCAGAACTCCTACTCCTCCTCTGTGGGGGGGCCGTGTGTCCCCTCAGCAGAAATACTGGAGCTCTGACACCCCCCCACCCTCTCTTTTCCCGGGGAAGCCGAGCCAAAGGCAGGGCGACCCAGAAGCGGCCGTAACCATCCCCAAAACCACTTTTGTTTTAGGTGCCGCTGGTGTGGGAGAAGGGTAAGGCGACCCCTGGAAGGCGTTGGTGCCGCTGTGGGGGGGTGCCTTCCCCCACGGCTGGGCAGAAGCGGCGCCCCCACAGCGCTGCCCTCTCCCCGGGGGGAGAGCGCCCGGGAAGGGTTCTCCGCTCCCTTTGCGGCGTTCCCGCGGGGCTGGCGGTTGTGCGGGGCCGGTGACAGGCCGGGGGCCAGGCCGGCTCCCCCCCGCCGCCCCGCCGTTGGCTGCGCGCGGCCCGTGTGCCGGCGGCCCAGCCGGGCCCCGCCTCGCCGCGCTCCGCCAGGAGGGGCGGGGGCTGTGGAGCGACGGCAGCCAGCAGGCAGGCGCGGAGCTGCCCTTCCATCAGGAGCCGCCATTAGCGCTGGGACCCGGTGACAGGGTCTCGGCGTCGGCGGCCGGGGCGGCGCGGCGCGGCGCGGGGGGGGGGGGAAGCGTAACGGAGAGGAGCGGAGGCAGCCGGGGTGGGTCCCCCGTTTGATGGATCCCCGGATCGCCTGGTTCCAGCCAGAGCAGCTCGGCCCCTCGAACCGCCTGTGGATGCAGATCTGGGAGACCACGCAGGGGGTCCGCAACCTCTACTTCCAGCAACAGCAGCAGGAGCAGCAGCAGCAGCAACAGCAGAGCGCCCCCGCCGGGGCCGGCCCGGCCTCCCCGCCCGGCATGTACCGCGCCCCCCGCCCCGACCCCCAGCCCGACTTCCTGCCGCTCGAGAGCGCCAACAACCAGCACAACCGCAGCCACCACCAGGCCTCGCCGCCCCCGGGGGCCGCCGCCTGGGCCCGGCCCGCACGGGGTGGCGGGGGAGGAGGAGGAGGAGGAGGAGGGGGCCCGCCCGCCGCCGCCGCTGCCGCCGCCGCCTCCGCCGCCGCTGCCAGCAACAAGAGGAAACGCGACAACAAGGCCAGCACCTTCGGGCTCAACTACAGCCTCCTGCTGGGGCCCCCCGGGCAGGGCCGGGCCCCCGCCCTGGGGGACGAGCCGGCCGCCCGGGCCCAGGCCGGCCTGGCCGAGCCGCTCTACACCGGCACCCCCTGGAAGAAGAGGAACTACAGCCAGGGAGTCGTGGGGTGAGCCGGAGGACGGGGCGGGAGAGGCGGGGTGGGGGGGGGGGAGGCCGCCGGCCGGGCCTGGCCCCGGTCCGGCCTCCGGAGGAGGAGAAGGAGGCGGGGGCCCTCGGCCCTTCTCCGCTGACACGCCGGGGCCGGGCGGCGGGTGTCGGTGGCTCCCCGGCGGGGCGGGAAGGAGCTGGGCCGCGGCACCTGAGGCGCGGCGGCGGGGTGCGGCCCAGGCCCAGGCCCCGGCCCCGGCGGGTGGCGCAGGGCGGCCGGGCCAGACCGGGCCCACCGTTACCGAGGGGGGGTGGTGGTGGTGGTGGTGGAGGAGAAGTCGGTGGGCGCTGTGTCGCCGCCCCGGCTGTCAGCGGCGTCGGGCCGGGCTGCGTGGCCGAGGCGGCGGCTGAGGGGATGGGGGCGTGCGGGTGGCCGTGTGCATGCTAATGGTGCGGGCACGCCTATCCGCAGGGGACGGGAGCTCCCCGCAGCTCCTCCGCTGTCACCGCGGCCACACGTGGGGCGGGGGACACGCTGCCGGCCCGGTAAGGCGCTCCGCTCCCTCCCCTGGTGGGGTGTTTGGGCTGTCACCACCCACACGCACACCCCCGCACACCCACACGCACACCCCGCTCTGGTCCGGTGGGTGTTGGGGTGTCCGGCTGCGGGGCTGGATGGGGCTGGGGGTGGCCGAGGTGGGGAAGGAGGGAGGGCAGGGGAGCGGGCTGTCAGCTCTGCAGGCACTGCCCAGCCCGTGGGACACACGCAGAATAGTACCTATAACTTAAAAAAAAAAAAAGGAAAAAGATTAATAACGCGCTGCTGTTAAAAGAAAGCACGTAGGTTTGGTGATCACACGGGGAGTGTGTTTTTTGGGACCTGAGAGAGAAGGCATGTACCTATGCTGGCACCCGCTCTTAGAAATAAACTTGTATGCACCTACAGAGTGCTATGGATTTCAGTTTAGGGTTATTATTAATGGTTTTCATGAAGCTCTGGCTGCGGAACGCGTGTGCTGATCTGAGTATTTTTTCCTGAGTGTTTTTGCTTTAGCTTAGGTCTCATCAGTTGGTGTTGTGTGAACTCACAAAGATCCAGGGCAGGCAAACATGCATCTTCTCTTTTGTTTACCTGAAAACTGTTTTGAACCCTCCCTCCTCCCTCATTTTTTTTTTAAAGGGGTGGCTTTTGATATGGGTGATGCCCTGGATAAAAGCCATTGGGTCACTTCTATGTTTTGTTTTGTTTTGTTTTTTAAAGTTCACGCTTCTCAAAATATAACCTTTGCCTTGACCCGTCACATACCTCTCCTCCCTGTGGCAGGAGCACTTTGGCGTGTGTTGGGCTTGTTAAGTATGGATTTCTGGCGTGGTGCGTGCAGGTGTAGTACCCTTCCCAATCCTGCTCCTTTACAGACGAGTCTGGCTTCGTTCCAGGGTTCAGATGGCGGAGGTGTGCGGTGACAGTCAAAGGCCAGGAAGAGCTCCTTTTAGAAATCCATAATGATTTGAGTGGTGTCGAGTTTTCGCGTGCTCAACTTGCACCAGAGGGTCCTTCAGCCCCCTCCCACCAGGAAGCGTTGACATCTTCTCCTTCCCAAAGTGCCCTTGTGTAAGAGTCATCAAAATGACTATTCAGATTTGCTGGTCGCTTTGGAAGGCAAACTCTCACCACCTCTGGCTCCCTGTTTTCTTGCCAGCTTCTACGTTGCCTGCCTTTACTGCTTGGGTTATAACGATTTATAAAATGACACTACAGAAGCGTGCTGGTTTAAGTTCTCTAGTTACTATATATCAGAACCTTCCATAACTTTCTTTACAAAGTAAGAGTAGTGTATTTAAAGCATCTTTAAAAGTAACGCATGCAGAACGTACTTAGTACTGAGTTTTTCTAAGTTAGTTTTTGGACTCTTTATCTTCTAGCTTGTCACTTATTTACTTGAAAGTTGAGGAACATTTTTAGAAGTGCCTTTCTCTCTCTCTGTCTTGTAAACCCATAAACGTTTTCTGTGTATAGAAGTATAGAGGGGGCGGGTAAAAAGGGTGAGCTTCAGCAAGAGATTAGTAATAACAACAACAGCAACTGTACCGAAGGACTCAAGGTGATGTCTGTTGCTAGAATAGAATTTTGGTTGAATTAGCTTCAAACTCCCAAGTGGAAGCACATTGTGGACTCTTTTTTTAATATAATCAAAAGGTACTCAAATATGTTGATCTACGTTTGGCTCGATTGTCTAGTTTGTGGCATATATTTACACGATGCTGAGATTCTGTTTTAGCTGTTTCCTTCGTTGAGAGCAAGGTAAGGTACAGAAACGGGTGGTGTTTGCTCCTAAAAAGCTGTTTATTCCAAAGGTATTTAGAGGCAGCCGGCTAACAAATCTTCAATGAAAAATTGTGAAAACAATTTCTGAAAGGAGCTGGAGCCTCCGAGGAAGGCACAGAAAATGCTTAGGTCTTGTGAAGGCTGCAGTGTGACCGACTGGCTGCTGCAGGGCTGCCCTGAGGTGCTGCCATCGCTCCTAGGAAAGGTCTTGAACAGCATCTGTCTCAGGTCTTGAGACACGGGACAGGAATGACAGATATAAAGGTTTGTAGCCTAGCCAGGGAGGGTGTTGGTAAATATTTGAAAGTGGTTATTTCCAATGTGAATTCCCAAATTTGTTTTGACTAGTTCCCACAGTTGGGGAAAAAAAAGATAGCTGGTGTTCTATTACAGCATCACTTAGGCTGTAGGTGATGTACCTTAACAGGTACCTTTTTCTTCTCTAATTGTTTTAATGCAAATAGTGAAAAAATCGTAAAGGCATGGCGCTTTCCCCGTGTACCACCCTGTCATTTTGTTCAGTTAAATCACTTTAAATTTTGAGTCTTTTGAACACGGCAGAGTTGTGGAACAGTCCCATTTTCAGAAAGATCAGACCCGACTTGCTGGCAAATGCAGTTGAAAGCTGACATGTGGCACTCGTGTTTCCAGTGCAGGGATGTCACTGGTGTGCACAGCTCTGCAAAACCGGCTCTGAATACGCAATTACATTGATCAGATCTCTGGAAAAATAGCCCAATGATTTTTAGCTAGTTGGACACTTTATGTAAGCACATAACAACGTATAACTAGCTGTCTAAATCAGAATCATTCTGTGATCTGAAGATATAGCTAAGTTAAACATGTTGAAATATTAGAGATTTTGTGTCTCTTCAGTCATCAAGTATCTGTTCAGTCAGATCTTTGAGTTTTTCCTTTTCGAGTTCTTTATTGAGAAACATAGTTTCTTAGTTAATGCTGCTTATGCATGTGAAGAGATAACCAAATCATTAAAAAATGACCCACAGTAGTATTGGGTTTGATTTCAAGATAGATTTCTTATAAACACGCACGATATTTGCTACCATTTGCCAATGCTGAAATGCTGACAATGCAACGTGTGGCCAGTCAATGGTGCTATCCTATGCGTCGCGTTCTCACATAATATTTTCCCTTATTCAAAGTTTTCACACTTGCAGTTCTATGAATAATGTAGATGTTTGCATTACGGGTACTCTGCTTTATTCTGGCACTCTTCAACTTTGTGACCTCTGAAATATTGCTGCAGATCAGTGGTCTGGTGCTGTGTGCCCATCAGATCCAGCGTGCGTTACCTTGCATCCTCTGGGAATTTGGTCAAGAGACAGTAGTGCTCAAAACAATGAGATAGCACAGAAAATGAATGAAAAGTTTCACAGCAGGTGTATGATGTTACTGTTGACTTAACACAAAACATACCTTTAAAGAGTTTAATTAGATTTGTCTCCACAGGCTACTCAGTAGCAATATGTAAGGATGGGGAAGGATGTGTGGGTTGGGGTTTTGGAGGGGATTCTGTGTGTGTGTGTGTGTGTGTGTATATCCATCCCAAGGGTAACAGTGAATCATGGTAGTAGTGTAACAATTCAAAAGGAAGAAGTAGTAGTATTTTGGATGCTGAAATGGATGTTTTCCAGCTTTCTCTGAGTTTAGATGGAGACTAGCTAAAAGGTGACATGGGAAGAACTGCTTCAGTCAGAAGCCTGGAGTAATGAAGCCCCAAAATAAAGATTTGCACCTGAGTGTGGCCTGTCTTCTCATAGGTTTCTGTGATTCTTGTGCTGCAGGAAGGAGCCCAGTTTGTACACAGCTCCCAGGTAAGAGATGTGGATTTTGGGACTCTGCAGGGAGTTGGTTAGTTTTCACAGGAATCTGCAGCCAAAGGCGAAGAACCCAATTAATGTGTGAGTTTAAGGAGGGGAATCAGTAATATGTACTCCTTGGGAGGAACCTGGGTTAAATAGAAAACCGTATATTTTGAAATACTGAATGCAGGCTGTTTTGAAGTACTAATGGAAGCTGCAACGTGAAAGAGAAAGAGTCGTGTGACCCCCAGAGGAGGGGTCTGCAGGTAGAGGTGCACACACTTGCAGGAGCTGAATGGGTGGGTGCAGAACTGAGCAGACTTCAGTTTATTTGATATAAGGGTTATGAGCACGTCACCCAGGATTACAGAGAAATAAAATCATAACTACTTTAGGAAGAAAATAACTTAAAACCATATGTCTTTGCTACAGAAGTTATGATTTTTTTTTTTTAATGTGAAATTTGTCAGCTTCTCAGGTCTTTTAATCGGTTTTTTTTGAAAGAAGCTAAATACGTTAAGGCAGGAGGTGCAGGTTCATCTCCTCAGGCTTTGGGCCGACCAGAGGACTTGTAGGGGCAGTAACACAGCTGCCTGCCTGGGATAACTTACCCTGTGTCTCTCTAGCCCTTACCTGCTCAGGCCCTTGCCTGGTGTCAGCCGCAGCTGCAGGGAACTGCTGGAGAGAGTCCAGCGAAGGGCAACAAAGATGATGGAGGGACTGGAGCATCTCCCTGATGAGGAAAGGCTGAGAGAGCTGGGACTCTTTAGCCTGGAGAAGAGAAGGCTGAGGGGAGACCTTATTAATGCTTCCAAGGATCTAAAGGGTGGGTTGAAAGAGGATGGAGCCAGATTCTTTTCAGTAGTTCCCAGTGACAGGATGAGGGGCAGTGGGCACAAGCTGGAACATGGGAAGTTCCATTCAAATATGAAGAAAAACTTCTTTATGGTGAGGGTGACAGAGCCCTGGAAGAGGCTGCCCAGGGAGGGTGTGGAGTCCTCCTCTATGGAGATCTTCAAGGCCCACCTGGATCCCATCCTGAGTGATGTGCTCTGGGCAACCCTGCTTTGGCGGGGGAGTTGGACTGGATGGTCTCTAGAGGTCCCTTCCAACTCTGACAGTTCCATGATCTCCTGGTGGGCTGGAGTACAAACAGAAAGAGCCGAGTGTAGGGTGAGCAGAGCATAGAATCGTGGAATCATTTACGTTGGAAAAGATCTTTAAGATCATGTTGTGTGTGTACCAGCAGCACAAGGTCTTGCCAGGCTGAATGCCCAATTTAGGGAGATCTGATAAAATCCTAATCAATGGTGTTGTTTTTCATCATGTACTCTTAAGTGCTTAAATCAAATGTATGGGTGGTGCTTGATTTGCCGTTGCGTTACTCAACACATACAAAAGTATGTCTTCTCAAAAGTAAAACAAGCACTTTTCTGCACAGATTTAGGACTTCTGATGAAAGAAGGAGGTGCGTGCTTGGCTTCTCAGTGGATCTTCTCTCAGAGTAGCTGCATGTGGCTTGCATCAGGGAGGATACGGACGTTAAAGTGCATGTTGCAGTTGAATTCACCGTGTACATCATGCATAAAAATGAATTATTCAGGAAAAAAATCATAGACACAAATCTGCTCGTTCCCTGAAAAAGCCTCTTGGAACAGTCCTCTCTGCTCCCTGTAGCCACGTACGTAGGCTGCAAGGTAGAAGTGCAGGGATGTGACCGGAGTGCAAATCCCTCTCTTGTCTCTGTCTGATAAGATCCAGTGTCCCTCTCTGTCTCCTCCTGAGTCATGGCCCGGCACAGTCCTGTGTCCCCGTGTGACAGCTTGTGCAGCTCTCGCGGCCCCTCAGCCAGAGGGTTTTATGGAGTGAAATCGGATCTTTCCCCGCAGCCTCCCATGGTCAGAAATCCCTTCTTTTGGAGGGGCTGGGAGAGAGAAATGAGTTCGCTGAGGGATGAAGAGGGTTGGACTGAAGGCGGTTTGAGGGAACTTTTAGGAAATATACTGGAAATATTAGCTAAGGGTGGTGTTTGTGCTGGCAGAGTTTTGGAATGGTGCCAACCTTTCCGCCTGTTTCCTTGAAGCGATTTAAGGAGGATTTGGGGATCCTCCCGCTGATCCCTACACCTGCAAGGAAACGGCCTGTGAACCTGTTCCTGTCAACTGTTTTGTTTTCTCTGGTTCTTACCTTCTGTTTGGGACTCGGGCACCTATTTACCTTGGGGTGGCTATATAAGGAACAGAAGTTTGGCGGACTGGTTTTGGTAGATAGGGATGTCTATATTAAGTAATAGGAAGAGCATGTCATTCCCTCTGTATGCCCGCTGATTCCCAAGAGCTGATACATGTTTTCTGCAGTGGTGTGCAGCTGAAAAAAGAAGATCTCACCCTGAATCTTTACTAGCATTATATTAAACTGTGTTGCATTATTATTATTGTTGTTGTTGTTATTATTTTAATTGGCAAACTGTTAGTATAAGGTCATTTTTAGGAAACCTGAGGTTGTGACGTGGGTCCTGGCAAATAGATGCAGCATATTGTCGTATTTTTCTCTCCTTCAATTTTGGGAATTTGCAGAACAACTTAAAAATGTGTTTTTTGAGGAGCTATATATGTAACCTTGCTATCAAAACAGGCAGTAATATTATACTTTAAAATTCTTTTTATTGACCTTGTAATTTGATTGTTCGGCTTATGTCTGAACATGGGGTATGTGCTCCAAACTAATGCACGTGCCAAAACTAAAGAGGTGATTTCTGCTCCAGAGTTCTTTGTTTATGTTACATGTGATGTAAAACAATAGCTCCTACGCTCTTTGCTGGATGTTGGGACTGGCAGCAGTAGCAGAAGGTGGCCCGGAGCCAGGGTAGGTATTGTGTTGGGAGGTGTGTGTATGCTGGTAGAGATACAGCGACGTAACCAGTGAAAATCTTGCATAAGACCTATTATGAGTAAATAAATACTACTGCTGTTCCTTCCTGAGCAGTTTGCGTGCTAATTCGTTATTCAAACATGCTAGAATTTCTTAAATTATGGGCTTTTGTCTTTTTGAATTGTCTTTATGGATGAACTGCCAAAGAGTGCTCAAGATGTTGGTCATGTTTGAGTATTGATTTCTGTTCCTTTGCCTAGAAACTGGGGCTAAAGAAAATATTCCTATAAGCAAGAAAAAGAGAGTGAACTGGATACAAGATTCAGATATTTTCCCTGGGCTGCAAACGGCTTTACAGAGGGAGCAATTTGAACTTTAATCATTTTGTAACTTTAACCTACAATAGATAACGCAGCAGGAATTTTTTCCAGGAATTCTGTGAACTTCTGATGTCAAAGCAAGAGATAGATGTGGATCGAGGCAGCAGAACTCATTTGTAAGTTTGTACAGAAGCCTCTCCCACAGATCTCTAGAGCCTGTTTAAATCTTTTCAATAACTCTGTATTGGTGTTGCACGTATGTTGTATCACAATCATGCAATTCATGTATTAGTATTGCTGCATTCAGTAAATGATTTTTTTTTGATACCCTTTGTCCCCGATGCTCGTCTTTCTGACCCTTAAAGCTGTGTGATGGAATTTGTGGGAGACTCAGCAGTGCAGCCCGTGAACTGATGGTGTGCCATGGCCATCTCCGGGGCACAGAGCTCTGAGGATATGGGGGAGTCTCTGAGGGTACAGGGGGTCTCAGGTGGGAGCTGCTCCGGGGCATTTCCAGCCCCTCAGCTCAGCGTGAGGAGGAACTGGCTGCGTGACTGGGTCTGAGGATGTCTTATGCTGGTACATCAGCAACATCTGTTAATTTGCTTCCTCCCGTGGTGACAATTAAGATTATTTGGCAGCCCTCATTCCAGATCAGCCTCTCTGACAGTCTTGTAATGTCCTCCATGGCACGAGAACTGTATCTGAATTATTCAAAAGTGATGTGCAGCTAAAGAGGCACAGTCTTGCTACAGTTGCTTGAGAAGGCTTCTCGGTGTGGGATTCTGCATCACCATATTGTAATGCATACATCTTGCAATTTTTTTTTTGCATTGCATTCTAAAGGATTTTTAAAATCAGAGGCAGCAGAGGTTTGAATAAACAGAGGCTTAGGATCAAAGTGTCTGCATCTCCACTCTTCTGTCTGTTGGTGTGATTTATTAGGGGGGAAATAGCCTAAGACTGTATCAAAAATGTTCTTGGAGAGCACAGAGGAAATAGTGCTGTGATTCTAAAAGTAATGGGATATAACAGTGGGCAAGTGCAAGCATTAAAGTTCTATAGAAACTTCTAAATTGGGGAAATGAGAGTAGTAGAGGAAGAGGTGTGAAGATGAGTGTGAACATTGGCTCATCATCTTCACTCAGTGTAGGATTACTTCAGGTAGATTTAAGTGCACACATTTAAAGTGTCACGTGCTTTCTGACAATCACTTTGTGCCAGGTAAACTCTGAAAGAGCTTGCATTAACCTGTCACAAATACCAAGTATAGATAATCCCTTCATAGAATGTCCTGCTGTAATTAGAGTAAGAATACTGCTAAAATACAGTGTGCTGGGGTTTCTTCTTGTAGTCTGATGACTAAGGTGTAGGTCTTACTGTTCTGTGTGGATGTGTAGCCTGAAGATAGCTAGTCCTTAATCAAAGCTTGTTGACCTCGCCTGACCTCGTGATGTGATTGATCTAGGCTGAGGAAGTGAGATAACATCACTTTCTTCTTAAGGTTTTGTCTCACTGCATTAACTTTAAAGCTGTTCACTTCCTCGGTTACTTTAGGAACAGCTGATACTTTCTTACATGTTACAAAAAGCAAAAGTTTTTTTGTTTTTTTGGGGTTGTTTGTTTTGTTTCAAGGAAATTGTTACAAAAAGCATACTCCTTGATTTGCATTTACATTCCTTCCCCTTCTCTCTCAGTGAGGATTTGGCTTTAATCTAAACTAAGTATGCGTATCGTTTCTGAAAACTGTGTGAGGTTTTACTCTGGACTTGTGCCTTGCACCAGGTCTTTATCTCTCAGATATTCGGAGGCACTCCTGGTGGGAAAGCTTTCTGCAGCTGTTAGTTACACTCTGGAGTTAAACACAGTGAGTGCAGTGAGGGACCTGTCTTATCTGAATAACATTCACAATTGCAAATCACACAGTCTTGGGTCAGTATTGAGCCAGGCTGAAAAAAGGAGATCCCAATAGTTTATATAATTTGATTTTTGTATTCTTATGTCACACTCATCTTCAGTTGGGTGATTCAACTCATGTGCTAGAGGATCTTTTATTTACTTAGCCTTCTGGTTGTGTTTGGGACTCGGTGCATCCCTGGGGATTTTCCCTTGTAGTGGTCATACAGATACACATGCCAGAAAATCTTCATGTTGATTTTTGCCTTGAAGAGCTAGTTCATTATTTAAGATAAGCAGCTTCCATACCTCTGCTTCCAGCATGAGCTGTAAGAGAAATTAGCCTCATTGAGCTGCTGGATTTCCTCCTACGGGACGGTTTTTGTGATCAGGTAGAAAGGACAATACTGTCTCGCTTTTGTTGGTGTCTTGTAATTACACTGTAGGTCAGCTGCAACTGTTTTCTTAGTTTCAATCATCTAAATTTGAATTAACCAGGGATCTACTGAAGCCACCCTTGTTACAACTTGGCCAGATGTGGCAGTGCATATACAGGTGGTAAAAGGGAATGTTTCCATGGCAGTGTCAGCTCCAGGCATAACAGCATCTTGGAGCCGAGGAAGAGAGAAACCTGTGTGATAACAAACTTCCTCTCTCCTTTCTTGTATAATGTGGTATTTGCCTGAAGGCACTAAGTTGCTGAGCATTTTATGCTGGAATAGTTGACTTCAGCCTTTCCTTCTTTGAAGCCTACCTGCTCCAGGCCTGCTGGAACACGCTCTTTCTAAATCAGAGTTTGTGGAGCTCGCAGCGACCCTCCAGCGCTTCTCTGATGGCTGGTCTCTACTGCTGCCTCTTCAGCTTGCCTTTTTGGTACAACAGACACATTGCTTAATCTTTGAATTGTTATTGAAATTATTTGGAGAGCGGTAAGTGAGTCGGATGGGTCTGGAGGGGGTCTGGAGGGGGTCTGGGAGCTCTGCTCAGCCCCTCACTCTCCATTTGCTGCTTTTGTCAGGAGGCTGTGCACAAACGTGTTAATGCACAGCTTCTGGACAGTGTGAGGAGCTCTGCTGTGCAGGGATGTCCCATCCTAGGGTGGCTCCAGCTTTCACCTACCTGATACTGGGCTTGGGTCAATTGTGAGGTTTTAACTCAAACCGTTACAAGTCCCTTTTTTCACTATGTGCTGATTCTTTTGCCCTTATGTCCAGGCAGAACCCAGCAATTGAGGTAGTTGCCTGAAATATATAAGTCCTTTTTGAGTATATATTGAAGTCTCTAAATTTTAAGATTATGGACTCATGGAATGTATTTCAGTGTAGTATTTTCTAGACTTGTATTGGTAGTTTTCTGACAGATGTACTAGCTGAAGCTTTGGGGGAAAGAAGAAGAAAAAAAAACATGATTTGATCCCCAGGGTTAGTCAGGACCAGCTTCTACAGATGCTTTGAAGGACGAGACCAGTCATCTACACTGGAGGAGGAAGCCTTTCTTCCAGGTCTTGACATTGAAGCTCTTGAGTCTGCATCTCGATCACTGGACTAATAGAGGTTACCTTGGGAAACATTTTTCTCTGAATTTCTTAGGCATTGTCCCTTTTTGATGGTTATTGTTTGTAGCTGCCTATCTCAGAGTGAGAGTCAGAGCAGAAGGATGCTGGTGACTCTCCAAAGTATTGTGCAGGTTGAGTGTTACTGCTCCCAGCCCATGGTTTTTCTGGTCCCTGTAGATCCTGCCTTGCAAGTGGGAGTATCTGAGCACAAGAGAACAAACCATAATGAGAACAGTTTCTAATATATACCTTTACAGGAACATATTGCTGCATCGTGAGTCCCAAAATGAATACTGTGTTGTTTAGCCTGAACATAGTTCACTGTGCAACCTGTATGGTAAAGATAACAAATCATCAGTCAAAAGTTACCTGAAATGCTCCTTGTACCCCGCCATGGTATGTGGGATTGTTCATCCTCCTCCTCCTTCAAAAGGCACCCCCTTCAGTGGCTTTTGAGCATTGGGAAGGAAGGGGGAGAACTGCTCCTGGGGTTTGGATTTTGCCTGGATATGACAGCAACGCGTCTAAACTTGTATTAATGTTTTAGCAGAGTGTCACCAAAGTGCAGAAACAAATAATTAAAGGGTGATAGGCTTATTCTGAACATATGCTGAACAGGTTAAGTTGGGGGTTGAAAAATATAAGTTTAACGTACAAACTTAAAACCTTGTGCTTTTTATAGCAAATGCTAATTTCAAATCTTTTCAGAAGAAGTTCTGAATACTTCTAATAGAGGAGATGTGACCAAAGTGACTTGTGGCTCCAAACTGTGAATTTAGAAAATGTTGGGAAGCTTTAGGAACCTGCATTGACTTGCCAGGTGGCATACTGGCACTTCAGCTTTAATTTGAAAATGTTCTTATGCTGAAGCTGAAAAGGTATTAGCAAACGGCAGCTGTGGCTAGTTATTTAATATTTTTATATTACATTATTTTAAGTTTGATCTAATGTGTTATTGAAATAGAGGTATTTAGAGTTTTATTCTGTTCTTGAGCCTCCTTAGCAGCTAAAAAGCAGGCTTGCTGCACAGATGGTGGCTTTCTGGGGTTAGCAGAGTGTGCTCTCAGGTGTGTGTGACTGGTTTGCAGGGACAAGTGTGTCAGCAGTAGTGGTGGCAGGTAGGGACTTGGACTTTAAACAGCTTTTTGAATTGGCTTTGAGGCGAACAGCGTAAGCCTGGGGTTGTGGCAGTGTCCCTTCCTTCTAAGGGACTGGGGTGGGCCAATTTGGGGTGGACATTTGAAAGTTTAAATCAACTACAATGGAAGGAGACAGGAGTTAATAATTACATTGCTCTCCTTCCTTTCATTTCACTAATCCTTCAAGGCAAATATTTTATCAAGCCATAGAGAAGAAGAATGTTTGCCAGCAGAACCTGCTGCGTGTGTGAAAGCAGAGGATGTTTCTCCATGCTCTTGTGTGTCAGAAACCCCTGGTTTGAGCCCTGTGTGAGGTTTGCCTGGCTTCACGTTGGGTGCCCAGCCACACACGCAGCCCTTTACGTGGTGACAAAGGTCTGTGGCGTGAGTTTTTCCCTCCCATCAGAGTCTCCAGATGGAGATGTTTATCCCGAGCACAGGTGATCCATGGGAAGTGCCCGTCGGGAGCCAACCTGCCCAGATAGTGCCCGTCTCGTTTATTGGCAGGTCACAGGCTGGGTGTTTATGTGATAGTGTTTACTGCACTAAAAAATAGTAGCAACACACTGGGGATGGATAAAGAACCGTCCTGATAGCCCGGGTTGATGAAGACCAACAGAAAGGCATATTAACTGACCTGCTGGATCCCTCCCTTCCGAATAGTAACACCACTAGTTCTATTTGCAAAACTGATCTAATACACTTGTTTGGTTTTTTATCTCCCATCTTCTACCTGTTGTGCTGGTACAGAAGGGGTCAGACCTACTTGCAAGCATTTGCTGGCTGTAGCTTTTGTTACAATCCTAGCACAAACCCAAACATTACTGTGTTATTGGGAAAGTTCAGCTAATATAAATTGAACTTCTACTGATACAGACAGTTACTTCTCCTTAGCTCTTGTTTAAAAACAAAAACGACTTGTAAGCTGTTGTTTGGTCTTTTTGAGTGAGAACCTTTTAAGCAATGGGAATTGGCAGGCTGAGGAATTCCTCACTACAGGAAATAGATACCTTTAACTTCTCTGTGGTTTTAGCTGTTTGGAAACGTACCCCGAGTTATAATTACAGAATGTAAGAAGTGTGTGCTAACAGTTGCACTTCAAACTTAAAGGCTTTTAAAAAAAATCATCTGTATTTTAAATTATGAGTTGCAAACTGCATAGCTGCTCTGTATATGTAACTGTTCCAACTAATGCTTTTGTACAAGTGAGCTAAAAAAAAGTGTGGTGGTAGTATTTTATAGGAGATGTTGGAATTACTGGTGAGTTTCAAGATAATTAGGTATTACAGGAGTTGAAGCCTTTTTGTCATTATGAAATAAACCAGCTGTTCCCCATCTCTGCTCTTCCCACTTTGTTTTTCCTGCACAAAGCCTTTCTCTCCCGCTTTATCATGTTCTTTTGTTAGTACTTTTTCGTTTAGCTCAGTTGAGGTACCAGTTTCTCTTAATATATTTTTTTTTTTTTCCCACTCCTCTGTTAGCAAAATTTATATCTATCTGTGGCAACGCATTGCCAGGGAGAAGAGAAGCAGGAGATTCTCATCGTGCTTGCTGACAGAGATGGGAAGGAAGGAGAGAACACATAGATACCTTTCAGGGAAGAAATAGAAGGCTATTCCCACACTTATAGTGATCCAGCTAGATTGTTTTCATGTACAGTATGATTTAAAAAAAAACAAACAACAAACCAAACAAGCAATGGGAAGTAAAGGTACTTTTCAAAATGGTGTTTCCAGTTGGTATTTGATGGTTTTGCTGGAAATGCTGTAAAAATAGAGAGCAACTTTGGGTGTTTGTATGTCATGGGGTTTACCAGTGGATCAGTTGCAGAGTTACACTTCATATTGCTTCTTGGTAGGACTGTTTCAAGCACCTGATGTATCACTAAAGTTCAGTAGGATATTTTTTCTCTCTTAAAAGACAAATTCCTGTATGAAAAATGCTAGTACATCTGAGTGTATTTTAGGAAGACAAAGCACACATTGCAATTTATAAACAGACAAAAAATGCTTGCCTCTACCTTGATTGGAAAAAAGAGTCTCTTACTTCTTAACTAAAGAATTCACTTGGGTGGTTTAATTAGAAATAACTGGAATCAGTATAAAGAAAATAGCATTCATCCTGATTGCAGCAAAGCGTCTATAAAATAAATAAAAAGCTTAAAAGATGAGGATAACAAAATTTAATTGAAAAGAACTGCCCACATTGCTTCTTTCTCCTGTATTTTAATATGTCTCTAATACACTTTGGCCGTTTCCATAAGGCAGGGCTATTTTAGTGCCTTTTATGAGGCAGTTAAACCCATAGGTTAATGTTAAATCCAGAACATAAAAAACCCCTCCATTAATTTG
Organism: Scolopax mira; assembly: GCA_004320125.1. Lineage (NCBI taxonomy): Eukaryota > Metazoa > Chordata > Aves > Charadriiformes > Scolopacidae > Scolopax > Scolopax mira. Next base: position 26,718 of record BJBW01001456.1, on the reverse strand, counting down.
AGGGGCTTGAGGGAATGGGTGTTGATTGGGAGGAAGAAAGAGGGGACTATGTGATATGCTTTCAAATATTTGCACAGGATAGAAATAATGAGTCTTGTACATTTAGGGGCATCTTTTTTCACTCCACAGCATTTGAAGAAGCAGGCGTGACCCGTCAAGTGAACAAACTAACTCCAGTCAGAAATGTGTTTTCAAACTCAGCATCAGAGTGATTAGATTAATCATGAGAGACACTAGTCCTGAAAACAGGATCTGGGTTCATGAATCACTTACCTGCTTGTAAAAATTTTGCCTTGTGTGGTCCTAGAAACCAGTTCTGTCAACTAATCAGCAGGTGCCAGATGCTAGTTGGGAAGATCAAGCTGTTCTTGGGTAAATGCTGAGAGCTCCTCCAACACTGCTTGGGTGCTGGAGGTGGCCTTCTGGATGTAGATGCACTGCTTGAAGGTGGTTTTCCCTCTGGCTCCTTTCCACCCCTTGCTGTCAGGGTGGAAGAGATGAGGGGTCCTCCTGAGGCTCCCCACTGTGCTTGGGGGGAGTTGGTGGTGGGATTTGACTCGGCTAATTTTGCCGTAGGTGGATTAGGGAGGTTTCTGTAATCCTTTTGTAACAGACCTTGTCACTGGGAAGCTGGGGGGTGGTAACAAATGCCTGGGCTGTAATGGAAGGGGTCAGGAAGAAATCTCCTTTGCCTAGCTCTCTGCAAACTGCAATTCCCCATTTGTATCTTTGTGGAAACTTTGTACAGTGGGTATCCTGATTTTTGGTGGTGTTTAGTAATCATATGGCAGCGCAATACCTGTTTTTTCTGCATGTCTGTTTTTGGGTAAACTGTGAAGAGATGGTCTGTAAAGCTGTTTGTCAGACGGGGGAACTGAACTGAACTGAAGAAAAATGTGTGTGTGATCAAAAACCCAGCTCTTTAAGCTTTCCTGGTTTTGTCAGGTTACTAATATGGACATCCTTGGGGATGCTTCATTTTAAAGGTCCCATATGTGGTTCAAAATACAGTTACTATGTAATATATCGATAGGGTTCAGTAACTAAGCACATGAAAAGCGACAGTCAAAGTCTCTGAGGGTTTTGAAAATTGTTTGCTTTATTATGCACAGTTTTAGTTTCTTCTGAGGTCTGATGTATCAGCCACCATGAAACTTAACTGCCTATTAAATCACCTGCAGATGCAGTTAGGTGGTTTTTCAGTAGCTTAAAACCTAGCAAATATTAAAAGAATTTGTCTGCTCCAGAGGAGCAGGTGGTAGAGAGAGGTCCTGAACAGATGCTTCATATTTACAGTTCCCTTCACTACTCTAGTGTTTGGTTTTGCTTGAGTTTGTAGGTGGGAAAATGATTTGTGATCTTTACAGTGTTTGCTGTTGTTCCTGCTTTGTTATTCAACACATGTAGATGGTAATAGTAATCTAGAAATCATTTTAGTAAGCCTGTGGAAGATAAATGGTAAAAGTGAAAGTTATTTTGGGAAGCTGCTGCATTCATTCCCCATCTTGTAGAGTGTCAATGTTGCTTTTAAAATAAATACTAAAACAGAAATAAACATAATAGTGAGGTTGGAGAGGGAGGGTTGGGGGGCTCTCTGGCTTTCCTTTACCTGGGTTACAATCTTGCTCCAAACTTCTGCAGGACCAAGTAGGTCGCACACGGGAGAGGGAAAACCTTTGCTTAGTTCATGAAACTTCCAAAGGATCAGAATTGCCTGCCATAATTCTTTTTTTTTTTTTACAGTTGCCAGAACAGTACTGTCTTTTCCTTAGTAAAGCACCTTGGGAAGCTTCAAACTGAAGTTCTTCTCTCTTCTCCTGTGCAGTGTTAGCTTTCCTCTCGGGAGTGGAGGGATGGATGCAGTTGGGACTCTCTAAGTACTGATGTTTTCAAGAAGATAAAATACCTCAGGTTCCTCCTTTGCATCCTTCCCTAAAGACAGCTATAAACCTGAAATTCTACCATATTTCTCTTTGTTGCTTTTATTTTTTTTTCTCCAGACACAAAATGGTAGGGGCAACGACACTGTCCTATAGGAGTTATTCATCCAAAGAAAATTCTGATACAAAAGGCTTATTTGGTGCTACAGGGGTAGATTGCAAATACTCTATCCAAGTGTGAGTATAAAAATCAATAAACTCTTAAATCAGAAGGGGCTCATCTTATAGCATAGAGTTTGGGAAGGCTGAAGTCACTTGCGTGTTCATTGCTTACTTCTGCTTACTGTTGGCAGGGGTTCTAAGTAATGTAGATTGTCATCATTCTGAAAATGAAGATTCCTTCAGAAAATCCTGCCAAAGAATAAATTGTAGTGCACAAACGCTACGTGATTTTTTGGGATATATGTTAAATATCCATTGTCTTAAATGATCTTCAGTGATGTTGCAAATGCCATTTCCTGTGCAACGGAATATATATGCCCAAGGCAGAGGAAACTCTTTGGGATGGATGAGCAGAATTTTTAGCTCGGTCATTTTTAAGAGTTGGGGCAGAAGCTCTACCCTGATGAGAGAAATTAGAACATGCATGAGGAGAGTGGAAGTATAACACAATTCCAGAATGACAAAAGCTGGAAATTTTTCAATTAAAACTTAATACTCTGGTTAGTAGAATACTGCATAGTGGAGTGCAAAGGCAATGCTTGACTGTGAGTAAGGAAACCCAGTCAGGATTGTCTCTATGTGTCTGGCTGCCCTGCTCAGTAGGACCGTGCTGCTCGGGGGAGCAGGGGAGGCCCAGGGTCTGCTCCCAGTTGGGGAAGCCACTGGGATGGCTGCCGAGTGCTGGGCACTGGTTGAATTGGGCTGGCTTCTCCAAGCTGCCCGAATCTGTGGGCATGACAGGGGGCTGGTTATTTACTCTGCATCAGCGTCCCGGCGCAGAGAAGTGAAGCCTGTAGGATCTCCAGTTAGGTTTCAGAAAGCCACGTGCCTCCCAGTATCACTCCTGGTTCCAGTTCTGGATGAGCTGTGCTGCTTGATGTCTCAGGCAGGTGAAGGATATAGTCCCTGTATCTGTCTGTGTGCTCTGAGTATAAAACAGAAACATTTTGTTCCTACATGATTATTTTTTAATTGATTGCCAGAGGTGCGGTAAGATTCATACTCCAGAATAACAACATCTTGGCTGTAAGTATTTTGAGAATCCTGAGTTGCACATTTAGAGCCCACAAGTTGTGCTATAGAATAAAATAAGGTGTGATCAAACTGAGAAGGAAATACAATGTGCTGTGTTCTGTAGTGCTTGATCCTGGCAGACTTGGGTTCCTCGTGGTGCTCTTCCGTGATGTTGCGGTGGGAAGTCCTTCTTGGGATTGCAACTTGTGCAGCCATAATTTATTTTTTAATGGCACATTGTCACATAAACATAACAGACACTAGTCCAGTAAATTTAGTGACTTCTCCTCTCTGGATTTCTGTTCAATCTGTGAAATTCTGATGGAATCAGCTTACCAGGCTTGAAAACAGGGTGTGATGGCAGCTAGCACTTTGTTATGAAACTTACTTGGAGAAAGTGTAAGAGACTATTTTATTTTTATTTTTCCCATGTGTTAAGATTTTCTGAAGTATGGGTTGAAAACCCACTCATTTACTGCTATTTGCTGTCATAAATACAGTAAACTGCTGCTCTTACACATCCCTGAGAACTCTCTCTGAGCATCCTAAGTAGGTCTTGGGTGTCGGTGTACTCTGGTGTGACTGTCAAGCCAAATGATACAAGCTCTCCATGGTGAAATCAGGTTTATTGCAGTGTAATTTCCTTCTAAAAACAAGTCTCCTTTATCTAAAATAACTAATGAATGTAATGGCATTTAGTAATAAAATACTGTTATGATGCCAAAAATAACTTCTTGGTCTCTTTGATCTTCATTTTGGCTAAAGATACAAAATTCCACTAGAGACTCTTGTAAATGGATTCCATTAATCCAAACAAATTGTTTTGAAAAACGGCAACTATAGTAGATGTTGATTAAGACAGTGAATAACCTTGAGTTTTAATTTTCAATACAGCTCGACTTAACTCCACATCAATTGGAGTTGCACCTCTAAGTCATGTTGTACTGCTCTGCAATCTACATGTGGCTACTTCTGTTTCTCTGGGCTTTAATTAATCACTCTCTTATTTCTTGGCAGCAGCCGTTATTGGGCAGGGAAATAGGTTTCCAGGTGTGGTCTGGAGCCTTGACAGCTTCTGCCTGCCTTCTGCATCCTGGGGCTGTGCAGCCCAGGCGGTCCTGGCAGCACAGAGCCTCGGAGCAGATGGAACACACATATCTCTGTACTATTTCCAACTGGTGTGCTGGTGGGGCTGTTCTCTAGTAGTCTTTAAGCCTTTCTTCCATCACTGAAAAAGTTCAAATTTTGTTTTTCCTGCATTATTTAGTAACGTTCAGAGCGTGTGTTATGTAAGTTTGTGTGTGTTTGCATGCTGCTTAACTTTTTGTTTTGCCGTAAAGCTTTACATGAAGAATAAGAATAAGCTTTACAGTAAGAGTAAGAAGGATCTCATTGAAAAAGATGTAGACATGTGTTATCTGTGTTTGGAAAAAGAAATACACCCGGTTCTGACAGCGTATCGTTACGTTACGTGCTTCTGAAGAATGCACTGATTGATTATCTCGATTATTATCGATTATCTCGAATTACCTCGATTAGAGTGTCAGTAGAGTTAATAAAGAGAAGTGCCTTGAGAACTGTGGTGTCTGTACAGTTTGGCCCTATGTGCACTTTGGGGACCTCATTTCTGATTACCTTGTTCTTTCAAAGTTCCCTGATGGGACAGGGGAGCAATTAGCTCCCATAAAGTGGAAGCCCAGGAGCAGCTGGGCCCACTAATGATGGACAGTATGGATTTGTGCTGTGCCATACATGAATCTCTCCCCTGGGATAGTCCCTCTGTATTTATCCCAGCACCTCTTGTCTTACGTTACTAAATATTGATCTGGGGCAAATCTTGTGCCTGGTGGATGTAACAGGTCTGTTCCAGCTGGTCCGGAGGAGCAGAGGCAGAAAGAGGGCTCTTGCTTGGTCAGTTCCCCACAGTGAAGCCTTGGCTGACTCCCAGGTCTTCCTGTGAGCTGGTTCACCAAATTACAGGTGAAAAATAATTAATGTTTTCTAGAATTTGATTATCAGGATTTTGCCTGTTTTCCTTGTTGTTCCTGTTTTGGTTTGGTTTTTATTTTTTTTTTTGAATGCTGCCTTAAGGGTCAAGCACACAGAGACAAAATGAGCAATTCAGTGTGTGTAACTGGTGGTGGGGACAGGGAGTGAACTTGGTTCTTGGAGTGCTCAGCTTGTCCTTTGTCACATACTTCTCACCTGAATGCAATTCTTGCCATGAGAGGATAGCTGTTAGAAGGTTTAAGTGCCCACAGGCTGAAGAGCAGTGTAGGATAGAAGAACAGGAGATGGCTGAAAAGCCAAACATGGAGGATTTGGTGCCCCTGTAAGGGATGGCAGTCATGATTTGGGATGTGCACGTTAACCCAAGGTTGTAAGCTTCCAAGGAAAAGCAAAAAAGCAGCTGGAGGAGGAGGTGGTAAGACATTTTCTAGCAACATCAAAATAAATGCAGAAAAATAGCATTTATTGGTATGAATATTTCAGCTGTGTTGTTCAGAACGTCCTTGTGGTACCCAAGATGCTGTGTGTGGAAAGGACTCTGTGCGAGTGTGGTAGTAAAGGGAGGAGATGAGGAAGATGGCATCTTGCATTTTTGCAGAAGATCTTTTTTTGGGGGGGATCGTGTTATTTTAATTTTTAATTTAAGCATTTGTAAGGCTTCCTCTGTAGGCGTCAAAGAAGGAAAAGCTTCTCCAAGTGTTGCTTTAGAACATCTACATCTAGTTCTGTCCAGCTCTCCCTTTGGAGGAACTCTGTCAGAGGAGGTTTTCTCTTTGCATTGGCTATAGAGAGCCTGTGGTGATGGCCACCACAAATTGCTAGTCCTTATGACTATTCCCCTGACTCTGTGTGTGTGTAAAATTCCAATAAATGCTCAGTGAAAAGTAATGTAAATATTTTATTCCTCTGTCTCTGAGAGAAGTAAGTTTGTGTTATTCACAGTGGTGCACTATTGAAGACCATAATGCAGACAGTTTGTCCCTACCCTGACTGTTAAATACGTCTTTCAGATATTTTAATCTGTTTGGTGGACACCTGTATACAACTTCCAGTCATTAACATTTGATTTATTTAACTATGTGTGCAGTGGGGAAGTATTAGATTCCACATCCCATCTAAGGGATTGCTTTTAATAAATTGCCCTGTTCTGATGGTCCCTCAGAGCTCTAAGGAGAGACGCCGTTGTACTTGGTAACTAGAAACAATACATTTTTAAAAAAATACCTAGCTATTGCTATAATGGTCGCTGCAGGAAACAAATGAAATTAATTTATCTCCTCTATGCCAGAGTTCCTCTGAATTTTGCTGGACTGAAAGGGCTGTATCTGTTTTTTTTTAAATGCGTTGTTAGTCAAGATGATGATGATGTGTTTATGATATTACAGCAGCACAGAAATTTGTGGCACTGTATGAAGACGTTTTTATTCCAGCTCTAATCATAGGCAATCTAAACATAGCTTGCCGACTGTGAGAAGCACATGTAATACAGTAAACTGTCAAATATATGGGTTAACTGTCTGTCAATCAGTTCTTCTGAGCCACCACTGCTGCGTGTGTACTGCTTATTTTCTTGTTATGGAGAGAGAGTGCATATTTAGTTTAGCGTCTTCTCTCAGCAGTAAAAGAAGCAGTTTTTCCAGCTCTGGTCCTGGCACAATTACTATCAGCTCTTTCAGAAGCTCGGTGCTGAGTACAGAGCACTGCCCGAGGCTCCCTGGCTGGTGCCAAGGGAAATGCTGGCTGAAAACATCCCATTTCAGTGTTTGGGAAGTGTGTGCTCGGGGCTCACAGCTGCGGTCGCGGTTAAAGACTCAACCATTTCTCTTTTAGGTCGGCATTAAAATAAGTGTGACTTCCAGTGGGAGTTGGAGGTGCTTGGATTTAGGTTTGCTTCCCTGCTTGTAGCAATTGCGGTACAATATTGACCCATGGCATAAGAAACTCACGTGAAACTGAACGTTATGAGGTGGTGTGAGTCTGGATTTTTGGTTTAATTGCACGCTACTCTTAAACTGCCCCTTAACTAGATAGGTAACTAGCAGCTCAAAATGCACTTTTGATTAGTGTAGTTGCTATTTCATTCTCCTGTGGGTTTTTTCCCTGACCTTCTGTTCTTTTTTTTTTCTTTCTTTTTTAGTCTTCATGAAGAAATCATTGACTTCTATAAGTATATGTCTCCCAGACCCGAAGAGGAGAGAATGCGGATGGAAGTGGTGAACAGGATAGAAAACGTTATAAAAGAGCTCTGGCCTAATGCAGATGTGAGTAAGACACTGTTATACTTGATAATAATTTGTTAATATAAAAAAACCCAACCTTTTATGCTTGTTTACTTCTTGGAGTATTGAATAATGAAAATACTGTTTATTTTCCTATATTAAAACCACCCAAAAATAAAAACCCCAGGGCACCATCCCTGGAGGTATTCAAAAGACGGGTTGACAGTCACAGTGCTTAGTGACATGGTTTAGTGATGGTTTTTATCAGAGTTAGGTTGGTGGTTGGACTAGATGATCTTAAAGGTCCCTTCTAACCTTGACAATTCTATGATTCTGTGATTTCTGGTCAAACGAGAGGTGATCTTTATTTCTAGAATAATACATGTCAATGTTTTCTATCAGACACGCAGACAAAGAGAAGCTGGACCTACTGTAGTCAAAGAAAGGGCATAAGGTGTGGCAACATTTAGTCTTATTAATAATTGTTTACTGAGATTAATGGGAACATATCAGGCACGCAGGGATGCTTGTAAAGTGGTGTATTTAAAGGAGAATCTTCTGATACTCATTGCTTCACTGAAAAAGTCTGTAGCAGGGCTTCTACTCCAAAGAGCAGTGGTCTCAAATCAGTCTGTTAAGGTGGAATGCCAGCACTGCCGCGTTATGTAGACCATGTTATTTTTAATGGGCAGTTAAACTAAACTGACATACCTTACAAAATTAAAGGAACAATTTTTTTTGTGCAGGAACAAACAAGTCTGTAGATTTCTGCACTGAGCTTAAAATCTGTAATGCTTCTTTCTGCTGACAATGGGTTTTTGCTCGTACTTCGTTCAGTCAAAACAAGAGTTTCTTCTCTCAGAAGAGCTCTGCCTGTTTTGTTAAAGGTTGGATTAAAGAGAAGCCAGAAATGTTGTTTTTACAACTCAGGATAGTTTTATGGAGACACAGTTGGATTTTTAGCATAATTGAATCTAACAGGGTGTTCATTTCCAGAATGCAAATTTGTAGCCATAATCATCTATCTGTAGATAACAGTGGCTGAAAAATAAGGACTTGTTAGCCAGAATAGCACATGAAATCCAGACAGCAAAATCTGGAGTATAAAGAATGCTCTTTGATCCTGCCAGGGTAAAAGATAGTGTTTTGACATGAGTGACTTAAACCCACTGTTCATTTTAGATCTTCTTAACCTATTTTTTGGACTGTGTTTTTTAGAAACTGGCAGAATATGACAGAATATGAATTCTGTATAAGCTGTATGTATGGGGTGTGTGGGTTTGTGTGTAAAATACTCTCACAGTTTCAAGGTGGCTCCTCTTGTTATGGACACGTTGTTATTAGTGACAGGTAGTACAGACGGAGCACACTCCACTCGGTGACAGCCACCCTGGCACAGGTACAGCTGGAGTCAGTGTCTGGTAACGTTCTCTTTGAACCTTTCCAAGGGAGGTGTGGAAGAGGCTTCAGCATCTCTCAGGGGTGTTATATAGCTCTCCTCTGACCCAGGGGAACACTGCTGTAGGATCTACTCGGGCTGCCAGCAGTAGCGCTGGGAACACTGTGGGTACAAAGCTGTGCTTAGTGTCCTAGGCCCTGCCAAAGCCTTGGAGTAGGTCCTCTTCAATATATTCATCAATGACCTGGACGAAGGGATGGAATGTACCCTCAGCAAGTTTGCTGATGACACAAAACTAGGAGGGGTGGCTGACACACCGGAAGGCTGTGCCTCCATCCAGAGAGACCTGGACAGGCTGGAGAGATGGGTAGAGAAGAACCTGATGAAATTCAACGAGGGCAAGTGCAGGGTGTTGCACCTGGGGAGAAATAACCCCCTGCACCAGGACAGGTTGGGGGTGACCTGCTGGAGATCAGCTCTGAGGAGAAAGACCTGGGAGTCCTGGTAGACAACAGGATGCCCATGAGCCAGCAATGTGCCCTTGTGGCCAAGAAGGCAAATGGCATCCTGGGGGGCATCAGGACAAGCGTGACCAGCAGGTGGAGGGAGGTCATCCTGCCCCTCTGCTCTGCCCTGGGGAGGCCCCATGTGGAGCACTGGGCCCAGTTCTGGGCTCCCCAGTTCAAGAAGGACAGGAAACTGCTGGAGAGGGGACAGCAAAGGGCTACAAAGATGATGAGGGTCCTGGAGCATCTCTCTCCAGGAGGAAAGGCTGAGGGACCTGGGTATTTCTAGTCTTCAGAAGAGAAGACTGAAGGGGGATCTGATCGATGCCTATAAATACTTAAAGGGTGAGTAGGAGAGTAAATACTGGAGAATGAGGCCAGTCTTTTTTTCATTGGTGCCAAGTGATGGGACAAGAGGTAACGGGCGCACGCTTGGACATAGGAAGCTCCATCTAAACATGAGGAGGAACTTCTTTACTTTGAGGGCAGCAGTTCCCTGGAACAGGCTGCCCAGCTGGTGTCTCCAGAGTCTCCTTCTCTGGAGACATTCAGACCCCTCCTGGACACGTTCCTGTGCAACCTGCTCTGGGTAGACCTGCTTTGGCAGGGGCGTTGAACTAGATGATCTCCAGAGGTCCCTTCCAACCCCATATCATTCTGTGACTTCACCAAAGTAAGCGATTACTTCAGCCTAGAGAAGATGCTGCTGTTTCCTGGACAATTTTGTGCACTTCAGACTTATCAAGAGTGGATGGATTTGTTACCAGGGGAGCTTTCTTTGCTACTGGTAACACGTGGAATGGGGAGCACAGGAGTTTCATGCTTCCAGAGATACTCTGTTTGTAGGACAGACATAATCTGCGAAAGCTAGGTCTTTTGTGTTAAAAATAAATTACATATAGATATATATATGATTTTTGGGGTCTTGAGAAAACGCTGTTTCTTTAAGCTCCTGAAACTGTTTTTTGTAGCCATGATGTGTTTAAGAAGGAGCAGCAAATGCCAAGCCCTGGCACACAGTGACAGGGGAGCACTGAGCTGGGCTGTAATGGGACTGGGGAGAAGCAGACACCTCGCAGTTGAAAACTGAAGTTCCCTTCTCAGTTAGTGGCAGCTCCAAGTGCCGTGGCTGCTTCCCCTCCCTGTTCTTGGAAACGTTGGAGAGCGAGAGCGCGCCGGTTCCCTCTGCTCAAGCCAGGAACCGCTCTTCAAAGCCCAGCTCTGCATTTTGTCTGCTCTTGGTACCTGGAGGAAGAATTGCACACCCTCCCGTTATCTGGAGGCTAGGAAGGAATGGAGAGGGAGAGCAGCGTGCAAGATTCTAACCTGGAAATCACCGCAGTGTTCTTTTTCTAATACTTTACCTTGCAGATCTGCTTGGGAACTGAACTGTAGAACTCAGCTGTGTTCAACTTTTGACAGTCTTTTGTTGTAATTTTTCAGTCGCTCGAGTTAATCACTAACCCTCTGGAAGTCTGTGTTGGTTTAGCTACTTGTAAGATTGAGGTTTTGGGTACATGCTCGGAGAAGGTGGAGTGTTATCTGGTCCAATGTCCTCAGCTTTAGCTGTAGTGTAAAGTGATAAGTTAATGTTTAAGCTGTTCATTTTGAGCCATAGATGCAGCTAAAATAAACTGGTAAGTTAAACATACAGATTTAGTTTGTAGTTTCTCACTAAATAGGTAGGTTAGACATACTCTATGAAAATCAGATACCAAGAAAAGGAAAATGAGGCTTCATGACTCTAAATGTATAGAGAGTGTGTGGAATGTGGCTGTGCACATACTTTGTGTTGGTTTTTTTTTTTTCCTGTTCCACTTCGGAAAATGCTGAAAAAGCAGATGGAGGTGGTGGTGGGGTTTAAAACTAGGTATCCTGAACTGTTACTTTATTTATAGAAGTTAGCAATTGTGTCATTTGCTCTCTTACTCAAGGGAATGTGCTTAGAAGGAAACATTCCTAGTAAGTGAGAACTGTTCTTGGCATCAGCGAGGCTCTGACCATAAGAAAGGCTTTAATTACACTGAAACAGAACAACCCAAAACAGTAAATTAAAATGTTTTAAGAAAAAGTTTTTTGACGAGTTGAATATGAAAATTTCTCTCTTGAATAAGTAAGTACTTACACAGTGGAATTTAGGATGCATTAATCATAATGCCCTGAGCTTCATGTCTATTACAGAATCACAGAATCTTTTAGGTTGGAAGAGACCTTAAAGATCATCTTGTCCAACCTAACTGACAAAAATAGACACCCACGCAACAAAAAATGAGGATCACCATCACTAAACCATACCTCCCAGCACTACATCAATCCGTCTTTTGAACACCTCCAGAGATGGTGCCTTAACCACCTCCCCGGGCAGCCCATTCCAATGCCTGACAACCCTTTCAGTGAAAAAATTTTTCCTAATATCCAGAATTAGGAATCCAGAATTACGTGGCCTTGTAGATGTGAAAAGAAGCAATGTTGCACACTTTGCGTGCTTCAGTTATGAAAATACTATGATTGGGAATGAAAGTAGAAAGATGAACTCTTCTTAATTTGACAAACTTCAGAAAAGTCTGCTTAGTGATGTAGAAGGAAAGGAAAATTAAATTGGCTGCGGATAGATTATTTTGTTTTGATGGAAGGATTTTGGTAGCAAGGACTTTCCAAGCTTTTGTGGTTTTCCAAGTTGTGTTGTGCGTAGTGAGGACGTATTTGGACGCGCACTGTAATTAAAGCTCCTTCAGGAACTTTGGAATTTAACATGAACCAGTTGTCAGAAATGTAAGATAAATACCACACAGGAGTAGGAGTACGTGACAAACACTGTGAATCTTAACTTATCTTACGAATGCAAATGCATATCTCTGTCCGCGTAGAATAAAAACATAATTGGCAGTGTTGGCACACCACAAAAACTAATGCCTACGTCTCTCGAGTCATACTGGTGTCCTGTGTTTGGGATGCTTTAAATATCTACATGGCTACAGAGCTTCAACAGTTTAAATTCCTATTCGATAGTAAATTAAAAATCCTTTAAAATTTTTATTCCGATTTCCCCACTCTTCCATCTTTCCAAATTTGATGAGAGAGGGATCGAAGTGTGGGTGTGGGTTTCTTTTATAATAATTGAGTGTTTTTCATACTCCAAATTATTGTACAATAGCAGATGTTGCCTCATTCCTTTTGGTAAAGGTCATATAAGTTGTATCAGTGAGTTTATGAATACTTTCAGGGTTGTTTATTCACCAAAGGCTCGCTTTGCTGTTCAGCTGAACACACTATTTTGTTTGATAATGTGAAAGCACATTCAGTTTTTTCCAAACCCCATCACTGGTTGATTTATTGTGCAAAAGCACTTCGCAGATGTTTTTGGTGGCCAAATAAATCCTTGTTTGACTGAATCCAGTTTCACAGAGGACGCTTACATTACTGTCCTGGATTAAAAATAGTAATAATAATAATTATTACATTCTTAGCTTTGCGATGCCTTTATGCTTTTATCAAGATCTAGTAGATGATTGATTCTAGTTCTGTGGCATCTTCTGCAGTCTACTCTAGTTTGAGAAGCTCTGAGCTTTCAACATTAAGTTTCCTGCCAGTGTGCTTTTTGCTGGCAGCGAGGGGGTAAAAAGAGTGAAGTGATATAAAATAATTAAGAGGAAGCACTCATACTGCTGCTTGGTCTACTCCAGTATCAAGACACTTACTTGCAAAACATTATCTCTTTCCACCTCCCCCTTTTTCTTATCCAGAAGGGCAAAAACTTAAAAAGGGGGTCACTTGATGTACAAATAGGTGGCAATCAAGCTAGTGCATGAGACTCGTTAAAGCAGGATACACAAGTCTGTATGGTGGCTCCAGGAAATGCATCAGAAGACTCTCTGGTTGAAAATTAGTCCAAATTTGTAGATATTTTTACTTTGAAGTCTCAGCAGCCCCCCTTTGAGACTTGGTGCATGAGTCCGACCTCCCTGCGAGGCTTGGCTGAGTTAATGAGTGTGGTTTTGGACAGCTTACTGTGGAAAGCCCATCATTTAAACCTTTAGTGCGAGTCAAAATCCAGCACAATAAACTAAATGCGTGGCATGTGAAACTTTCTGAAACTTTTTTGTTTGTTGTACAATCAGAAATCAGCAGAGTTGTGCTACTTGCCCAGAGAAGCTGTGGCTGCCCCATCCCTGGAGG
>BJBW01001456.1:0-13241 GCA_004320125.1 Scolopax mira | reverse complement strand
CTTTAAGGTCCCTTCCAACCTGAACCATTCTGTGATTCTATGCTCTGTAATTCAGAAAAAAAAAATTGTAATGCCGAACAAACCCCATGAAGTATGCAAAGTATAGTTAAAGCAAGTATTTAAACTTAAGCTTAGGTAATGTGTTTAAAACCTAAAGATTATACTTTGAGATATGAAAGCAAAAAATAAATTGAATGTATACTGGGTTTTTTAATGTTCTTAAGTGTTTTTAAATCTTGTGGTTTATGGGTTTTGCCAAATTTGGTCATGGTGAAAATTTTTACATTTCAGAGAAGGTTTTGTAATAAAAAAGATCAAAGATATTAATGTTTTGTGGGTAATAAGAATGATGATTAGCTGTTTATGCTGCATTGAAGATGTAAGTAGTTTAATAGAAAGGAGTACTTCTGCCTGTCAGCAGTTCCAAAATCTGCCAATGGAGGGTAGCAATAACCAGCCTTTACAGGCAACTTAATAGAACTTGTTTGTCTTCTGAAGCCTGAAGATTTGTTTTCATGTATTTTGTTCTTGTGTTTCAGGTGCAGATATTTGGAAGTTTTAAAACTGGTTTATATTTACCTACAAGGTTAGTAATTTTTTCAGTGTAAATTCCATACCAGAGAAAAAAACCTGTACCCTCGTAGTGATTTATCAGATCTCTCAATATCTAAGTTCCTTATGGGTATACTTGTCATATTAAGAAGATGTTAAGTTATTAGGGCTCTGCAAATTGTACAGAAATACAGTAATTAAGACTATAATACATGTGTCTATATAGATTTTACACATATCAGTAATAGATATGAATTACCATGTTGTCAAAAAAGGCTTATTTTGTGATTTGGCTTCATTAAATGACTGAACCAAAATAAGAGATTATCCTTAAAAGAAAAGCTAAATTTTATCTCAACAGACAATTAAGTTCAAACATTTAATGTTACCTTGTTAATGTTGTTAACGCCGAAGAGAAAGGATTACATACAGAATTGCTTTTTTCTTTCAGTCTTCTGTGAAATTTGTACAATAGTCAGCCTCTACCTTTTCCAAGTTTATTACTAGTTTTCATAAGTCATTACTCAGTGACACTGGTATCTTCTGTATAGAAATTGTAAGTATTTTTGACAATTAAATAGAATGAAAGGTTTAAAGGGCTGCAGGGGATAGACACATTTAAATAGCGTAAGTCTGAGGTTGACACTTGAATTGAGTTCTGTACATTGGGAACACGAGGAATTAATACCTAGTACTGACTGCAAGTGCTGGGTACCCAACTCATTGTTTCATCTCTTCATATTGAAGGCTCTTTGAAAAAGAATGTGTCTGACAGATGCTTTAGTATCTGCTTTAGTCTACGGAGCTGCAGGAATGCTGAATTGCTCAGTTTCTGTTTGGAAAGTCATAAGTAAGCTGTATGGATACACATTGTTTTTCACATTTGGCCTCATTCTTGGTCTTTTTTTTTGCATTGATTTTAAATAGGCTTGATTAAACTTGGTTGGATGCAGATAATGCAAGAGAGCTATTCCTGTCAAGTGTCTGACAGCAACAGTTCTTTACTAGATTTGTTTGATCGTTTTGAAACTGTATTGACACCACTTTGCTGGTTTCAGTAAACTGCTCATTTCATATACTGCCTTTCCTCTGCAGTTGTTTCCGCTGAGTTTTTGGAGGAGAATAAATGCAGATGCTTTACACACAGTGCATAAATCCTTCCTGTGGCAGTTCTTGCCAAACTTTCAAAATAACCAGCATTTTTATGTTGGTAATTAGTTCACGGTTGCCTTCTGTCAAAGCCTCCCTTTGCCCTAGGTGTTGGCCACCCATCAATAACTGTGTAGTTTATGTAGATTTCAGGTTCTGGGATTCAGAAAAACCTACAGTGCGTTTTTATTTCTGCTATTCTGTGTTAGAATTTGCCTTTTACTGAAGGCAATATTGAAGGTTTGGGCATACAGTTGTTTAGCCGCTTATTTTGTACCTGTCCTCAAGGTGACAACGGAGCTGGTTTTTTCCCCTCGTGTTGTGCATCAGAATGAATGTCTCTGGTTGTTAACTGTCAGCATCAGGACTGGGTTTAACCCTAATTTAGTTGAGAAGAGAAGTGTCCAGCAGCATTTTCTGCTCTGCAGGCAGGTTTTGAAGGTGGTTTTCTGGAGCTGGCTGGGTGCTGCTGGTCCTTGTCAGCTGAGTGGTGTGCAGCTCAACTGCTGCTGGACTTGCCTGTCCCAACACTGCTGGTCGCCAGGAGATACTTCATCTAAGGCAGCTGTAGCTCCTTTGAGATGGTTACAGCGGTGGTGGTGGTGAACCAGCAGACCTGTAGAATCTACGGCAGGAAAAAACGTAGTTGGGGAGCAAAGAGGAAAAAGCTCAGGATCTCACAGTGGCCTTTGCTGTCTTCAGCTTGGACACCAGTCCCCTTTTGAGTTTGAGTTCCATTGAATTAGGGTGTGAGCTCCTTGTGTAGTCAAATGAGTGTCTATACATACAGGGAGGAAGCGTAGCAGGGTGGAAACACCTCTTCAAGGAGCTAAGTTAATGAGTGAAGCTAATTAGATGGTTTGATCTTATTTAACAGCTTGTTGCTTCCTGAAGTCTAAGCTGCCACGTTTTCCTTTCTCCTTCCCTGCTTCCTCTTCTTGGCAGTAGAGGCTGGTTACCATGTGCCCGCTGCTGCCCTGGGCACACAGAAAACCAACTTGGAGCTGCAAAGAAGCAGAAAATTACCCCAGAATGTTTTGAGGGTTTTTTAAAGGTGTGTGTGGGAGTTGGTTTCTGCCAGGCCCGCTAATACATTGAATTAATTTGCTGTGGATGAGACAAATACCAGACCTAGAGCAAAGGAGGAGACTGAGCCGTGCATCTGGGGTGGAGGATTGGGAACAGGACTGTCCCTTTCAGTGACAAGCTGTTAAATCAGCCTTACTGATTAGTACAGACCAAAGGTGGTGATTCACAAGTTCTTTTCTTGCTCTGAATCACTGTGCAGAAGCTGATTGCTCTCTGCTGGCAGTGTGGCTCGAGGAGAGTCCCCTTCCTGTGGTAACCTCAAATGCTCAGTTTTTCCCTAAGTGCAAGAGTTCATCCTCACCCCCTTTCCTCAGAAAATAAAGAATAAATTATTTGGTTAAGCTCCATTCTGTCAACTTTATTCTAGTTGCGTGTGGATGTCAGTTGTTCATCTTTCAATTTGAATAAATTTCTATTTTCTTTCCATTTCAGTGATATTGATTTAGTTGTGTTTGGAAAATGGGAGACATTACCTCTTTGGACCCTGGAAGAAGCTCTTAGAAAGCACAATGTAGCAGATGAAAACTCAGTAAAGGTTTTAGATAAAGCAACTGTAAGTTTGGGGGAAGAGGGTATTACTTTGTTCTGATAAAGTTTCTAATAAAAGAAAGATCTTGGTTAAAAGGATGAATTTCCATAAGCAGAAACTATTCCGTATTTAAATTTGACATAGAACCAACAGGGCTGTTTTATTTAGTACATTTTTTATGACTGGCAAAATAATTGATTGTGCTCCAACAGAAGCACTTCTTCTGTTGGGGAAAATCGTTGGATTTTCCATTCTGCACGACACACACTTGCTTTTAAGTGAGGTTATACCCATCGTTGTTGTGAGTTGATGTGACTAGACTTGGGAATTTCTGGACTGAGTTTGTACATAACTAAATGATTTGGTTTTTTCCTATTCCAAGTAAGCAGACATAATGCTTTTTCACAGAGAATTAATAAGTACAGCCTTGTATAAATATGTAATCATATGTCTTATGCAGGATAGAATTAATTTCATTACAAATTTTGCTAATTGTAAGAGTCTATAAGAACAGTGGGGTTTAAAGAGGTGTCTGTTGGCTGTTAATGGTGATTTGAAAACCACTCAGGTGGAGATATATCAGAGTGCTCTCAGTATCTTGTGCTTCTTGTTTGAAGATAGTTTTGATGAGGAATCAATGACCCACAATGACACAAGCATGTCTTTTCTGAAGAATATCTATTATCTCTTATCTTTATTCCTTAAGCGTTTGTCTCCCTCTGGTGTTTGTTTTTCCCACTAAAACTATGCTTCTGCACGGGGAACTGACTAAAAACAGTTTAAAATTAATCACTTTGAAGATGGAATACAGGGTAGTGTATTGAAAATAGCATTTATGAGTTAGAAAAGCCAAGTGTATGTAAACAGATTGGCAAAGAGTGTGAGCTCATAGACAGGAGTCCCGTTTTCTCTGTCTGCCTTCACTCTACAAATTCATAAAACAGTTCAGTTCTACTGGTGCATATAAGTGTGAATGAAACCAAATGTGTCTTGGAAATCAGTACTGACTTAATCTGTCTCTCTTTTGCAGGTACCTATTATTAAACTGACAGATTCCTTCACTGAAGTAAAAGTTGATATAAGCTTTAATGTACAGAATGGGGTTAAAGCAGCCCAGCTCATCAAAGATTTTATCAAGGTTAGGCACCACCAACAGCACTACACAGCTGAATATTTGATGACTTAATTTGATTTTCTGTTTTACTTTGACTGCATCCTTACTAGAGATACACTTTCACTCTTTGTTATTTTTTGCTGTCTGATACTATTTTGTGACGTTCTTAGGTTTTGGATATATTACCCCAAAAGGCAATCCTGCTTGCATCCCTGCTTGGGGTACGAGGGTGGAGTGGGTCCAGAGGCCTTTCTCCCTCGGCCTCTATCCGATGAACGGAACTCGGTTGTGTTGGCCAACCATTCCCTGCTAAATCGAGCCCAGTAGTTTTGTGCCACTCCTTTGTGTAGCTCCTTGTTGGGGAAAGAAGATGCCCAGATTCCCTGTAGTCAGACTCCTACCTGGCATTAGGGACCTGACTTCAGTTTTTACACCCTGTGCATATTTCAAAAAGGTGATGTTTGGAACTGGGGTTCAATAGGGCTCCCCATACTCATTGTATGACTCTTGTAGAGAAGGTCTTGGAGGAATCTTTCTTTGCCTTTAATCTGTTGCAATCACAGACACCACGACCCACATCTCTTCTCTGACACCGAGGAGCTTTTTAGCTTTGTGTTGATCAGAGGAGTGATGTTCCCAAGCCCCTGTGCACTGTGGGGGGCAGGCAGCCCCGATTTGGTTTCCTGCCGCAGCACGGGGGCTGTATTTCTGTTGCACTCTGCACAGAAATTTATTTTTAGATCAGTCCAGAAAGCCCTGCGTGCCTGCCCAAAATTGCATGTGTACTTCTTGACTTCAAGATAGTGGGTAGTCTTCTCTTGAGACTCAAAAGTGCTTAAAAAAAAGCTTAAAAATTGTTAGCAAGTTCCTGTTGCCCAGGTTATTTGTAACCCTTTGGAGAAGCTGTGTTGGCCTTGGGGTACACCCTGGTACCTCCAGGGTCCACCTCACGGTACCCCAAAGAGCAGAGCAGCTCTGGTGGCAGTAGGCAGGGTCACCTCGCAGCCCAGCAGGCAAGTCCCCAGCGAGGAGGTGGAGGCTGAAGGACAGCAGGTCAGTGGTGAGGAGCATCAGTGCACAGCAGCCTGGCCCTGCAGGCTCCACGGGGAGCAGCTGAGGTGAAACGAGGCTCTGGAGTGTAGAGTGGGGGATGCTCCCAACAAGGCTTCCCACCTGGCACTTTCCCACAGGGCTCTTTGCCCAGCAGCCCCAGCCAAGGCCTGTGCAGCTCAGTCTCACCGGAGCTGGCCTTGGGCAGGGGGGAGTCAGCCTGGTGTGGCTGGGGAGAGGTGGCACCGGGCCCTGGCTCACGGCAGGTGATGGCTCTGCTACCGTGGAGGGCAGTTTGTTGAACTGGGAGAAAAGCTGATGTGTGTTTGCCAAGTGACTTTACTGGCCTCTGGAGGGTCTCTGTGAAACACTTGCAGGGCCTTCTCTTGGGTCTTATTTTGCCCCACATCAGTGAAGACTTAGCTCTGATGTGTCATGTTCAGCGTTACCCTTGGAAATGCCTGTTTCCCTTCAGTTTATTTAGAAAGTCTGAGGCAGCTGAAGCCTTAATTAAGGTTTTGCTGTTTCCTGAGAAAAACCCCATCTTTAAATTTTGTGTTCTACTATATTCAACATTTCAGCCTGTGACTGTAAGTTCTTAATAGTTCAGAAAGGTGATGTTTGGGTCCCAGGTTCAATAGGACTCCCTATACTCACTGTAAGACTCTTGCAAAGAAGGTCTTGGAGGAATCCTTCTTTGCCTTTAATCTGTTGCAATCACAGACAGCAGGATCCACATCTCTTCTCTGACACTGAGGAACTTTTTAGTTCTGTGTTGATCAGAGGAGTGATGTTCCCGAGCCCCTTTGCCCCCCTGCTCCCCGTGAGGGGGTGCACAGAGTGCAGGTGTAGCCCCAGCCTCCCCTGCTGTCCAAAGCACCCCCCTAAGGGAGTCCGTGCAGACAAGCCCATTGAAGGACTGGTCACCCAAAGGTAAGCATTTGGCTCCTTTGAAAAATCTTATCCTGGTGTAGTGATTTCGAGGAAGCATTTTGAGTGTGGGGCATCTGAAGTACCTGCAGGACGGGGCTCTCAGTCTGCTTTGGGATGTCACCTTGGCTGTGGCAGGAAGGTTTTGTTACAGACAGGGATATCTCCATAGCTCCTCCTTGGCTTTCCTTTTCACCTGTATGAGAAAGGCAAGTGTGCTTATTCAAACAAAATAATACTAAGCTTTGAAAGTCAGTGTAACAGACAGGTTCGGTGTGCTTTCTTGGCATCGCAGTGTCCTAACACCTTTGTATTTCTCTTTCAGAAATATCCTGTATTACCCTATCTAGTTTTAGTATTGAAACAGTTCCTGTTGCAGAGGGACCTTAATGAAGTATTTACAGGTGGAATCGGTTCTTATAGTCTTTTTTTAATGGCTGTCAGTTTCCTTCAGGTAAGCTCAATGAAATCTGTTGGTGCCAATACTGCAAAAGTATGTTACATTAAAAAGGAATTTAATCAGTCCTTAAATTTAATCATTTAAATTATCCTCTTTGTGCGATTGCACTCCCTTTTCAGTTAAAAATAGACACATCCCACTGGTCTCCTGTTCTTTCTGCCATACTGGTATCTTTGGTGGTAGAGATGTTTGGAACATCTGCTAGTGTATCAGTATCAGGATTATGTGTTATCTATGGTAAAAAAAACTTGATATTGTGTAATTTATTTGGAAGAAGTGACATAGGTTGGTGTTAGATGCAGCAATCCTTGGTTTCCAGCTCGTACACCCTGTGTCTGCTTTAATGAACGCAATGGAATTTTGCTTGTTTGTCCAGGTTTTTAAGCTGGTAGCAAACAAACGTCTTTTACAAGTTTCTCTTAAATCTAAGAAAAGAAAATGCATGAGCTAAATCTATATTGTTGAGCCTGGGGGGAGAAAAACATTGTGGGAATATGAAATAGCCAAGCTGTGGCTTTATCAGTTCTCGTTCTTTTTCTTGTAGTAAATGTTACCACATAATTGTGGGTGTCTTTGCTTTCCCGGGGCTGTTCCTGTTGCCTGTTGAGCACAAAAGAAATGAAGGCAACAGCCATACCATTTGCAAAGAACCCAAAATCCCTCCCAACCCCTATTTTTTCTTATATTGACTAATAGCATTGCCATGTGCTTCTGCAAAAAAAAAATTGAAGTCAAGTTTTGCATCTGTTACAATTATGAACTGGTTTTGTTCATAACTTCTTACGGTACAGGGGATCGTTTCCGTGGCTGTGTACATTGAAAGCCTGTTTTTGTAGCTCAAGCCCAGGTTGGTGAAGTGCAAACATCTTTGCCTTTTTACAGGAATCCTGCCATTAATGCTAAAAGTTCACTTACTGAACTGAAAGCTCAAACACAAACCCATTAATACTTGCCTTCCTTTTTAGAGATAATTAGTTTATAAAAGTTTTGCTAGCATCTTGTTTTAAAGATGCAAAAACTGCTTTGTTAAGGAAAAATGCCGTATTTCAACGTTTGCTTTATATATTATGTTTTATTATTATTTCTTATTGTACTTAGACATGTTTGCTGTGAAAAAGAAAAGGCGCTTAAAAGACTCGGAAGTCTTAAGAAAATGATTTTTTTTTTTTTTTTCTCTCTTCTTAATAGCTGCATCCCAGGGAAGATGCCTGTATGCCCAGTGCCAACTATGGTGTTCTTTTAATAGAGTTTTTTGAATTATATGGACGTCACTTCAATTATCTGAAGACTGGAATCCGAATAAAGGATGGTGGCTCTTACGTTGCCAAGGATGAAGTGCAGAAGAGCATGCTGGATGGCTACAGACCATCGATGCTCTACATCGAAGATCCCTTGCAGCCAGGTATCCTCAGAAACCAAGATTTAATGTCTTGACCAAGAAAAAATTGTTAGGGGAATGCTTTATCAGAGGAGCTAAATCAAAGAATAGCATAGAATGACCACCAAAACCCAAACAGAAACACAAGATGCACTCTCAACATAATCATTTGCTTTAAGACGTGTTCCTACAAAAGTCACTGTGTCACCCAAGAGCATGCCTGTACAGGGTGAGAGAGCACCCCAAAGAGCTTCTATGTGCTCTGTGGTGGTAGGAGTAGAGCTCCAGCAGCCTGGGCCCCAGGGTGGGCTGGATGCCTCCTGCTTGCCTGTGGCACCTTATCATGTACATATGTTCTCCTACACACGCTCTCCTCTGCCATTCTGTAAAGTCCTCTACTCTGATTCTCTCAAGTCACATCAATACAGCGTGGTTTCATCCCGTACTGCTACCTTCATGTTAATTTTGACTTGAATGAGTGCGTCAAGTGCTGTTCATAGAAAAAAAATTAACATATTTTTGATCTAAAAAGATGTCATCCAAGATAGTATTTTATATGTGTAATATCTGACTTCGTTATTTATTTGTTTTCTTCATGTATTGCACTTTTACCTAGAGAATTGCCATTTTGCACTTTCTATCGGTCTTTTAAGCTCTCTCAGATATTTATGATTCACTAATCCTTTTCTATTCCACAAGAAGTAATTGCAGTGAGTTGGGACTTAAGGGCAATTAAAAAATAAATAAATTACTGTCTAAACGGAGGTAACCACAGTTTAAATCTTATTTATTTATTTAATTATATTCTTATTTTAAGGTAATGATGTTGGGAGGAGTTCCTATGGTGCCATGCAAGTGAAACAGGCTTTTGATTATGCCTATGTTGTTTTGAGCCATGCAGTTTCCCCCATAGCTAAATATTATCCTAACAACGAAACGGAAAGGTAAATTTTATGAGTCTAAATCTCAGACATTAATTGTTTATAAATTTGTGTAGCTAAAAATGAATTGTGGTGACGTGTGGTTTTGTGTTATTTTTTTTTTTTTCCCCTTGGTTTACAGTATCTTAGGTAGAATAATTAGAGTAACACAAGAAGTGTCCACGTACAGAGACTGGATATCGAAGCAGTGGGGAATGCAGAGTAGGACAGAGTCTTCCTGTAATGGTAAGTCTTGATTAAGTGTGAGTCACAGTGGGGAAACTGCCTCCATATTGTCACCATAAACATTTCCTTGTTGCTTTTGCCCCACATAAAGCAATGTTTGCTTCTTAATAGAAATTTACTTTTCTTTTTTCCTTAGAGTTGATGGACTTTTTCTTGTGGTCTCATCCAGAAAATGTAGATTTGTACAAGAATAAAAAGGCTATACCACAACATCCTTATTGCACAGTTTTGGTCAGCATAGAGGGCAGGCTTGCAAAAGGAGGCTTTTGAAAAGCTGCCAATTTAAATTATGTGTGTCGTTACTGTCACACTTCCTTTGTCCTTTAAGGGTCTGTAGACCCTTGTGGTGCTGCTGTACCCCCTGCTAAGGGCAGACAGCCACACTTCAGTCCCACAAGCTCCAGAGTAACAAACGCTTTAGCTACCTCTTGGGATGTCTGCATTGAAGTGAGATAAAACAGTAATTAAAAAATTAAAAGATACCTCTGTATCAGGAAGACAGTGGTTGACAGCTACAGTGGTTGTCTTGTTGATTTAATTTAGGTGTAAGTTCAAATTATATATTGTTTTTTTAATTGAGGTAGCAGTTAGTGAGATCTGAGAGTTTCTGTATCTTGTATTTTCAGTGTAGGGTATCACAGAAAGCAACCAGACATATCTGGGCTTCCTATGACCTTCTTCCAGCAGAAGGAGAGTGAGAAGAGAGCCACCCAGCTATGCCAGTACTGGGCATATAGGAATGGAATTTAAACCTGTATATCTGACTGCTGTTGAAGTGTGTCATTAAGCAGGATGTCTGAGCTGTTACTGCCTTCTTCCATGTCTTGTCTAATTTCTGTCTTGAACTGTGGGTAACATTTGGTGGTTTTCATAGTGTACATTAATGGATCTCGTCAGGAAACCACCACACCCTCTGCCAGGTGTTGACTTCCCGCACGTGGTACAGACACACACACACGTACGTGTGCCTACATGTATTAAAAGCATGCACATGTGCAGATGTCTGTACATGTCCTGCTGGATAGAATAGATATTTCATACCTGAGGGGGTATTAAAAAAAAAAAACAAACAACCAAAAAGCAACCTATTTTAGCAGTTAATGTGTGGTGATGCTTCTGTTTTGTTTTTAATAGGTAATGGAGTAACCTTGATAGTAGATACCCAGCAGCTAGACAAATGCAACAATAATCTTGCTGAAGAGAATGAAGCACTGGGAAAACCTAGAAATAAAACTTCAGAAGCACTTAGTAAACATTCTTCAAATTCTTCATCAGGTCCTCTATCATCGTCATCGTCCACACTGTCCAGCTCTAGTGATGTAGTAAGTACTGGAGGTTTTCTGATTTTGATTCCATTTCTTTGTTGTTTTTTCCCCCCACCCTGATTTGTATTGCCACAGAATAACATTCAGAAAGCTCGAAATCCTAGTTAGTTATTTCAACCAGAATCCTAACTTGCATAAGATGTTACCTCTTATGCAATTCCTACACATGGAAGTTGCAGTGTGTTTTGACACCACACATGTAGAAAGTGAATCTGGTAGATACAATCACATGGCCCTCTTTTCTCTGGGAAAATTATATTAAAAAAAAAAAAAAGGCTGGTAGTCCTAAGGCATGTGCTTTAAAAAGAGCAAAACCATATATAAAAAATTAATCTGGGAATTCAATTTTAAAAATAGAAGGCCAATCCCAAAATTACAATTGTGCATCGATACATTTTTAAGTCCATTTACTCAGTAAGAATTCTGGATTGAAAGAGTTTTGATATGTAATAGAACAAACATGTTTTAAGTTTTGTCCACTCTAGCTTTATTTTTAAGGGAAAACTCAGAAAAATCTCACTCTTAAGAAAAACTCACTAATACTTTAAATTTTCCTGAAGGATTCTGATGGAACACCTTGCAAAACCTCTAAACAGTTGAGTTGTCGTCAGTCTACCACAAACAGAGTGGGGTCACAAGAAGTGTCACTGGAATCCTCCCAGTCAAGTGGGAAAACACAAAATAGCCAAACAGCCAATACATCCAGCAACACGAACAAATCTCAGGTTTGTGAAACGTTTGAAAACAACAACTGTATCGATGATTTGAGTATTTCCCATGCCCTCCATGGAAGGGTAACTCGTTCTGGAAAGGAAACACTGCATTTTTCTTCTCCACTATACCCCACTAGAAAACCTTGAGCACTGATTGTACCCAAAATCACCTGGTGCCCTGTTTTGCAGAGATGAGTTTACAGCAGTGGCTTTCCCAGCCTTAAAACACATGAGGTTGGATTGACTTCACTTTGGGAACTCTAGATTTGCCAGAAGTATACAGCTGTGTTGCGCCCATTCCCGTTGTGCAGGAAGCACACCAGTCCAGTCTTTACTGCAGAATTTGAGGACTAATGAGCCTTGTCTACACTTTAGCAAAAACCAGCAAAAATGTAATTTTTAAAACTATGCTTTAGCAAAACACAGTAAAAAATGTAATTTTAAAAACTATGCCTAGCTGCTGTGTTAGCTGTTGATGCTTGTTGAAATGTCTCTTATTAAAAGAGATGAGGATACCTTGCTGATACATGAAATTCCTTCTCATCTATGATGATGATTTCCCCCTGAAGAGAAATATATTTATGATGAGACCTACCAGAAACTTATGCATTTAGGGGATTTCTCATGTTGAAGAATGCTTCTGTGACAGCTCAGTAATCTGGACATATTATATTTCTTGATGTATAATAGACTTTGGATAGATGCAGTTTTAATTTTTATACTTTTCTGGAATTTAGAACTTCTTTCATGTATGAAAATTAATCTGGAATCTTCTGGAATATTATTCCTGAAAAGCAGTATTTCTTGCTGCCCCTTTCTTGCTGACGATCTCTCTCTAGCTGGTAGCAAGACAGTTTATGAACTAGGCCTTGGCTATAGGACTGTGTGTATAGAATTGTGTGTTTGTGTCATTACGCAGAGCTAATTCTGGTTCTGGAATGTGAATGATCTGAGATACTCTACATCTGTAAGAAGATGTGGTATAAAATCAGTCCTGGTCTTAAAAGAATGTCCTGTTGATCACAGAAGATGAGATTTGAGCAATTTTCTTCTGTTGTCTCGGATTATGGACTTAGGTTTCTCTAAAAGATTTTTTTGATGGTTGCAAGATGGGCACAATACAACAGTTCTATCCTTGTCAAAATTCAGAGTGCTCCATTCCCCTCACTTGACCTGCGTGGCTTTGGGTCTAGAGACATGCATTTTTTTGCAGCCACCAAAGTGAAAACTTGGTGGTTCTGTGTCCCTGGCTGAGCGATGGCCCAGCTTGTTTTGTCCTATCAATTTTTTCAAGTGTGACACTTCCATGAGCTAGTGTCCTCGTTATCCAGAAATAGGCTTGTGTAATTGCCACGCTTTTCTCTTTTTAGCACTCATTTACCAATTTCTCTTTCTGTTACAGCATGGATCTGCACGGTTATTTCGCTCTTCTAACAAAGGCTTCCAAGGTCCAACAAACTCAAGCCACGGTACCTCAGTCACAAACAAACAACATCAAGGCAGCAAATCACACCATCAGTTTTTCCACGGCAAAAAGAGGAAACACAAGAGGGATGCGGCCCTTTCAGACCTTTGTAGATAGTTGCCTATTTTATGACTGTTCTTCTGTGTGCAATGATCTCATGCTACAGGATAGTTTGATAGTGACTCCTTGGATCTCTTCCGGAGCTTCAGACTGTTCAGACATTGATTAGCAACTGCATTTTTTTTTTTCCCAGCTCGCCACGGAACGGATCATGAAGATTGATCACTGCAAAAAAAAAAAAAAAAAAAAAAAAAAAAAAAA
>BJBW01001454.1:45722-135014 GCA_004320125.1 Scolopax mira | reverse complement strand
ATGGAATGAGGTTCAATAAGGCCAAGTGCTGGGTCCTGCACTTGGGTCACAACAACCCCAGGCAGCGCTACAGGCTTGGGGAAGAATGGCTGGAGCTGCCTGGCAGAAAAGGACCTGGGGGTGTTGGTCGACTGTTGGCTGAACATGAGCCAGCAGTGTGCCCAGGTGGCCAAGAAGGCCAAAAGTATCTTGGCCTGTACCAGGAACAGTGTGGCCAGCAGGACTAGGGCAGTGATTGTCCCCCTGTACTGGGCACTGGTGAGGCCCCACCTCGAGTGCTGTGTCCAGTTTTGGGCCCCTCACTACAGGGAAGATATTGAGGGGATGGAGCGAGTCCAGAGAAGGGCAAGGAAGACAGCAAAGGGTCTGGAGCACCAGTCCTATGAGGAGAGGCTGAGGGAGCTGGGGGTGTTCAGCCTGGAGAAAAGGAGGCTGAGGGGAGACCTTCTCGCGCTCTACAACTGTCTGAAAGGAGGGTGTGGAGAGATGGGGGTCGGTCTCTTCTCCCAAGTCATAGGCAATAGGACAAGAGGAAACGGCCTCAAGTTGTGCCAGGGGAGACTGGATTATTAGACTGGATTATTAGATTGGATATTAGGAAAAATTTCTTCACTGAAAGGGTTGTCAAGCATTGGAACAGGCTGCCCAAGGAATTGATTGGAGTCACCACCCCTGGAGGTATTTTAAAGATGGGTAGATGTGCTGAGGGACATGATTTAGTGGTGGACTTGGCAGTGTTAGGATTATGGTTGGACTCTGTGATCTTAAACATCTTTTCCAACCTAAACAATGGTATGATTATATGATTATTCACCGCTACAATGAATTGGGAGATCATGCTGGCCAAGGGTTTAAGCGATTTTCCACTCCATAGCCCAATGCTGAGGAGCAAACCATAAATGTTAATTTGCCTGGGCTGTTCCTGATGCTGCTATTTTTTCTTTATAGATGTTCTTTAACTTACTTGAAATGAAATGTTATGGTAGGGCTGTTGGCATGGCTATGGAGGAGAGCAAATAATGGAGGCAACTTTGCTCAATTCAAAATAGCAATAGCTTCTAGCCCTGCCCCTTCTTATCACATTTTTCTGTTTCTAACTTCTGCTACCTATTACAAGGACAAACAAGGCTTAAGTAAGCAGATATCTATCTGATCCTTCAAACAGAAATCATCTCCTGTGCACACCTCCCACTGAAAAAAATCATGTACAAACACCAAAGGAGCAGTATCCAAGTCAGAAACCACATGTAGAAACTGTGATTCCAAGATCTGTCATATATAAAAAAGTAAAGTTGCAGGCAATCTTAATCACTCTGTTTACTAGAATGTAATAGGGAATTAAGATATTTTCCACAATTTTCTTTTTTTCAATGTTTAATATACAGGGATGAGTCCCAACATTTTTAAAAAGGCTACTTCAAAATCAAAATTAAACTTGAATTATAATTAAAAGAACAGATACATGTCTTTTCCAAGTATAATCCTATATAGATAATGGTACCCTAAGTACTGCAAGGATGTAGTGTCAGAGATGCTGTCGTATCAGGGAAAACAGACTCACCTGAACACTGCTCCTCCCTGGCAATTATTATAGCAGTTCTGGCAGCTTCTCTGTATTGCTTTAGTGCCATGTATAGTCGGAATAGGTACTTGGCATCCTTAATTAAATAATAAAAAAATAATTAATACTGAGTACATGCTGCTGTATTCCCTTTCTTCACTTGCCCATCTCACTGCCACATTCTTCAAAGAAGGGGGACAAGCTGGCTTGTTTCATGAAGAGCTCTTTGCTTCAACACTTTGTCTACCCCACCTTGCCCTGCATGTGGACAGGCCGATAAACACCCACGTCAGGGACCCCGACTGAGTTGTGGCAGTTTGAGGCCAAGCCCTAGCAACATGGACACAGAAAGCCACAGGCTACTGGGCACACAGAGAGTTGTACAGGTGGAAACCCAACAACTTCAGGTGTGTAGGCATATATGGTGCCAGAAAAGAACCAAGGGACACCTTTGAGAAATCAAAGTTTTGCTAGAAATATTAGAATATTTTAAATTGTGTTATGGATCTAGATGCAAACATTGCTTAGTGTGGATAAGGGTGACAAAATCTGGCCAATAAAGAGTGTGTTGTTCTGGGACCAGATGGCAAACACCCAAGACAGCTAAAAAATTGAAAGTTAAGGGGACAATCAGCTAATAAAATGCATAACATATATAATTTGCTACACTAAATACTTTCAACGTATTACATGATTCAACAAGGCCAAATGTAGCAAAAGGTTCATCCAAGAACTTGCAATCCAACAGCAGGAGAATTAGTGAAAAACAAAACTTTAAATGAAGAAGACAGCAGTATTGAAGAAAACAAACAAGTTCTACTTTTGTAAAGTGTTCTAGCAGACTAGTTAAAAAAAAAAGAAATCAACAAGAGAAACAATAATTAATCTTTCACCGGGATTTTGAGAAAAAAGAGGTCATTCTTAAAAATATAGCTAAAATGCAAAATAAAATTACCTTGCTTATGATGAAAGGGAACTAATAAGTGAAAAAAGCACTCGGGCTAAAGGCTAGTGCCACTGTTTTATGTCTTTAGGAGTCATTTCTAAAATAGGATCAATAAAAAGTACAGTCTATACATGATAATCTGTTAACTACTAAATCAAGATTAAATAAAAATGAAATATTGTATATAATGGTATGGTTCCAACTTAAATCCACAAATCAGAAAAAAAAAAAAAGACTCTGTTAGGTTTATAGCCAGCTTAGCAAAAAACATGATCCAAATAATTCTTCAATATTAGTAGTAAAACCAAACACAATGTGTATTCTCTGTTAAAGTAGTATAAAATGTCATTAAAAAAATTGTATTAATCAATGTTGTGTTGTTCTCTGGAATACTGTGTGTGGTTTGTATGTAAGTCTTAAACACATAAAAAAAAGCAGAAATTCAAAGATGACGACTTATAAAGAAGATGACTGCAAAAATTAACTCCCTACTTGAGAGACAAGGGAAAAAAAGGAGAAAAAAAATCACAGAAATAAAAGTGAGAGAGAAGGACTAGCATACAGAAAGAAAAAAGGCGAGTCATAGTCTTCCTTTTAACTCACAATATAAAGAAAAATATTAAGTGACCAAAAGTAATTACTTTTAAACTAATGATAGAGCAGAATTTTAAATAACACATGATCAAAAGGTTGAACACCATAAGAACCACACTTAACAGTAATGAAATAGTTATCTGCAGAATAAAGTAACCACAACTACTTATATTAATGGATATTATTTATCCACTTTAAAACTGCCTTAAAAAGGAAAACTTCTGTTCCCTGAGTGGAGTAAAACAAAAACTATTATGCCTGGCTGTTATGATGCAATTCTTCCTAACTTCTGACAGCTTCTGATGACCACAGATGGCCCGTCCACTGCCGACAGCAGGAGGCTGCACTTCTTCCCCAACCAGGCTGCTTCTCCTTTTAATCCTGCCCTAGCACAGACCAGTGGTCTTATATGGTATTTGCCATGTCCCTAATTATATTTTACTTAAATAACATATTTAAATCACGTACATGGCAGCCATATAAAAGTAGA
Source organism: Scolopax mira (assembly GCA_004320125.1). Lineage (NCBI taxonomy): Eukaryota > Metazoa > Chordata > Aves > Charadriiformes > Scolopacidae > Scolopax > Scolopax mira. The sequence goes on along the minus strand of BJBW01001454.1, from coordinate 131,423 downwards.
AAGCATTTATGAAAAATTAGGCTCATGTTTTACTTTCATATTCTTATGCTCAGAGTTAGGCATTTTAAAAGCAAAAAATGCAGGAAGGAATTTTCAACTGACAATACATTTCCTAAGGTCTTTGTAAAAAAATATTTTTTATCACAATCTAACTGACCTTAATATTAGATAGCCATTATTTTAATTTTGTTTTTTAAAACAGATGTACTTAGCAAATAGGCACACAGAATGCAGCAGAACCTTGCTAGGTATCGCTTCCTGAAAAATTACTTTATAACACACACAACAAATTAAGAATGTTTACATGTTTGAGTTAACAAATATGATAGTCGATATAACACATTTAAGAAATCATTCATAATTAGTCAGACAATAGCGTAGAAAAATTTCGTAAGCATAATAATTTTGATAATATGGCACTTTATTAAAATCCCACATAATTGTTGGCTGCAAAAGATTTAAAGCAACCAGGCTCTGCGAGTGATGAGTGAAGATCAACACTGCAAGGATTAGCAAGTTTCTGCTGCAGGGCTACTTTGAGTTCACTCTTACTGTCAGCTTTACAAAAATAACACCACATAAAAGCAGCTCTCTAAAAACAACCCCATTTTCTTGATAATTTCAAAAATGCTATCTCCATAATATAATGATAAAGATGAACCGGTTTCTAAGTAGATTTTAAAAACAATTATGTATGATTTGATAAAGTAAAATTTTGTTACTCACTGAGACAGACTATGGCAGATTGGATTAAAGCATTCAGAAGAACAAGAGAGAGCTTTTAGACAAGGAAAACAAAGCTCTACACTGAAGTTCAAAACAAGGTTAATTATGGCAATTACAGCATTCACAAAATTCCCAAGTGTTTTCCAAGATCTTCAGAATCTCTTCTCTGCAGAGATCATAATGTGATTCCCTCTTCCAGTCCCATGCAGACAGCTAAGCTGCTGCTTTTAGAAAAGATACTGGATGATACAGTTTCTGTCCACCCAACTTTCAGCATAAATACGAAATTACTTTTTCTTACACTGATGCTGCACAGACTTCTCATCTAATCACTCAACAACTTAATTCTCTTCTGGTCTCTTGCAATTGAATTTCATTTGTTTCACTATGTTCTGCTTCTCTCATAGTTTTTTTTCATATTCATTTTCATATTCAATTTTTTCAAATTACAGGTAAATAATAAAAGGTAAATAATAAAGAGATAATATGAGGATTGAAATAAACTTACTGCACCAAGACCATGTCATCTCCATCATTACTAAACCCTACTCCCCTCAGTAAGGCAGAACTTATTCTTCCAGACATACCATTTTGCACCTGAACGAATTTGCTGTGAGTTTGTATAAGAACTTAAATTCATTGACTAAGGAATTAATTGCAGACTGCAATGTCTACACCTGAAACCTAGCTTTCACAGCAGAAAAACATCAGTGCAGCACCATTCAGTTCACCCTCAACCTCTGCTCTAACAGGCAGTAAACTTGAAGTGGCTCAGCCACTTAGTTCCATGAACTCCAGCTCAAATATGACTGAAGGTACCACAAGCTCTGTGGACATCAAAGCCAAAAATGGACTATGAAGCCTGCTTCTCTATAGCTCTAGAGAGCTGTTTGTCATCTTAACCTGAAATGCTGCTGTTCTGATGTCTAACATCATATTTGCAGTGGACATGTTTAATCTGTCCTGGAAAAAAAATCACACCAAGGGAATACGGTCAAAATCTACTTCTTGTATTGTATATATAGCACAGATCTAATCTATGTTCTGCTTAGTTTGTGAGCAATCCTCTTTTATTACCAAACCTATGACAACTAATACATAAAAATCTGTCAGTGAGTATCTTCCAACTCCCAAATTGGTATATACAAGAGGAAAAAACGATTAAATAGTCTACCACTCTGCCAAAAGCCTTTTAGTACACCCACTGAATAATTTGCAACAAAGGAGCAAGAAACCTATAAGAAAGGGTAATGGTCCTTTCTAAATTTTAGTAATTGATCACGTGACATTAAAAGAAGCCTCATAACACAAAGCACCTCTTATCTCACAAAGCGCCTCTTAACCGTATAAAAGAAAAAAAATGTAAGGTTCTAAGGCTCCAAAGAAGATTTTTCTATTTCTGTGATCAGTGAAAACATAAAAATCCACAGTATATTATTCTCCTATTGTTAATCAAACTTCCAAACTTGATAGGAAGGTCTGTCACCAAAAATCTTCAAATGTTCTTCCTGTTTTATTAAGTTTTCTATCATAGTTTAAGTGTGTCATTTTATTCTCCAACACAGAACAGAAACTGTGTTTTAGTTAACAGAACTACAGCCTGTATCTGCACATGAAACTGAATCTATGAATAATCAATTCAAACTTTAAACTAAATATTTCTACCTAATAAGAAATCAAAAAAGAAAGATTTCTTTTTTTAAAAAAATAAGGTTTAACTGTGATATGTACATCCACATCAAGTTGTTATGTTTCCAAATTATTTCAGTAGTAAATTAAATATCTGAGTTGCTCTGGGCTAAGCTAGTTTTGAATATATGGTCATTAATCGCTTCAGAAGTCAACAGGGAGCTGGTAATTTTGAAAATCTGTGCACAACTGCTTATGTCTAATGTTGACGTTGGAATAATGTAAGGAACTAATGTAGGCTGATCATCTTTGGCTTTTTGTCCTTTATCTCCTATTTACGACCTTACTTGTTTCCAGTGCAACAGCTAGACCAACTCCCTGCACTGCAAGGAAAGGCTGCGTGTGGACTGTCCTCAGTGCAAGGGTTGCTGTGAATCTCCTCTGTCTACTACACACTTTCATGAATCTTGGAGAAACATGATTGTATTCAAGGTAGTTACTTCCTTTCTTGTCTTTCTGAAAATGAAATTACTGGGTGAATGACTCAGAGTGATCACCTAACTCTTGCCCCTTAGTGAAACGAAGCTAAAACACAATCTGTGTCGACCAAAAATTTTAGGACAAAACAAGCTCAAAAGATCTATAGCACAGCAACGTGACGCAACAGCAATGACAAAAATACAATACCTTGGGCATGCCGTCACTTTCTCCCATGAGATAGTCTATCAGCTGATTTGTTAGGGCTTCATCTTTTGCCCGTCCCACCTATTAAATAAAGACAGAAAAAAATATGAAAAAATATGAAAGACAAAGGCAAAATACTTACTCATAAGGAGGATTTCCATAAAACCACTGAAACTAGATAGATTTAAAACTCAGGGGGCTTTTTGTTCCATGTGTTCAAACCAGATGATTACATGGTTCATCAGCTTTGACACACAGTTCATATTTATTTTCTAATGTATTTTGTCAGGGGATTATAACTAAACAGCATGAGCTGTTCCTCTGCTTCAGTGTTGGGACAGTGTCTGAATCTAGGTGCTGTGGGCTGAAGTCTGCAGTCACAAAGCGATGTCCATCAACCCAGCACAATTTGTGTAACAGAGGAATACTCAGTCCTGGTCACTAGAACAGAGCCAGGACTATCTGGCCAGTTGAAGTGAGTGTCTCAAAAATATGGCTGAGATGCTGAGATTCCACAGGGACACATATGGTACAACTGCAGCAATAGTCTCTGGGTTTTTTCATATCCTTTGGTTTATTCATTCAGACTGAAACATCTAGATCCAGAGGAAAGCATTAGAGGCCTCAGACTTCAGTCTTACAAGCCCCTTCCAACAGCTCTGTGAGATGGAAGGCCTCAGGAGCTGCTGTGCTGGGTCTAGGCAGAGTCAGGTCTACTGTTTAAGAGTTTGAAAAATCTTTAGTGATACCTAACAAGAGTTTCAAAGCTGTGGGTTCTTCAAGCGAACGGAAGCAGTCTGAGCATAGTTTGGATGACAGGAAGTGCAAGTCACAGTGGGTGCTTAGATGGAAGCTGGCTATGGGCCTGCTTAGGCAGGTTTCCAGCATATATTTCCTAGAAGGGAATCTCAAGAACCAAACTAGGTTTCATGAGCTGGAGACGTGATGACTACTGAATTTTGGAGATCATGAGCAAAATAACTAAGCAAAAATTGCTTCAACCCAAATTCCTTTTTTTTTTTTTTTAGGGGTGGAAAAGAGATTTTTAGAGCTAGTAATGATGAAAACCAAGAGGTTTTAATCAGTAAGATCTGTATCAGATCAGGATCAGTAAGACTGATGCTGCAGATGGTCTTCTGTCTGACAGTGGAAGCTGAGGGCAGTGAGCAGTGGATATTGTCTACCTTGACTTCAGAAAGGCTTCTGACACTGTCTCCCGTAACTTCTTCATAAAGAAGATGATGAAGTGTAGGCTGGATGAACAAACAATGAGGTGGACTGAGAACTGGCCTGAATGGCCAGGCCTGGAAGGTTGTGGTCAATAATACAAAGTCTAGTTGAAGGCCAGTATATATCAGTGTACCCCAGGGTACAATACTGGGTCCAATATGATCTGGATGATGGGGCAGAGCACACCCTTCGCAAGATTGCTGACACAAAACTGGGAGGAGTGGCTGATACACCAGAGAGCTGTGCTGCCATCTAAAGGGTCCCTCACAGGCCAGAGAAACAGGCTAACAGAAACCTCATGAAGTTCAACAAAAGAAAGTGCAAAGTCCTGCACCTGGGGAGAAACAATGCCATGTACCAGTACACACTGGGGCCACTCAGCTGGAAAGCAGCTTTGCAGAAAAAGACCTGGGAATCATCAAGTTGAACATGAGTCACCAATCTCCCCTAGGAGCAAAGAATGATACTGGTATCCTGGGCTGCATTAGGAGGAGTGTTACTAGTGAACGGAGGCAGGTGATTGTTCCCTTCTACTCCAGTAAGAAGCGTGAGGCCACACCTGGAGCGCTGTGTCCTGTTCTGGGCTCCTCAGTAGGAGAGGACAGAAGGACATACTGGAGAGATTCCAGCAAAGGGCCTCTAAGATGACGACGGGCCTGGAGCATCTCATGAGGAAAGGCTGAGAGAGCTGGGACTGTTGAGGCTGGAGAAGAGAAGGCTTCAGGGGGAATCTTGTCAATTATATAAGTACTTGAAGAGAGGGTGCAAAGAGGAAGGAGCCAGGCTCTCCTTAGCAGTGCCCACTGACAGGAGCAGAGGCAATGGGCACCAACTGAAACACGGGAAGTTCCATCTGAACATCACAACACTTTTTCACTGTGAGGGTGACCAAGCACAGGTTGCCCAGGGAGGTTGTGGAGTCTCCCTCCTTGGAGACATTCAGAAGCCATCTGGACATGGTTCTGCGCAACTAGCTCTAGGTGGCCCTGCTTGAGCAGGGGTGTTGGATCAGAGGACCTTCAGAGATTCCTTCCAATCTCAACCTTCCACAAAAATCTGAATGAATTCAGAAACCCTCCTCTGAAGACTGAAAATGGTTTTTTCCTCTGGTGTCCGTATTAACTTACTCTACATTTTAAATGTTTAGATACCACCTTCACTGACACAGTTTTCCTTCTATTTGCAATCTGTCCAAACACACTCACATTAGGAGCATGTCACAATACTGAAGGTAAACTTTTTGAAAAGATGAAGAATTTTTTGTTTTATCAAAGTTGCTTACCGTTTCAATTGCCATTTCTATAGCCAAGTTATCTTCTGTGCTTGGACTTTTCATAAAGTGCTTTAATGCCTAAAACGATACAAAAGAAAAGTTAAAACTGAGACACATTATATTAACATTTTCTTGTTTTACCAAGTTATTTCTCTCTGCGTTTTGACAGACAAGTGGCACACTGAATGTTTATCTTGGCTGTACTTTACAGCCATAAGGATAACCACATACACTACAGAGGTAGCAGCTGCTCTTATATTCTTCTTGCAAGAAAGAAGAATTGAGTTTTTGCCAAATTCTGATGTATACCTTCATCTAACTGTGAAAGATGTTCACAGCAACATGGTGAGAAATGCATGATTAATGTGCCACTGGACCCCCCCCAGTTGAAGGAGTGGCCACCTACAATGTCTGTAATTTGCAAAATCAGTATTGTTTTTTTGGTATGTGTTCAGTATGCAAAAGTCAAACAGTCAATAAGCACCAATTCACTGATTTGCAACTGATCAAAAGAAAGTGTGTCAATTGACATACTTCAATTAACATACTTCCTTCTTTTTAAAAAAAGCTTCATGTTAGGGCATGCTATAGTATTAAGTGAATTAATGAGCAACCAAATCATCATTGGTCAAGCTAATAAAATATAAATAAATTCTACTTCTATATTCATAACATGTAGAGATTCACTAAGAGTAGTGTATCATTGATCCACCTGGAGCTTCTACTGCTATGAAGGAGTTATGTGCATGGCAACGTACAAATCAGAGAATATACAATATAGATAACCGTAAATATAAATAGTATACTTACATTTTTATGCTTTTTAAAAATAACAGTATGTTATCAGTTAGGATAGCTAAAGTTTGCTATGAACTTTCCTGATTTTGAAGCACCATTGAATTTGAACAGTTTCTATGAACATTTAATTATTATTGCTTTATCCTTTATGTACTGACCCGTCCGTATTGACCACACAGCAAGAAAAATTTTCCCGCCTGAAAATGTTTCTTCTCTCCTTCAAAATATAGTGCAATGCTCTGATAATCTTCATTGGTAGTACTTTCAGAACCTGCAACAGACAGCAATGATAACAGAATAGTCTTACTAAGTAAGATAAAGGCCCTACCGAAGGAACACATTCCTATTCTACATTTTTTTTCTACTGACATTCAAAGAAAACCAAATGACTTGATGGCCTGAGGTGAAGGCCAGCTTCTTAGTAAGGCCACCTTTTTGTCTGTCACTGAGTTAAGATGAGGCCACAATGGGCCTTAAAGGGAAAAAAGGAAAGTGACATACACATGTAGGAAAAGAGCTGGAACCATGAAAAAAAGGAATAGAGGGGTAAAAATCAAGAAGCGTACCAGTAAAATTCTCAGTTTTGGAACAGCAGTACCTCATCTATCAAGATCAAAGAAAGGGATTTCTCAACACAAGAAAATAGTCCAGACAGACCTTTTATCTCTATGGATAAACAGAAAAAGCTCTAGCACTGGTAAGATTTTCAAACAACATAGACTGAAGACCATTGGAGATGCCTAAGCTGAATGACAAGCCTAACCTGTAGGCCTGAACTAGACACAGGTTGACAAATCTGTTCACAGTGGAACAGACTGTGAAACAACACTTCACATTCCTTGCCTTATAATTTCAAATTGGTCTAAATCAATTAAAAGAATGGCAAAACGTATTGCAAGTAAAGTTATTAACCTGGAATACTCACAGATGATATCAGCATAAATCTCCATCTTGTTGTGTTGTTGAGCTAATGTGAAAGCTTCGTTATTGCACTTGGACATGACCAGGAACTGGATGGCAGAACCATAGTCACCAAGCTGCAGAAAGAATCTAATCAGAATGAACAAATTAATACCTTAGTACTAAATAGCATAGTGAATACACCAAATGTTTTAGGAATAGAGTATCTTTTGTAGCATAAAAATATGATTTCTAATTTATTTTATATTTCGATTACTTTGAATAGGTTACTAATATTAACTTAGTATACATAATGCAGAATGTCAACTTTTATTATTATCTAAACTTATTACTTCAGGTTAATATAATTTTAATCAGTTTAAAAAAAAAAAGGAAGGAAAAAAATCAGTACCTGTTTAGGTGTCCAAATTTTAGAAAATTCAAATTAATAAACTGAAATATATAGTCACTGGCCAAATTACCAAAAGCCAGAGTCTGATACATTAGGAAGCCCTACCAATTTCCAACAGGGATGCCCTCTTTCACCCTTTTTTTTTAAACCTGAATTGTTACCTGGCTACCATCTTTGCTCCATCAAGAGACTGTGTTTCTCTCACAATATTAACAGCCTTTTCGGGATTATTCAGGTGATCCAAATATAGTCGAATTACACTGTCCCATTGTTTTGCATGCTCATAAGCCATCACAGCTTCCTTGTACCTGCAAAATAATAGTTCCACATCCATTTTTCTAACTCTTTACATTACAGAATGAAAGAAACATATAGTATTTTGTTTCTGAGTGGTCACTCTGTGACAGCTTCCTTTCAGTTTGCATGTAATAGCTTTGTTCCTTTGTTCTGCATTTACTTTGTTTTTTTTTTCTCTATTTCATTTTCTCTTGGAAGAATGAAAGACAGAGACAACAGAAAAATGCCAGCAGCCCATTTGGTATATCTTAAAAGTAGTTCATGTGTTCCTTCAGTAAACATCATCTGTTCCATCAGTTCCATATGAAACCACTTGGGAGTGAGAGAACAATAAGAAAACAAACAGATGATAACTAGTTGTACGATTTTAAAAGTGAGACTTCTTTTCTGTTCTGTAAACAAGGATCAAGAAATTTCTTGTTCCTACACTACACATTTGACACAAATAGTAATTTTCTATTCTCATCAATGTAAATATTTAGCTTTAGTGTTGTTTCAAATAAAAAAATATCATTATTCTGAAGCACATTTACTTACAGGTAAGGACTAATAGAAACCACATTCTGTGATTAAATGGAAATTTTGGGCTTACATTTCAGCCAATAATTACACATTTTTCAATATTTTGCAACTGCAGCCATTAAGATGTTATAGTAATTTGGTTCTAGAATGAAAATATTTCTATCATGGTTATTCCCCATTTGAATGACATTTAAAAATTGCAGCAAAGGAGTAGTTAAAAAACCCCTGAACTTCAATACTCTATATTGGGTATAGTACTTTAAACTTTAATGATTTTTGTTAAAAAGGTATTAAAGTTTAGACAGGAAAACAATAAATTAGAAACACATCTTTGACACCACTGGAAGGTTCTTAGATTAGGTTTAATATCTACACACACCACCTTAAGTTTATACATTTCAGAACCCAGTCTCACAAAGCTATTTGATACAAAGTGTAACGGCTTTTATTGTACAAAAAGAGTAATGCATAATAACAACAACAATAATAATAATAATGATGTATTTTATAAAAAAAGATAAGCATTTAAACACACCTGCCATCTGCTTCTTTGGCCTTTGCATATTGTAGGTGAATCTTTGGAGATGAAACATGAGTAAGAAGTTCACCGACCTTTGCCCTATAAAAACAAGATAATAGTTATTTAATAGATATATCTGTTTTCAAATTTTCTCCAGTAAAACAGGCATATTTATATCAACACTGAAAAGGAGGCTAAAAAAGAAGTAATTGAACATAATGTATATGCTTTGAAGGCACTTTCATATTTTCAAAAAGCTGCACTTTATAGATGTAAGAACTGGAAATTAGAGACTGTTTCATGAACATAGAGGCTTAGAGAAGTACAGTATCTTCTCTTTTTTAAGTCTGAGATGTACGAGCATAAGGAGTGCCAGGTCAATGATATTTACCTCTGGTATTCTCTAATTAATCTACAGAAGCAACATAGGATTAAACTGTAACCTGAAAGAGTACAAAAACCCACCGGTATGGATGCAGTTGTGATTGTTTGCTTAAGACCACAGGTTGTACTAGAGGCTCCAGGCCATTCATTAGAACCAGATTCTCTGAGCAACAACATCCATAACAATAGGAGTGTGGAGGAACACAGAAATGTGTCAGTCCTCCCATCAATCTAGCTCCAGGAGTTGCACACAGTGATGGGATCTATGAAAGCCAGCAAACTCAGCAGTGGGCCTTTCAAGAAAAAGGGATATGAGAGGCTGAAGAGCAGGTGACCTTAAATCTCACCTCTCTGATTTAAAGACAGAGCAGTCCCCAGACTGAACCTCCTTCTACTACAGTAAGCAAAGCTTGTACATCCCACTTTGCAAATCAAAGCTATTATTATATGCAAACTACTCTACTTAAAGTGTTCTCTTGTCCGTTCTGGTGCTACTGATACTTCTATGACAGAATAAAATTTTCCTTAGTAATGAACATAATATTCCAAACTAATTTTAAGAGCACTTGTATGAAAGAAGAGGGGTCCCTCTGATCTCTGCTCCAATCAGTTCTTAATATTAAAAGTCCATAAAATGTAATTAGGCAAAAATTAAGCTCTTAAGTCTCAATAAATTGTACTTTTCCACTGGAAACTTGATAATAATGAAATTCCATTAAAATAATTGCAAATGTATTGAACATAATGCCAGCAATTTTGACTACTCCATTTGAAGCAGCGACTTCATTTCCAACTGTCTGAATATTCAGTCTCAGCTATCAATTTGTTAACTGAAGAAATCTAATGAACTACAGAAATAAAATTACTAAATTTAGTGCATGCATGTGCACGTGTAGACATACACAAAGGGCTTGAAATTGCAGGTAACTTCAAACATAATACCAAAAAAAAGACAACTATGTCCCTTTTATGGTAAGACTATATTTAAAACAACAAAACTTCCAAAAGAACACTGCTCTTGTTTAAGCCTGGGGAAGGGAACAATAAAATCAATGAAACATAATTAACAAGACATTTGTGGTATTCAGAGAATTGTTCCTTTCCAAAGAGCACCACAGTGAGTCCTCTGAAATATAACACTTCCCTGAAACTTGTACTTACCAGTTTTTACACCGGATGTATACTGATGCTGCCTTGTCATAATATTGTCCCTTTTCATACAGCTGAGCAGCTTCTGAAAATTGCTACAATATTGGAAATCATTAAAAGGTAATTTTAAAATTAAGATTACAAATAAATAGGTTAATGAATTCACAAATTCAACCTTAGCTTTATTAACACTTTTGAATACCTTCATACTCTCCAGAATAGCTCCACAGTCTCTTTTTAGTGATCTACTGGGGTGTTTAATGGCCTGGTTTACTCCTCGACGGATATCTCCCATTCGAATGAACATTTGAGCCACTCCAGCAAGGCAAGCTTCATCATGCTCCTGGTACTGGCAATCAAAGGAAAAGCAGTAACTCTACATTACACATCAGAAATATCAGGTCACAAAAGCCACGGTAACCAACTGCTGAAACTAATTAACCAAATGTTACACGGACTTAGTTAAATAAATCATTGTATCAAAATTCTTGCCTTGGCAGCCTACAGCTGTCACTTATGAAATAAAAACCCAGTTTAATTTCCTTCTTAAGCTATAATTTTTACATTTTACTTACAAGATCTGACCAGACCAAGCATACATGAGAAGTTTTACAGACAGCTCAGTTCTACTCTCCTCTTTCCTCCAAAACCAACAGTACAGAAAAAAGAGAAAATACAAGCAGGATATTTCCTTTTTTTTTTTTTTAAGGTGGTAGGCCACTGAAGTTTCATAAAGCCAAATGGCTTGAATTCAGAAAACATTGCTATGTTCCCCTATTATCATTGCCAGAATAATGGAGGATCTACTGAATACGATGCTTATTTTCTAACACAATCCTTGCCTGTCTTTATATAGATAACAATTCAGTAAAGAAGAACGCAAGGAATAATTATGTCTTTTATTATAACAATGAAAATCCTGGCAGTATTTTCTCTGACAGTTGCATGTCTACCATGAAAGTGTTCAAAACCTAAGTGTCTAGTCATACCGTGTTAATATATGGCAACACTGCTTTATACCTAGAGAAAGTGTCATTCTGCATATTAAAAATAAGAGAATTATAAAGACTACTATGACAAAAGCAATGAACAAAAACATCTGAATTCAAACGAGTTTGAAACACGACAACTTAATGTGCAGTATGATAGTACAAACACTATCATGACTAAAAAGGAATTACCTTATTGTTTCCAGTGATTCCCTTCTCATAGTGTGCCAGAGCGTTAACATAATCACCCCTAAAACAAAACTGGAAGTTATACGGAAGAACATTTTTAATAGGAAGAGATGGTTACCTTCCAACTACACAGATTATGCACGTATCTGTCTTGCTTTAGACATAAGGACTCCATACAAGGGTGTGAAGTGTGCAGAAGATGGTCAGTTACACAGTACCTCAGGGCACTTCCTGCACCCTTTATCAAGCTTTCAGCCACAGAGACAGTCCATCTCTCAGTTCTGTTACACTGGGACCGATAAACCCCCCTTGAAAGACAGGCAAGGAATCTATCTGCACAATACACCTCTAATTTCATCTCTACTTCCACATTTTTCTGGAAGATAAATGAAACTGACCTTCTAAAATTATTTAGAATTTTCACAACATAAAAACGAAGGCAAGTTTTTCTCCTTAAATACATGCATAACTCAAGTTACTGATGGCTGCATTGCTTCGACTGCCTCCGTTCCCTCCTTTCTGTGACCTTTTTGGAGACCAACAAGTATTCTCTATCAGTTCACCAGGGGCACTGCCAGGGGGAAGGAGTTGTCTGAAACCTCTATTAACAGATAAGAGTTTTCCCTCTTAGTTTAGACATTAAACAGACCAGGTTTCAGCTGGAAAGAATTAGCTATAAGGTAGACTTTAAACTCATGGCAAATGGTTAAAACCTTCTCTCTTCCAGGGACTGGCAGTCTTGAAATTTGTCACTCTTCTACCCAAAATATGTAAGAAAATGAAGGCTAGTGGGTATTTTAAGGAAAGACAGGCAAAAGGCAAGGCTTTCATCCAATGTAAGAAGTATTAAGTGGCGTGAACTTTCTCTATTTTCCAAGCACTTGCCTGCAGTGAAGTATTTAGTAGATTATATTATTATATAGTTGCAAAGAACCCAGATTACTGAAATTAATCAAAAGTAACTATTATTTGCTCACATGTCTCTAGCATGAAGTATTCCTTACAAAACTGCTCTTCCTATAGCTGAAGACCTCTCAGAATCCGCTCTTAGTAATGCAGTCAGCTAAAGTATCTCAACTCCATGTTCTTCTAATCAGCGTAAGTATTGCTTTAATATTCTTACACTGCAGCTTTACAGCAGAACTTACGTGAATTCAAGCTGCATTGCATATTCCTTTGATAGGAAAGGGATTTGGTCTGGGGCCAAACGCTTAGCCAGCTGAAGCGCACTGTCCCAGTGCTGCAAGTCTTTTCGCATCTGTTAACAAAGAACAAAGAACTGATGCAAATATCAGATTCTCAACTCTAATATGAACTTATTATTATTTTTAATACAAATACAGAGCTAGTATCCTAGAAAGATTCAGATGATTTGAGAGACATTCATCCTAAAAGAATGGCTGTCAATCACACAACGGCAAGAACAAAACCACAGAAAGGGGAGAATTATCAGAAGGTAAAATATTCCAACATTAAGGTGCAGATGAAAACAGCAGAAAAATATTTACACATCTAAAATGAATACCTCAAGTGCAGCAATAGGACAAGAGGATGCCAGGTATAAATCCTGGGCAAGATTAAAATCACTAGTAAACATGGCAAGATGTCCTGCTAAAAGGTTGTGGTCTTCTATTCCCTGTAAAAAGATGTAATAGGTGCAAAAGTAGCCCAAAATTAAAAAAAAAAATGTTACAAATAGTCTAGAAAACACATCAAAATAAAACATTCTTATATTTTACAATCATGTGTGCTGGATTCTACAAACCAGAAAAAGCCCTCACTTTCTTACTGTAGCTCAAAGCCAGTACAACTAATACTGTCTAAAATTAGTATTTTGCAAAAGTATATTTTTAAGGCATTATTTCATGCCCACTTTTAGATATATAATTGCAATCTGTTGTTTTGATTAAAAAAAAAATAATAGCTGCCTTAACCATTTTCTCAAAAATACCAAAAGAAAAAAAGGGTCCCCAAATGCCCGAGACATGAATAAATTCTGCTGCTCTCAAGCAAATGGAGAAAGGAATGTTGTGCATTGCAGTAGAGACTGCACCACTTCAAGAGAAAACAGGAGTTACATGGTTTGGACACTTTCTCCTCTACAGCTATAACTCCCTTGAAAATGATTTTAAAATATTCTATTTAAATTTATTCTATTTAAAAAATAGAATATTCTATTTAAAAAATAAACGAATCTCCACAAAAATAAGGATTCAGCAATTCTTAAAGAAGAATTAAACCACTGTATTTCCTATTTAAAAGTGACTTTACATTTTACCTTTATTTGCTCTAGTGACATCACCATCCCAGCATTACCAGATATCCGATAAACACGTATTGCAAAATCCACCTCCATATGATATAAGCAAGCTTTGGCCAGCTCATTCCAAGCAGACTGATCATTCAGAAGTCTGCATACATCCCATGCTTCAGAAAACCTATAGAAGGTAAAACATATTTAAAGCTACTATTACTCGTACCTAAAATTCCCTTTCAACACCTTTTTTTTACTAACAGTATGGTAGGGAAACATGAAATGCATTTATTTATAAGCATGGAGAGAAAGATATGTCAGGAAGAAAGGAGAATTACAAATGCATAACTTAGGATTCTGTTTCTCTTGTTCCTATGAAACTTTTTTAGGAAACCATCTGCTTTCCCTACTCTGGCATTCTCTCCATTATACTGACTTTGCACTGTTTCATTAGAGTGGGAGGAGAGTACACAAGAGGCACCTTTAGCCAATTTTGGAAGAGCCACTATCATAGAACTCCAAATCAGTCTTGAAAAAAATTAGTTTAACTTTTACTTGACAGTGGAAAAAAAATAAAGAACTACTGGGCCACTTATTTTGCTTGGTCTCTATAGACAGCTACATGGACTCACGGATCACTCTAATTTATCAATATTCAGTGTGACATTTTTAAATCACCAGGATACACTGTATTGAGAAAGAAGAATACAGTTTACACAATGTAATTAAAACACAGATGTACCTTTTCAACATTAAAGTCTGAGTAAGCATTTGTGTCAGCTCATTAGGTCCAAGGTCTTTCAAATTGCCAAGGAAACTGTGAGTACTTAGATAGATATTGTTTGTTTTCCCACTCTGAGTCTGACAAGTTAATTCTCCATTATATAACAACAAAGGTTTATATGAAAAGGGGACCTCCGTGCCACCTGCCAAAATAATCTTGGATCCTAGATTCAAAGATCAGGAAAAAAAAAAAAAAATTTTAAAAATCCCAACATGATAAAAAGCATAGCAAGCAGTCACAGTTGAAATTATTTTGATTTGCAGGGCACTAACTCGAGATCTCTAGTTCTGGTTGTCACCATCTACTGTACATTGTATATCTTTCAGTAAAGTAAATATACATAACTTAAATTTTCTAAACTATTAAGGCAATTTTCCAAATGTTTCTAGGTAAATTCCTTAATGTTTCTCTGTCACAAATACAGAAATTGCTATTATTACTATTTTGATTAACAGTGTAAATGAATACAAGTTTTGTCACCCTGATCCTTAGACTTTCTCATGATCTTTTAAAAATACAACTGAAGCAAAAGGCAAAAATTTCACACTAAAGATTATAATAGCAAGAAGCTTAAGGAGTTAAGACCAAAATGCCTTTTTGAAACTTTACAGAGAAACCTACAAAGCAACTAGATTTTTATTCATCAGTTGCACTTCAAAAACTTCTGCAGTACTATTCATTTTTATATGTACCTATGAAAATAATTAAGATGAAGACTCAGAACATGTTTTACTTTATTAACTAAAGTAGTGAATATGTTTTTAAAATCATTTACAGTACCTTGAATGGCATCCTTATGAAAAACATACGTGTACACTTTATCATCATCAAAAGCAACAAAAACACCTTTGTCCATTGGCCAGTTTTCCCACAAGATTCCTTTAATAGTTGGTGAGAAATTTGGAATCTCATATAATCTATCATTTACCTACAAATAATGCAAAAGTAAAATTACTAGGAAGTGACTAAGGAGACAAACTAAACATTCATACCAGTTACAATTAGAAATAAAAAAAAAGAATGTAAGTAGTGCAGAAATATGAAAATTGTATTAAGAAAAAATTGTCTTCTATGCAGTGACTGAATAACATAATAGTTTAATTCAGAAGGGACGTAAAGGGAGAAAATGTGCATTATATGAATGTTATTTACTTCAAAAAAAAAATACAGGGACAGGCAGTGAAACTGGCAGTGCTTGTTAATGGGCTAAAATATCTGCATTTGAATACACAAATACATACACTTCTGAAAATTACTGATGGGGAATTTAGCCTAAATGAAATTGTCCAGATCTAATATGACAGATTTTATTTCCCTAGATTGCCATCAAGTTATCTTCCTTGGTAATTTCTTCTCTTCTAGCATACATGTTGGAGTGACAAAACCTTCTTCATTCTCTATTAAAAACACTATATGTTTGAAGAGCCTGTTTGCAAATACAATTGTATTTATAATACCCCACACTCACTCACCGGGCAATAGATAAAGCCATCACTTTTGTCATCTATGAAAGCCAATCTGGTTCCATTGGGATCTGGAAAAATTTTTCTCACACTGACAGGATGCCGATATTCATTCACATATTGCCAGTCTTCAATGTAGAAATAATGAATAATTCCAGTCTAATGGGAAATAACAGAAACAGCTAATAATTGCATTGGTAAATGACAAATAGATTATTAACTTGGTTGTAGTTTCTCCCATCTTACGGTGCTGAGCATAAAGAGCGTTTAAAGAAAGTACTTCCAGGTGGTGTTTTGGTTTCCTTCTTCATTCACAGCTGGTCCTGGCATGTGGGGAAAGAAGATGGAGTTTTGAGGGGGTTTCTATTGTTTTTGTTGTTTATCTCTCATTGCTTTTTGGAGACATTGTGTATTTACTGGGAAGTTCTCTAAACAGGGGAAAATGCCTGCCTCACTGCTGAGAGAAGGTTAACCTTCAAACAAAGCTGCCTCCAAGGAAGAACCATATATTCAGATGTACCTTAACACTGCAATTCAATCAGTGTTGCACAAAGAACAACATTCAAAGGTGGCTTTTGAAGTCAATCATAAAATTTGCACACGACAAATTGGTCAATTGTGAATTTAGTACTCCAAATTTATCAGGACCAGTTTAGGTACTGAGGAGGCAGGAAAATCTTCAACTGCTGCAAAACCACTCAAGTTATTAAAATCAGAGATAATGCCAGAGACAGTGATTCTGCTTTTTCTCTGGAAGGTCAACACACCAGTCTGTGTTGTAAAGAGCACAATACTACAATGCCAAATGTGTCCTGTATTCCCAGTGACAAAAAATAATACAAGCAAAGGAATATCCCTCATGCATAGGAAAATCTCCAGAAAAATCCATAAGCATGTTCACATCCTTCTTCAGTGCCCTCCTAATTCCTATCTTTGTTGAAACACCTGAAAAAAATTCTCTTTGGGCAAAGGCTTCAATAGTAAGTCAGGACTTTCAGTTATGCTATCATACTTGTTTACCTCATTACCTTTTTTTCCATATCTATCACATTACCACCTAAATCAACAAATTTGCAAGGCAAGTGCTATGTTTTTTCTTATATCTGAAGACAATTTTTTTGCCAACCCTCTCACTCCTGCAACAGAACACATTTTGCACCAAACACTAGTAAAAGCAAAACGTAAGCTTCTTGCCGATGCATCTCATATAAATGCAATAGCAAAGGAAGTTGGATACAATTCTGACAATTTTGTATTTGCACAAAGGACTTGCATAGAAAATAATCTACTGTAAACTTCTCAGAAGCACTATTTATTTTTGCTAAAAATATGGGTAACAATCCAAATAATTACAATAATACAAAAAGATCTTTAAAAACAGAATTAATACTTACATCTGTACCATATATGAGGAAGTCACTAGTTAAAGCATGGCACAAAATGCGGCATTTATCATCATCTGCTGGGAAGAGTCGAGTTTCTCGTTCTTCCTGAGCATCCAAACCTCCATTTTCTATCTAAATATGAAGAACAAACTGAAAAACTCCACTGTTAACAATAAAGTATCAGTTTTGCCTGTATCAAACTGTAAGGAAACAAGATGGAAATAAACTTGTACACACATCCCTTAAAACCTCAGTGTATGCTTCTGTCACATTCCCAAAGAGACTTTTTAAATAAAACTGCTTCACAAGAAAACACTTTTTCTTCACCTCTTCTAGACTAGGTTGTATTTCTAAAATCCACAGGGACTCAGCTTTATGCTTTAATTAGCCAGCCAAAAATATCTAAATAGTTTTTATCTCTATTAACTGAAGATCACTCCATTTTCTCTCGTTTTTAAAATTACATCAACTTGCTCAGCTTAGATCAACTCATTAGTTCAGCACTCCAAATTGCCACAGTTCTTACCATATGCAACTGGACTTTACCCTCAAAAAGAGCAGCGGCATAATCAGTGTTAAGGTGCATACTTGCTACTGTTCCCAGGTACTCCACATCCTTAAGCTTTTTTACATCTAGAGAATTCAAGCAGAAAAGGTAAAACTATTTTCTACAGGTCTTCATTTATCATCATCTAAATTTGCAGCCAAGTAACTAGATGGGAAAAACTCACAACTAAGCAGAGAGGGGACAAATCATGTGTGAAGAGACTTTCTTCTCAGCAGTCAGAGAATTGGTTAGAAAGTACAAGAGAAACTCTTTTCCTATACAACTCTGATGAGTGTTCTTACAGTTTTGATTAATTCATTATTAGTTAAAAAAGGTGATGCTAAGAGAGATAGGAAAACTTTAAACTGTCTAAAATTTGGACACAACCAATTTGACCTTACCCCATGCAAACAACATGAACATCTACTAAACTGAGAATTTCAACTCTCTGATTATGTAGCCCCTAGGTATTTTGTCCAATTTAGGATTTAAAGACATGGTCAAATAATGTCTCAAAAGCCTGAAAGGCCTTAATTGGTTAACAACGTGATTTGAAAAAAAAAAAATAACAAAAAAGAAACATTCTACATTTCATTACTAATACTTCAGCCTGAAGTTTTATGTCTATTATTTACAACATCTTGTCATAACTGCTTCAGTTTGTGAAGATCATTATCTGTTCCTAGCAGGACCATATGACAACTCAAGTTGTTATTGTACAATGTGGAATATCCAGAACTGCTAAACACAATACTGAATTCATAAAAGAAGACACAATGATGCAGTAGTTTTAAGAGAACTAAATTTATGCTTACTATTCTCTCCAAGTGCATAAAACCAAGCCCGATTGTTCATTCCTACAGCCAAATGATAAACCCCAATAGCAACAAAACTTGGCTCTACTTCAACAGAGACTGTGACTGGTAGCTCCTGTAAGAAAACAAAACAAAACAAAATAATTTTCATCCACTATTAATACTTACTTTAATTACAAATAATGAAGTTTAAAAGGAAGAGGTTATCATACTCTCTCCACATGATTTGCTATAGTAACTTCAAGAAGAGAAGTGAGGTATGCAATCCGTGTACCGCAAGCATCTCCAAGGACTGGAAGCTTTGTCAAGAAAACATGGAGGGAACCTCTTCGTGTAGATACTGCCAACAACTGCCCATCATCTGTCCAAGCCAGCTGATCTACACCTAAAACATTCACAAGTTTTTAGAAAAAAAAAATAGTAATTCCTTTCTTTTAACTACTAAACCCAAGAAACAATTATTTTGCTTTACTTACTTTTACAAAGTTTCTATCCTTATGGAGACTGTTAACATACCTTTGTTTTCATCATCCAAATTTATTATGGCATACATTTCTCTCAGGTCTGCCAGATCATGGATTTTAATGCTAAAACAAAATAGTCAGTCTCATTAATATAAACCTCATCATAAACTGGAAGAAACCTAACCCAACCAAGACAGCCTAATGGAGTGCAAATGCAAATGCAAAATGCCTGCTGTTTCCTAAAGAGCAACACACACTCATTGTTATTCATCCCTCTAAATAGTTTATTGCTATCACTGGACAAAAGTTTTTGCTCAGAAAACTAAATTTTGAAGAAAGGGCACAATTCATCCAGTTTGAAAGAACTCAGGGGCGGGAAACGTGACTATTACTCCCTTCTGAGCTGTTACAATACCGGTTAGGTTAAAAACACACTCCTGGTGAATAAACACCGCTTGAAACACATGCAAAAAACTAGCTTTCAGTCCTGCTTTATATAAAAAGGGAGAGAGTGAGAGTTTAATTATGCTGTCATATGACTCAATATATGCTAAAGAACCCCTTAAAAAAACAATACTTATTGTACAACAGCTGAGGTGCTTAAGACACACCATGTTTTGCTCAGTTCTACCACTCCTCATGTGCACGTGTCATAAACCAACAGTTTCTGAAAGTCACACAGAACTGAGGACAGATAGAATGGTCTGACCCCTACCATCACTCAGCTCTTTTGTTGCTGAAGAACTGGGGTATCACAGAATCAGTGAGTAGCAGATGAGGAGCTAAAGGACATAAACTATCAAACATACAACATATTTCAGAAAAAACTCCAGTCTCTTTAGTTTTTTCCTTCACTGGTTACACATTTATACTTTTGTCTAGATTGCAGGTATGATCAAACACCAGGGAGAAGGATATCAGCATAATCAGTACAGCTTACATGAACTGTTCTCTTATTACTAAGCAGATGGGTTATGTTCAACCAATAAATCACAGTAAAGAAATTTAGACATTTTCGTAGCCAAGTAACATAGTAGAAAAAGAAAGAATCAAAAGGAGTAATCTATACTAAAGTTTAATTAATATTTTTTGTTTACAAAAATTAATTACAATAAAGCTAATTACATTTCAGAGATTTTGGTCAAAAATAGCTTCTCCTAACTTTAGGCAGAAAGACAGTTCCACAGAGCAGTTCATCTCACCTTCTCTGCACTGACTTGTCAGGGAGCCTTGAAGCCTTAGGAAGCCTACTAGTTTTAATGCCTGACAGCTAAAGTTACGTGAAATGAATTCCATTCTCTGTGTATACAACCACCACTTACCAATTGTCTCCACATGATGCAGCTTTGTTTAACGACTGTGATATAGCAATGCTGCTTAGATTATCCTTATGATTATGAGCTTGAAAGATTTCTTGACCTATCTCACGTATGTGCGTAGAAATGACCACAAAACACCCTCGTGAGAAACCAATCATAATGTAGCCATCACCATACCTGTTACAAAAAACCACAACAATTAAGAAAAGAGATCTATTTATGCAATATACAAAAAGCATTTTCTTTCAGGGTATGAGGGTAACTGTCAATGTCTCCCTTTACTTGGAAAAACAACCAAAGTATGAGAATTTAGATACAACGTAGAACAATATAGTACAAAATATATTAAGGGGAAAAACAACCAAGGATTCTTAAAAGATAAAAACATGTTTGTGCCCAGAGTTCACTCATAGATTGTCTTTATTCTCTCTTCTACATTCTGTAATGCCTTTTTACTTTCAGCAGGCCGCATGCCTGGCAGTGATACCAGGATAAAAACCTCTGGTATCTTCTATGGCATACGTGTGCCAGAAGAGGTAAGCTTCCATTTCAAGATTCTGGCTGAACTGGTCCCATCAAAGCTATGCTAAAAATAATAATGACAGTACTTAAGGCATACTACTGCAAACACAGTGGAAGTATAATCTGTATTTGTGAATAGACAGCTTGCTTACTTTTCATGCTGTTAAGCAGAAATAATGAGGTTATGGCAGAAATAGTTACAGCGTGTAGGGATGAATTAAAACAATCTCTCATCAGCTTAGTCGCAAAAAAAATAATTACAAGGGAAACAGCCCAGGTATGCCTTGTTAGACAACTAGCCATAAATTATGACACATACAGCTACAGATTTTCTTACACATTTGTATTGCAGAGGGATAAACATCAATTCCATGTTGACTGAACAGGCATTAAAAGACAAGGTGTCGCGATTCAAAGATACACAAATAGTAAAGCTACATTTTGGGTATAGAGTTCAAACTTCTAGATTGGGATTTCCTCAAAGGAAGATTACCAATTGGATTACACAGCAGAGAGGCTACAAGAGTTTTGCACAACTTTGTAAACCAACAAACTAGCTGAAGGATAGAACGCCATCTTGACTCTTTTAGCAGTTACTCATTCAAACAAAAAACAACCTCAGTTTAATCTACTGTTAGGACAGCAACAGTATTAGTGTTCTAAAGGTGAGAATTATATTTGAAAATATTGCCTGTTATAGCCATTTAATTGTCAACTAACACAGTTACAAAATGCAGACTTCTTCCTGTTTGGAAAGGAATTATTAAAAACTCTACAATACATCCAAGAAAAATCCAGTGTAAGGGATATATGGTTTCATTTTCAGCATTTATCAGAACTACCAGGAAAATCCTCAATTTGTTACTACCAGAATGCTTCATTAAAAAATTCTGCTCACCATCTGTAGGTTACAATACTGCCATAAGGCTGCTGAAATTTCAGATCAATCGGGTTATCAGGATCATTCAAATTAAAAAGAAAGAGAGTCTTCTTGCCAACCACTACACTGACCTGTCAATGAATGAAAAAAAAAATTAACTCTATAAGAATGGCATCACTTTAAAATAAGGCCCTACATCTTCACAAAACGATAAGATTTAGTATTTTCAATAATACTTAAGAATCCCGTGGATCTGAATTCTGAATCTTTATCAACAGTGGAAGAAATACTTCTTAAACTCTTCTAAGAAATCATAGGAATTATTTTATGTTGTAGTCCAAAACATTAACTCTAGTACTTATTTTTAATCTTATTTTGACACAACTTGCAGGGTTGTTATTTTCTTTCTGATGTCGTAACTAACAGCCTGGAAGTGATCGTTGTAAAGCCAAGCCCCTCCACAACAACAGACATCTAGGCAATAAATACTATGTGGTTTGCAGATGCTGACAGACCATCCAAGCACAAACACCAAGAACTGTACAATTACAGAATGTTCCCTAACATTTTACAGCAAATTTGAGAGCTGTAATAAAGAAATCTTCAAAGCCGAAGCTATCGTATGCCCCAGGAAGCAGCAGAAGAAATCAAAGCTAAAGTCCTCAGTTCTTGCATTTTCAGAATATCTGTTAAATAAATTTCCTTAGGAAGCAGAAAACGTTTCGCTCAATGCAGAGAGGCAAGAAACTCCTACAGGTCCTTGCTAATATAAACATGGGGAAAAATTCTTTCTTGCCACCTATACTCCATAGCTGAAATATGACTGTGAGAATTTAACTATCTTGTGTATGTATATAGACCTGGATAAATTCTAACACCTTTCTATACAAGGATTTTCTGTCTTGTCTTGGTGTTTCATTACTAATGATTTAATAATAAGCTCTGCTAATTGTTATCGTTACCCCATTTTTCTGTATTTCACAATTGCCCGATCTGATGGACTTTGATTCATGCAAGAAAGATCATGAAGACGACGAAACTGTTCTCATTTAGACAAAGGCAGGATAATGCTCACACCAGAAGAATGATACTGGGGTTTTCAGTCCAACTGATGCTGAGGCTTGCTAAAATGAAAAACTAGAAATCGGTAGTACATTCCCAAAACTGACAGATGAAAATTCGCCCTCCGAAAGGCAGCATCTGTTTCCATCTGCACATTGCATATACTGTTTTACATTAATATTGTATGTATTTTTTAAGTCTCTGCACACATCCCCATTTATTAACTACCACTTCAAAACTGATCTGTTATCTGTGAGACTGCTAAGCACTGCACTTTTCATGAACATATCCTCAATGAACAAAGGGCTATGACTTTAAAGGAAAAGAAAAAAAAAATCTTCAAAATCTTCAACACTAAATGTTAACCCAAGAAGGAACAATTGTTTCCTGATCCATACTGGTTGCCAGCAGAAACCCTGAAATACCAGCTTAACACTTTTTGCAGTATTTTGTATCAACTTCTTACTGTGCTTTCCCTGGTTGATACTCTTTCATCAGTCTTCATAACTGAGAACTGCATATCACTGGGATCCGAGCTCACTGAGGTCTGGAAGAAAGAAGTTCAGATTGAAAAATCAACAGTCGATGTAGCAAATACTAATGATAAATAATTGCATTATTCCTGCCCTGCATTATTCGTTTTAGTGTTAAGGACAGATAGATAATTGCATTTAGTACCAAAACTAAGAAAAATGTTGGAGAAAACATGACTGCAGTTTGTATCATAATAAATAACATGTTATCACACCATATACCGAAAAATATCTAGGGAACAGAAATGGAGAAGGAAAGATACAGATGATGAAGGAAACTTGCAAGACGATATTATACAGACAATACTGAGGTCACTTCAATGCAAATTCAAAGAAGGAAGACCAAGAATAAGGTATACAGGTTAAATATTTAATATGGACATATCTGTTCTGGTTTAGGTAGTGATAGCACTCTAGTTGCTTCTGTACTCAATATGAAGTTACAAAACATCATAAGCGTCTGTCTCAACTACACTGCTTCTAATACCTAAGCCAGCTAGTTTAAAGCACAGACATACTCTAATAAATTTATTAAGGTATTCTTCTCCAATGGTGATCTTTAGACATACAGATGGAAGCATATGAAATGAACTATGAAAGATTTATTCTTTGAAAATCATGAGTGAAACACTGTTCATTAAAATGAAAAAAGTTCATTATATTTGTTTGCACATTATGCAGCAACTGTCATTGCTCAGAAGGACAGGTATGTATATAAACAAACAGAATGCTTGATTAGAGAATCTGAGTGCACTTGTAGGAAGCACAGGAATCATCTTCTCAAGAATGGAATGGAATGGAATGGAATGGAATGGACTACTCCATCCTAGGAGTAGTCCCTGCACATTAGAGGCAAGACTTTTATTTAACCAACCTAAAGTAAAACCAACATTAAAACTACTTCCTAAAGACCTTATAAAGAATCATGTGAGAGCTGTCCTGTGCTGCTACTGGGGAAGCCAACCTAAGATTGCTTTCATAGGATCGTCTTGTAACAGACACAGACCAGGGTCAAGGATGAGAGAGAGGCATGTTTAGGCAGGAGCACAGCGGAATCACAGAGACTCTAATATCATAAATCACGTTGCATAAGAGAGAGGCTCAGATGTTTAGGTATGTCCCCATCCTACATGAGGCTTCCCAAAGGCCCCTTCTCCTTGAAAGCAACAGGAACGAAAAGACATAAGCTCCCACAGGACCCAGCTTTTTTGGGAACCAGGAGTATTACCGTATGCCTTAGAATCAAATGGGTGTTATAAATACTACCTGTCTTATAGTATCCCCTTCCTGATTGCTTATAGTAATCATTTTGTCTTCGCCACCCAGAGCCAGAAGGTTTTCAGTACTCCAACAACCACAAGTAATCCGCTTAGTGTGCTTACCTGAAACAGAAAGAGACCTATATAACACAAATGAACAGAACCACAAAAAAAATATGGGATGGAAATATGCTCTATTTGGCCATTCAAACACAGACTGACAGAATGTGAAACAACTTATCAGAGCAATCACAAATTCAAGACTCAATTTAAAACAATTTTTTTTTTAAATCTTTAACTCCCAGATGGAAGTGTTTTGACCTTATAGGAACTTGCACAGCCCTTCCATTTCTTTGCATCAGATTTCTGGGGACTGCACTATATCCTTAATCTTTCTGCCCAGAGGTACTCTAAACAGGTAGAAAAAAGTAATTTAGCAGTAAGAATAACCACACAAATCCTTTCCAAACTGTAAAGCAAGAAAGATAATACAAGTTTCCCATGAAGCAGTATAAGGTATGTGTGTATATATATATTTAGCTTACTCTGGAAAGTACAGAACAGACAGTGCAAGTTGAGTATGAGCACATTTTTGACTTTTATGTTCATATACAGAACTAAAAACAAATTTAAATATATTAGAAAAATTTCATTTTCACAGGTGCAAGCTTAGTTTCAAACCAATGCATACCAAGAACAGGAACCTTGCGGGAAGTCTGACGGTTATAAATAAGTAAGTTTCCCTTTGTTGTTCCAACAGCAAGTAAAGTTCCAACTCGAGACCATAATAAGAAAGACATTGCATCCCTAAAATAAAGAGAAATTTTACTTTGTACAGTAGAGGTTCCTTTTACATGCTTACACATAAAAACATTTTGTGTATTTGTTTTGAAGTTCTATGAAATCCCACAGACGAAGCAGAATTTTTAAATTAAGAAAATGTTCTCTACAACAAGCATCATTTCAGTGTGCACAAAATAGTGAAATTAATAAAAAGCTGTATGAGGTAATGTAATAAGACTTGTTCAAATACAACTGTGTCTGCAAATATCAACAGTCTTTGATGCAATTATCAGTATTTTGGACAAATATGCAGCTTTAAAAAAAAAGCCCAAAGATACACAAAGGTTTGTGGAATTTTCCAGTCGTTTTCTGCATTTCTTTTTTGTACTTCAATAATCCTATGAATTCAGCAAACTCCAAGTGAATAAATTTAGTTCTACTCAACGTAATAAGAAAATTAGAAAGAGCTATTTTAACTCCAAGTTTCAGATACAGTGAGGCCTATTTTGGTGTACAGGCATACAGATAAATACTATCCACTATATCTGAAAAAAAAAATGCCTCAAGCAAAACAACTTCAATCAGAATTTTCTAATTAGTGCAGGTATTTCCATCAATGCCTCTCCTATCCTTTCAAATTTTACTGTAACCACGCAACAGCAATTTGAATCAAATTTCAGATATTAATTGACACATGAAATTACCTCCAATATATATTTGGGTTGCATGTGAGGGGTTTTTTTTTTGTGCTTTTCTAATTTCAAAAAGAGCAAGATACCATAAAAACCTGATTTTATGTCTTATTTATATGTCTTAGTGCTTATTCTGCTTAAGCAGTAATGCTGTGCCAAAAGAAGGATTAGGCACTTAAATTGATATGTACTGTTCCAGTGAGACTGCCTCCAGTAAGCAATTTACTTCAGATATTAGAGAGAAAGATCATGAAGCAACTGCAATAACCACATACTCCATTTGATAAGTACTTTCTATGTTCTTTTTTGCTTGCATACTGGCAAGTTAACTCTACCCCTCAAAATATTTGTTCACACACAAAAAGGAGCTACAATATGGTCTATTCCTTCATACAATATAATGTGTATATACATCTTCATAAATTATTTTGATTATATAAATAGCTAGAGCTTAAAACTGACCTATCAAAAAAACACCAAACCACTACTTGGGAAAACTTAAAACTTTAATAAAAAAAACCCCTTAAATGCCAAAGTTGATGTATTCCACCAGAAAAGAAAATTACAAGCAATAATCATCTATGCAAAAAAGTCATACTGTTGATAATATATAATACCTAATAATGACTAATAAACGAGTAATCCAGAAATACCTAAACAAGATGCCTATATAATGCTATAATGCTTTAAATTTCTCATTTGTATGTACAATCATTTGCATACTTTGAAAATATTTTCTGACATGTGACAACATTGTACTGATAATCTTAAAAAATGTAACTTCATTAAATCGTGTATAGGTTAAGTCACTCTGTATTTTGTGCAAAGTGGCAATTCTTGGATGTTTTCAGGAGTGGAATAACTTGCATAGAAATTATTTTCTGTTTAAGTTCAATTTCAACGTATGGTTATAGGACAACAAGCTGTAACATTTGGAAATTCTAAATTCCGATATTCAAATATCTAAAATTCCAAATTAGTTTTACAAAGGACAAGTGCACATGTTAATGGAAAGACAAAATATTTGCATGTTCAAGGCATGGAGTTTTCAACCTAAAATCTAGGAAAACCCCATCCTCATAGAAACCAACATACCTCCCATCCCCAATTTTTCCAGTTGAACTGATTTTTTTTTTAATTTAATAGATAAACCCCTCCAATTTTGGTATCTTTGACTAATGTAAAAACCCCCCAAAAACCAAAACACCCCTACCACCTCCCCCAAACACAAACAAAGGAAATTTAGAAACGAGAGGTAAATCAGAAGGACGGTTTGCCTCAACTCAAATAAATAAGATAGCAGCAGTATCCAAAACTAGATGTTTCTCTGTTCAGGTGAGTGCCCTAACAAACATGGGACAGATTCAGCTCTGCTCTCTTTCCTGCAGACAGTGTTTACACAGAGCGCAATAGTTAGTGGAAAAGATTCAGAGAAACTAGAAGTTTAATTGTTAAACCAAGCTTATTTGTTAGCTTGCTTGATTGTTATGTAGGCCTCAGGAAAATTTTAAGTCCGTGGTCAAATTCAGAAAGGTAGGGATTTGAACCTTGGAGCTGATCACCTTAGATATCTCATCCCATCCTAAACCAGTCTGCTTTGTGGATAGCATTTTCATCCCCTCATAAATCTAAGTGGAAAAATCCTAGCACTGCAAAAATCACTTTCCTTACTTTTAAATTCCCTTTTACTTGTGTGGAATACTTTGGAGAAAGTAAAGCTGGTGCAGATAGACAAAAAAATTCACCCATCCTTCTTCTACCACAAACGGGAAACATTGACAAGAAGCTCTCTTGGGACTTTGGCATTGATCACGATTAAAAAATAATCAAACTCCCCACCAACCCAAAACTCCCTCAAACCACCCGCATCAAATGTTTCAAAACTAACAAATCATACTAAAATAAAATTTAGCAACAAACTGCAGCATGTTAGCTTAACAGTATATGTGCTATGAGGACTACAATAAAAAGACGATCTTTGCAATGTAGTCTCTACATGAATAAACCACAGTGGTCCAAGACTTCAAATACACACTTTAAAAAAACCTTCTTACCTCATGCCACTGTCTACTTGGCTTGTTTTGTTTGTGTTTGCATCCCAGAGGAATATGGCACTGGATTTGTCTGTGATTATTGCTAAAGTATCTCCATCCTTATCCCAGTCCATAGCAACACAGTTACTGGAGAAAAAACACCACAAACTTTCACTAATAATGATAAAATATATTTGTGCATGTACAGAAATAGCCAGAATTATTCAGTTAAATCCCTGTCCTTGTTCCTCCTAAACAAAGCCATGACAGATTACAGATTCAGACTTGAGAGTTGGAAGGGACCTCTAGAGATCATCTAGTCCAACTCCCCTGCTAAGCAGGATTTATCTGTAAAGTATATTTTTATAGCAACCACACCCATACTCAAATCTCATCGAAATGACAGAGGCTGAAAAGAAGTTTCACAAAAGAGACTGGTACTTTCCTTCTAGTACTTGCAATACTACTACCTTGATTTTCAAAAGACGGTGAAAATCCCCTGTAAGGTTCTATTTTCTTAGAGGCTACTCAGTGTTGGGATTATTTTTCTCACAGTTGAGCAAGCATAACAAAATTGGACAAGAAACCTATGCGGAAGCAGGAAACCCCTCTATTTTCAAATAGTTCCCTTGAATGAAGACCACACCAGACTTACCCACAAGTCTCTT
Source organism: Scolopax mira (assembly GCA_004320125.1). NCBI lineage: Eukaryota > Metazoa > Chordata > Aves > Charadriiformes > Scolopacidae > Scolopax > Scolopax mira. The sequence continues at coordinate 102,258 of BJBW01001454.1, read as the reverse complement.
GGGAATTGCAAACTGCGTTGCTTACAACACCTAAAGCACCACATACTGCAGAATAAGAACCTACACCATCTGACACAACTCTTGTCTTTCTAGATAAAATAGTTGATACTTCCAGGTTAAAAAGATCTCTCTGTGAAAAATACCACTCTCGTTACCACTCAAATGAAACTCCTAATGCAAGCCATTTCGAAAGTGTACTACTGAAACATGCATCACTGTAAACTGTTTCAGTTAGCCTTGAGTTCCAGTTTCTCCTTTCTTTTTAAAACCTTAGCAGCTTATACTATGGAATAAAAATATATTATATTTTTATTTTTTAAAATATATTTGTTATTTATTTTTATTATTTATTATATATATTATAAATATATAAGTATTTATATATTTATACTCTATACCCAAACCACACCCATGAATACTTAACAGTCAATCAGAACACTAAGAGCAGGAATAACTATGACCAAAAAAAAGAAAAGGGAAAAACACAGATTGATAAGTAGTAAACGAAAGTTCTATCAACATAATGGTAAGAAGACACTTTATAACATCAGTGATTATAGCACAGAATATCTGCCATTCTGAACTCCATCTTTAAGCAAAGAGAGGTCTAGCAGCTAACAATTCCAGTTGGTTAACAGTTTACCAGCTAATAAAGAAGCAAAGTTTAGCTAGACTGTAGCTAGCCTGTTCCTGTGGACTGACTGCCTGTTAGCAGTTAGACTGCATCTTCCAAAGTACACCACTTTTTACATTTCATTAGAAAGGAATTCAGTTCCTATACCCCAACATCACTCTATGATGTGAGATAAAGTGTGACAGGCAAGAAAAACAGTGAGCTTCACTTCAGAAGTACACTTCCAATATAAAATAAATAAATGTAAACATTATGCCAGTGACATAAGCAAAAGCACTAAAGCAAACAGGTATCTTTCCTCAGCAAGGCTACAATAACAAATGACAAGAAAACTCATAGTAGCAAGAATGCTGTTGCAATCCGCATGACATGGTGACATGGCTATATTGTCTACAACCTCATTACGTTCTTTCTTAATATGACAGATCTTTTTCTAATATTTGAAGAAGATTGAATTTATTACTAATAAGGAGTGCTTTGGATATCAGAATATATTTTTCTGACTATCCCTGATAGCTTACTGAAAATTCAGCTTTTATTGCCTGAGACTTCATACGTGTTCATCAGTTTGTCTTGTTTTCCAGGTATGTTCGCTGGAGACAGTATCTCTTCCTAAAAAGTCCTCAGACTGCATTAGCACTTCACCAGAAGAGGAGCATTTTTAAAGAAAACAACAAATAAAATAATTTAAACCCATCTTAGTACCTACCCTGGTAAGCTGATTTCATTTTTTTTTTGACCATGACGATCAAAAATTTTCACAGCACGATCGCTTCTAAAAAAAGATTAACATATAGAATTATTCCCTTTCTTCATCAGAAAGTTCTATGGACAAATATGTGTAAATATGTGTAATCTTACCCTGTTACAGCAAGGAAATTTCCCAAAGTTTTCTGCCAAGCAAACTGCACAGGGGAACCAGACCAAGATTTTTCAAATAGACTGAATACTTGCTGGGAGACAAAAAAAAAGGGGGAAAATTACAGAATCTTAAAATCATAACCATATAACAATAAAAAACCCCTCCTGATGGGTTAGCAATCGTGAACACTGTGGAGGAAAAAACCCAACCCCTCAAACACAACTTCTGAGTCATTCTAATACACCAAAGTACCAAAATTCCACAGAAAAATTTAAGTTTCTGGTGCTGGGTGTCTGCATTGAGAACTAATGTGACTCTTTCACAATTATTATGTTTTCTCTTACAGAGTTACTGGAGTCAAAAAGTTGCATGAGACGCTCTCTTTCACGTCCAAAGACCAGAATGTTCAATTCCCTAAATTTAATGGAAAAGTCTGAGGCCAGAAAGCATCCTTAGTTTGTGAAACACAAAAGGTTCAACATCTGCTCTAAGAAAGTAAGATACATAGATGTTTTGTGTGTCTGAATTGTTGGGTCTTAAAAGCTCAGACCTTAAAGCTACTCAACTGAAAAGAGAGATTGCAACTAAGTTTTTCAAATTCCTTCCCCTCCCCCCCACTACCTGCACAGGTTTTTTGTATAATTTGGGTATAAGCCCACAAATTTGTTTCACAGCTTATGATTACGTCTTTTCCCTCTCCTGCCTCATCAGATAAATACCAACACCTGGTGCCCACTAAACACCTGGTGCCCACCAAACACTTGGCACCCACCAAACACCTGGCAGGCTTACTCAAGCCTTCACCAAAGGTTCTCATCTTTTCCTCTGGAAGAAGGTAAACCGAGGCATTCTAAGCGTTGAATTTGCATTTTACTCACAAAAAGTGTAAAATTAGGAGCACCACACACCACAAGCACAAACCACGTCTGACAATTATATTTTATTTAAAAAAAAAATTAATAAGATTTGTGATGAAACACAGAAAATCATCAAGGGAGAGCAGGCAAGCCCCAGCTCTTCACACTCCCCCTGCACAGTAACGCATACACACCACCTAACGGCTTTGAGCAGAAAACTTTATTTTTGACCCAACCACCCAGCCGTTGCCCGGGGCGGGAGGGCTCCTCGCACCCTTCGCCGCCGCCAGAGGAGGCAGGAGACCCGGCGGTAGCGGCTCGGGGCGAGGCGGCGCCTCAGGCAATTGTCGAGGGAAGAACCACACCGGCCGGAGCCTCCCGGGGCGGCGGCTCCCCTGAGGAGGTCGGCACCAGCGGGCGCTTCCCGCCGCGCTCCTCTCCTCAGGCCGCGAGTACCGCCGGCCTGTGGCAGAGCCCGCTCGACGCCCCCGACCCGGATAGTGCAAGGTGGAGCAGGAACCACGGCTCGGCCCCGCCGCCGCCCCGGGGTCGAGGCTCCCGGGTGGGCTCCCCCACCCCCCGCACTGTCCCGCCCGCGTACGGCGGCTCAAGGGACTCACCTTCATTGCGCCCACCGCTCGCTGCGCAGCGCCGCGCGGCGCATGCGCGAGCCCTCCACAAACCCCGCCCGGCGGTCCGCAGCGTGGCCGTCACCCCGACGACGGCGGAGGTTAAGGCAGCGCCATCACTGATGGGGCGGGGCCACTCCCGACAACCAATGGGGAGGCGTGTTCCCTCCCCGCAACCAATGGGGAGGCGCGGCCTAAGCTCCGGGCCTCAACAGGCTCCGTCCTGAGAAGAGAGAGGGCCCTGAGGGGACAGCTGTAGCGCCGTCCGCAGAAAAGATGAATGCTTTTATTTCAAATATTGAAAAGGCAGTTGTTCTAAAAGCCAGAAGTCTAGCAAGAGGAGCAGTAAAAATCCCATTTCTTAATGGGAGCTGCGAAGTAGGGGATGCAGGGTTTGGGGTTTTTTTTGGTTGGTTGGTTTTTTTGTTTTTTTTTTTTTTTTTTCGCATGAGCTAAAGAAAAACAGCATTAACCCAGCAACACGTTCAAGTTCAGCTGTATTCAATCGCAAACAGTGCAGGTTTCATCACAATGTTCCACTGCTTAGTAATTTCTTTTAAAACAATAAATAGTTCACTGAGAGCATTAATACATTTAAAATTACAAATGTACAAAGACTTTGGGTATCGGACGCTTAAAACTTGTCAAAAACATTCGATGAGCTCATACCTTCCCATTTTCTGTCACAAACGCACATGTATTACCTACTGTTCTGGAAACATAAGGAACAAGGCACAGAAAAACAAATACAAAGAGACTCTCTGAGAACATTCTGACTGTTCAAAGCAATTCTGTGTAACAGCACAGGGCTCAAGAAAGGCAAATAATAAAAATTTAAAATTAAAAAATTAGATAAATAAGGTAAACTAATTCAGTATAATCCTGTGAGGCACACGTAACTCTCCTGTAAGATGCTGAACTCATGGCAGTTAAGCATCTTGCAGGATGGGGCCCTTTACATTTGGAAGTAACCTTACTGGACAGACAGACAATTACTTTACCTTATAAAATTATACTTTTCAAATTAGTGCAAAGCCTCATGTAAAAATGTAATTAGTCTAGATGTAATGGAATGCTTCTAAAACTCCAAAGTGCAAATATTAAATTGGTTAACTTCTAATCACACTTTAGAATTCTTCCAATAATTCATGCTTATAGATTTTTCCTTAAAAATAGCAAAGTAAATCTAAGAACCAAAGTAGAGAAAAAAGTATTGATGTTTTGCATCTCACGTAAAAACTTAAAAAATCCCAAAAGTACACTGGATGTTAAAAATCTCCGGCAGAAATTATTAAATAGCAGATTTCTGTTAGCATAATAAGACAATATTTAAAATAAGGCTTTGGTTAAATAAAAAGTTTGCTAAACTAGGTATGATGATAAAAGTGCAAAAGATTCACTAAGTATATAACTTCATTTCCAAGGCAGGCATTATGCCTGCCATTTACAATGGTTTGCATTGGTATGTCAGCCTGCATTGTTAATAGCTCAGACTCCTGTAGCTAAACACGTTTATTATAAGAAAATTAAATATATGGGGTCCAATGCTATAACTTGTTTCACCCAGATATAGATTCAAATTATAGAATTTATAGCATCATTCCTCTGTATATTTGGGGGATCAAGGTCCCGGATCTGTAACACTTGATTATTATAGTGAGTTCACTCATTTCTTAGCACTTCCTAAACTTAAAGTCCTTTGCTGGCAACTGACTGGTTGTAGTTGATTTTCTTGCAAATAGAATTTTCTTGTAACATACGGGTAAGAAAGATGACTTTTTAAAAAGTGCTTGTCCATAAGAACAACACGTACATGTCAGCTTGAGACCAAATACTTTCCCATGGTAGACTGTCTGCACCTCCTGTGTTTTGGTGCACTGGTAGCTTGCTTGAGGGAAAAAGAAATCATCCGAGTCTACGGAGGAGAATGCCACCTTCATAGAGAAGATAATCTACAATTTCACAGTCACAACACAGGCTCCAGCTCTTCCTAAGCACAATGGTGCAACCTGTAAGCAACATAAATAAATAAATAAATAAAATACATGAGATAAATGTAGTCAGCATTAATTTTTTTATTTTGTTTTGTTTCCTAAAACTGAGTGTTTCGTTAATGCTTGAGAGTAATGCTTTCTAATCATAAATTGAAGGGTTTGTTGGTTGGGTTTTTTGTTTGTTTGTTTTGTTGTGGTTTTTTTTTTTCAGCTGGTTGAAAAGAAATATGAAAAGGCTACCTGAAAGTTGCCACACACTGTACATAGCATTCATATCAGGAAGGAATTATTTAAAAGATGATCAAAACCTTGATGAAACTCATAAACTCGCCGAGAGACACATTAGAGCTAAACTAACCTCATTTATCACTTATCTTCAGAATAAGAAGTCATGTAAGCAGAAACTTTTATGACAGTTTGGGGAACACGTCAATACATTTTATTAACAATAGTTGAAATTGTCAAAGAAAATAGCTCTATTCTTGCCAAAGAAAGAAGGGCAGTTTATTAGAAGTCAACAACTGTTCAAGATAAGTCATCTTGGGATGACAGACAAAGAAAAAAAAAATTAAAAAAGAGAGATAATAGATTAGTAAGAAAGTGCTGCTTAGAGAAGTATTTAAATTCTCCTTATAGGAAGAGGCACACTTGAAATAACAAGATAAATAGTAGTGTATGGTCTGAAACTGTACCTGTGTCCATTCATTTGTCTGGGGATCATAAGACTCCACTGTATTAAGGTATGTTTGACCATCATATCCTCCAACAGCATATAACTTGTCACCAAGAAGACATACTCCCACTGCATCCCTGCTAATGCTCATAGAGGCCACAGCAGTCCACATGTCTGTTTTTGGGTCATACCTAAAAGATCATTTGTGTTATACTCCAAAACTGTTGCCAAAATTGAATAGAAAAAAACATACTGGAATTGACACTCTCAAGGTAGTAGAAAACAGGTATTAGGACAGCATAAAGTTGAGCATTAATTTCAAAGGACTTTTTCCACAAAAATATTCTCTTTGAAAATGTTTAGTCATCTGTTAACACAGTACTAGCTACATATCTACTTTGTGCTGCTTTCTGTGTAGAAATGCATACATTTCTTACTCTATTGTCTGAACGTACCACTCCAGAAACAGTTCTGCTGCCCCTCCGCAGTACAGCAACCGCTTGCTCTCAGTGGTCACTGCTACACGTCAGAGCACAGGCTGGTGAAGCTGAGTGTGGTACTAAAGAGTTACTTGCCATGAAACATTACCATTGTCAAAAAAAACCCAAACCAAAACCAAAACCCCACCAGTTTGGGAAAATCATGGGAGACATGCAAACCCTTTAAGACAATTTACAGCACTTCTTTAATCATAGCTCCGTATCATCAGAAGCATCACCACAGTAAAGGACAGATAGTTTAAAGAAAAACATTAAATGTGATTCTAATGTCAACATTCTTTACAAGTCCAACTGCCAACTACATAGGGGAGTTTGGAAGATACTAGTCTTAATTTGTTTGCAGGAAGAGCATAGATATAATGAGCTCAATTTTATCTGCAGTTCTCCAGTCAAAGTACTACTGCAAGCATCATCGTAACATGAAAATACTGCCTGAAACACATGCTGCAAATAGAAGTATAATGTAATAAGCTATGTATAGAATTTACTTTTCAATTTAAATTATTTTATAATTAATTTATAAACCAACATACTTATCTGGGAAAAGCGACTTTTATTGTAAAAACATAATGGTAAACAAATACTGAGAAGCATAGTGTGGTTTTATGAAACTAGCAATTTTTTAAAGGAACTGTTTTCCATGAAGTTGATGGTCCTCAACTTCAATTTCTCAAAGACTAAGGACAAAATTATTCCTATTTATTAAAGACATATGTTCTGTAATTTTGTTTCAGAGAATATTTATGCAGGAAAATACACAGACCTATTACTTTCTCTTGTGCTTCTAATTATCTGCATTCCTCAAAAAATTTGGTATTTGCTTCCTATCTGCAAACCCTTCTGGGGTCTTTTTAGTGCAACTTTCATATATTAAGTGGTAAGGGCCACACTGTATTTTGGGACTATTAGGAAACAAAGTTTGAAAACTCCAAAAATTACAGCTCTGTTTTGCGGACTGTTGGATTGTTTATTTGGTTTTTGGTTTTTGTTTGTTTGTTTGTTCGTAAAGGTTGAATCACATCTCCCAGCATAAAGAAATTTAGTAAAAGGAGAAGATGGTAGATGAAGACTCATTGTAAATGTTGTGAGATAACAGGAAAGAAGAGAAGTTTTACTATTTGGGAAAAAAAAAAAGGAGAATTAAAGAGTATTTCAGAAATACTTGAAATGCCAGTGAAGACTTAATGTAGTGCATTATGAAGTATTTTCTGTCTTTTTAAATTACTTTATGGATCACATGTGCTTCTGCAATTTGTAATATATTCATTCATTAATAGCTATTATAAAGACATACCAACTCTGGAATGACTGATTCACATGCCAGTTTCAGAGTGTCATCAGGGCATACAAAAAAGAACAGGATATTTAAGGATCCACAAACCCTGACTGCTAACTCCTTTAAAAGTTATAATACAAACTGATACAGACTTCTCATGTGAAAGAATCCCTGCTCCATTATTAAAAGCACTCAATTTCAAATTGTTCTCAGTAATCAATCTTAATTAATTTAATGAGATTGTTAGAAAAAAAAATTTCTAGATGAAGTGCATTAGGGAGAATTTGCTTTAAATCCTCTGTCATGGCAACACTTTGAATCATGACTGCATAGTATGTTTTTATATGTACATTTCCTCTGCTCTTGCTAAAAATAACATGGCTATTTTATTGGGTTTCTACTTAGAGCTCTTTGCATAAATCCCTCTACAGACTAACACTATTAGAATTACTAGCAGGATGTGCCTTCATCAGGATATTACCTTTCTACGCAGTCTGACAGCCTGGATGTTAAGTTTGATGCTGGGGCATCATGACCACCTATTGCATACAAGAACCCATTCCATGTGGTTACACCTACACCACCTCTTCTTTTCGACATCTGAGCACAGAGGGTCCATTTGTTTGTATGAGGATCAAAACATTCTACTGACTTAAGACAAGAACTTCCATCTCGACCACCAACTGCATAAAGCCTACAAAGTAAGAAAAGAAGAAAAAAGTAAATACATATTGTCTAAACAGGACAAAGGTTCCAGTGAAGTATGAAGGACTTTCAAGTTTGTTAAAAAGGGAAGTTCATAAGACTTTCAACTTTCAATAGAATGTTCTGTTGTGAAAAATCAGATAAGGCTTTACTCCAGTCTTTTCCTATTGTTATGATCAATGCATAATAACAATAATTTATGAATTAATTTATGAACAATTAATTAAGAAAATTGGTCTCTATAACACAGCAATTATGTTCTAATCTATACACAATACTAGCATGTTCAAAATTACTTATGTGACCTGCCAGACAAAGGCTCACTTGTAGCAGGGTCAGAGGATCAAATTCAGTAGTGGGGCTGTGCATGCAACAATTCTGTCCTGCCTCATCTTCAGCGTTCAAGGATTTTTCTGGACCTGGGCTTTAGTTTATGAATGACAGCGTTACGTTAAGTTCCTCGCACCCACTAGGTGGCCTAGTTTGCTCAGTTCTAACAAAAAGGTTTCTAGCATTTAGTAAAAACAAAGAACTTCAACTTTTTGGAAAGGCTAGAAGGAAAAAGTTTGTTCTAGGAGAATCCATCACTGATGGATCTTTAAAAGTAACCAAATAATCAGACCCGATTAAAAGTCTATGCACAGAGTTTATGTGCAACCTCTACTTAGAAGCAGAAATGCCCAGCACCATTATTTGGAAAGGCAGGAACTCAGAAGCTGTTCTAAAAAGGAAGCGATGCATCAGAAGAAAAGTCCAGTCTGAGAGATAACCTGAAATATCATGAATGAAATCCTTTCATAGCCTAATGCACATTATAGGACAGTTAAATAATCAAATAAACATTAGTTAATGTATAGGATGACAGTGTGAACAATTTACAACAGTTACTATGACACTATTCAAGATGTCCTCAGTTTGGGAAACACTTATGTTTCGTTTTCAACAAACTTAAATACAAACATCTTGTAAATATGATTGACCTAGTTGTTCTCAACAATAATTTTAATATCCTTTAAAAAAACAAAAAAAACCCTCAAAACATTCCCACAGAAGTTCCCATGTTTAATAACACAACTTGTTGAAGGTAAAAATTGTACTGAAGGATAGTGAAAAAAATCAAGTTGAAGTTCCAAAAAGTTCATGAGTAAAAATCAATCCTTTATGCAACAGAGCATTAAAATGAAGCCTCCTACCTTGCCTCCCTACAAAACATGAGAGTTTTGCTCACTTATGCAATTATTTCACATTTAGGACATGGAGAAAGATATATTCATTTCTCTATATGAAGGTTTTGAGCAAATCATCTGAAATATGTCAACTTGCAAATAGATACTACTAGAAAGTGCAGAAGTTACTGCTCCCTCAGCTGAAATGCAATAAATTTGCATATACTTTTAAACTTTTCAGCTATAGCCTTCTAGTGTTGTTGCCTACATTAAGAGTCTAGGCAATGTTCTAGAACAGAGAAATGTAAGGCTCTAATTCTGATGCTTTTTGGCACACCCAGGACTCTCTGCTGAATGTATAGGAAGCTTCAGACCCAATTTAGGCATGTGAGACTGCAGCCCCAAGGCAGCCTGAGGCACTCCGCTTGCTCTCCCTTCTTCCTGCACCCAGTGAGCATTTATTTCCACTCTTTCCTGAACTCATTCCAGATCTCACAGGACCCTTTGCAAGTGCACTTCAGCTGTACTAATTTAGCAAGAGACTAACATTAAAAAAAAAAAAAAAAAGTGTGAAAAGCTTTCTTGCTACCTTACAATACTCAAACTGCTCAAGGGAGATGTGTCAGATGGTAAATAAGCACAAAGCAAAAACTGGTGGTCAAGACAGCATAGATGTTTTGCCACAGCCACAATACTATCCAGCAAATCAGGTTAGCTTTGTCTCCTACGGTATTCCGTAGGAGTATGGTACCCACCCTGGCAAAATATAGTTTGGATAAGCCCACTGTAAGGCTGGTGAAAAACTAGAAGGACTACTGGGCTCCAAGGGCTGTGATCAGCAGGATGAAGTACAGCTGGCAGCTGATCACTAGTGCTGTTCCACCCAGCCTGGCACCACAGCTGATACTGATCAATGTCTTCCTTAGTTATCTGAAAGATGTAATAGAAATCAGCCTCAGCAAGCTTAGTGCTAATGCCAAATTAAGGGGAGTTGCTGATATGGTGGAGGGCTTGGTTACTGCTCAGAGAGGCCTTGACAGGCTGGAAAAATGGGCTGACTAGTCTCATGAAGTTCAGCAAATGCAAAGTCCTGCACCTGGGATGGAGTGTTCCCATGCAATAGTACTGGTAGGGAGCTGTCAAGAAAGGAGGCAGCTTAGCAAAAAAAGACTTGGAAGTTCTGGCAGACAAGTCAGCAGTATGCCTTTGAAGTAATGACAGCTGATCCCCTTGATTCAGTACAAACAAGACTGCTTTCAGATACTGTGGTCCAGCTTTGGGCTCTCAGTACAAGATCTTACTGTACTGGAGCAAGTCCAGCTGATGGTCACTAAGATGATGAAGGAGCTAGAGCACATGAGGAGAGGCTGAGAGCTGCCTTTGGGCAGTCTTTAGTATTATTGAGACAGCTCAAGAGACAGCTTACCCCTGTCTTTAACCACCTAATGGGAGGTTATATAGAAGATCATTTGCAGAGGTATGCAGCGAAAGGAGAAAAAACAAGAGACAAGTTGAAAAATGGGAAATTTCAATTGGATATTAGAAGGAAAATGTTTGGTATAATGGTGATGAAACATTGGAACATGCCCAGAGAGGCTGATGAATCATCCTCAGAGATATTCAAAACTCACATATAACCTGAGCCACCTCAGGTAACTTTGAAATTAGATCCAGCTTTAAGGCTGGCTCTGCTTTGAGTTGATGTTGAACCAGATGACTCCAGAGGTCGTTTCCAATCCAAATTATTCTATGATTCTTTGATATCAACTGATCTTTATTTTCCCAATAGCTTGATTCAAGTACCGATTGTTTTTGGGATGCTATAGAACAATTACACTTAGTCCATAGGAAAACAGTGAAAAATCACTCAAAGCCTAGGAATCATGGCCTACAAATACAGACTAAAGGAACTGGAGTTATTCAGTCCTCATGACAAAATACTGAGGGGACATGTGTCTTTACATGCAAAAGGCTGCTACAAATAGGAAAGAAAAAAATGCATTTTCCGTGTTCACTTTAGACAGTGCAAACAATAAAAATATAAATCATCAAAAGATACCCAAGACTTGCTCTGAGGAGAACTTCACAGGTGTATTAATAGTTAAGCAAATTGCTTAGGGAAGTTGCAGAAACTTTACCATTGGAGATTAAGAAAAAGATCACTCTGTCTATGAGTGTTTTAGATTGATTCAGCTTTGGGATAGCAGAATGGATTAGTGAGCTTTTTCAGGTCACTTCCAACCGTTTCCTGTGACTGCAACATAAAATGACCTAGTTGTCTGAATACGCTTTTGTACTAGGAATTAGGTATATTTTCACCAAAAAACAGCTTCAGAAATTTCAGCTACCACTCTAGATTAGATTAATTCTGCTGGAGCGTATTGTTCTGAGCTAAAGCAGTATCACATGAGCACTGCTCCATGACTTTACAGTTATTTTGGAAGCTGATTGTTCAAGCTATCACAGCAAGAGGAAATCACTGGTATCTCCATGAAAGAGAACAGTCCTTTGCTCCTTTTTGTATTATGGAGATAGTAACCAGTTATTTGCCCACAGAGATGTTGTCTCATAAAGCAACGCTGAGGGGTTCTGCGATGCTATTGGGAAGCTTGCTTGACCCAATAGAGTATCTTTTCTGTGAATGAAGAAACATGGTTCTTAATGCTATCTACAGGCATATATCAAGAGAAATAATAGTCAATTAGGATGGTCCTATAATTACATCAAAATAAGGAGAAGTTGCCTTCACGTACTTTCCATTTAGTATTGCTACACCAACAGTGCTCCTTGGAGTTGACATACTAGCTACAAAGTTCCACTGACGAGCCTGTGGATCCCATCTTTCTACCGTATTCAGGTAGCTCCAGCCATCATGTCCTCCTACAGCATACATGGGACCTTCCAATACAGCTACTCCTAAGAAAAAACAGGTAAGAAAAACAATTGCTTCTGGATAAGGGGAAAAAAATATATCACATTTTCCTAGTGACAGTCCAGGGTGCACCAAGAAATATTTAAAAACAAATAAAAAGAAATTTCCTTTTAGTAGTTAATGCTGGATATAATCTGAAGGAGAAAAGCTGTTTGATAAGCAGTTGGCATTAAAATAAAGTTTCCACCCCCCTAAACTTAATTTCTGAATGTTTTTTGACCCACTATAAAACAGATAACCTTCTAAAAAGATGCATTCAGCATTTACAGAACTCTACATACCAAGACCGTGGCGATGAGTGGACATAGGTGGCATCACACTCCAAGTTTTCGTTCTAGGGTTGTAGCACTCCACAGTATTCAATGTTTTCAGTCCATCTCTGCCACCAACAACATACAATTTATCATCTAAGACTGCAACTCCAAACTGTAATCTTCGTCCATTCATGTTTGCAACAGGAGTCCACATGTTGGTACGAAGTTCATACTTTTCAATGCTTGTAGCTCCTGAACGATAACATATGCAAATTATGTTTTTAAAGTCTGACTTTTTAGGATAGCTTTTATTTTAGCAATATGCTGATCCTGCAAGACAGCATGACATCCTGCAGCATGTACTTTATTCTACATATACAAATAGTCTTTTTTGACTTCCTCAGGAATTCACTGCACCATTACAAAGGAGAACTTTCCCAGAGCTTTTCAAGACAAAAAGCAGGATTTCTAACTGCTTTGCAGGATCAAGCCTTTAGAAATACAAACATTAGGAATATAAAACAACCCTTGTGAAATACAATTATATATTGAAATCAACTGGTTTGTAACATTAGAAAAAAATCTAAAGTTAAGTGACACGAAGTACTAAAAGTGCTATCTTTCAAGTGATGAATGAAAGAAAATACTCACTCTGCCATAACTTTTCTAACTTGCCAGATTCCTTCTAACTACCATTAAACAGTAGGGAAGTGTCTATATAGAAGAAAATACAAGTAGCTCTAACAGAACCTTTTAACAATTACTCAAAAAGCATATTTTCTTTTGTTTTTCATGTATTTGCAGGTCACCTTTGTGCCCTTTTTGTCATTTTCTTCCTTTTCCAAATTACTTCCCACACTAATAAATAAAGATTAGTTTTCCCTCATTTCAGCATTTCACTACTTGGAGATCAGATATTCCCTTGATCATTTCAAATCAATCATAACTGTAACTTCCAGAATGTTTACAGTAATATTTGCAGAATCTTTGAATTTTAGAATTAACATGTTGTAAAAACATCTATCAAACATTTCTTTTAAAAAGAACCAACAGCTCATCAACTATTCATTTTATACACCAATACCTTTTGTTGCATCCATTCCTCCAACTGCAAACAACACGCCCACTGTAGATTTTCTAGGTTTGGTGCGAGGACTTTGCAACATAGGTCGTCTCTCTGGCAACAGATGGTACTTCATTGCTTCCATAATGAGTTTTTGACATTCAATGTCATCCCTAAAGAGTGCATTATTTTCCATATCTGCCAGAAACTGTGAAAAAGAAAATTAAACAAGCTGTATTCGTATAAACCACACAAAGAGTAAAAACAAGACTACAAGAAAATATTTTATCGAAAGACTATCACTACCTGATTTAAAATCTATATATTTTCAAAATGCCATATAAAAAAAGATGAGGGTATAGAGAAGCTTGGAATAAACAAAACTACCACATTTTAAGCTAAGCCATTAAGTACAGAAAAAAAAAAAAAAAAAGGAAAGCCATCTGCTCTTAATGGATGATTTAAGCTTAATGGTCCCAAGGAAAAAGTTTCACTTCATGCTGTTACTCCTGAATCCACCCAATCCAGAGGTCTGTAAAAGCTGCCTCAGGAAGAGGCTGAATATTTTGATATATATTCTATTACTTACTCTGACAGTGACCCGATCACAGTATATCACTGTGATCCGGGTATCACTGTGTATAAACTTAAGATCAAAGATGCAAGTAAATTTGATAAATGTTAAATTTTAAATCTGACAAATAAAATTCAAGTTAAATAACTTCTATTCTATTAATAGAAGTTATTAAGTTTAAAGATTCTGTAGTCTTTTGTACTCCCATGTTTGTCAGACTGCAGGAGAAATGTATTAGTAGGTTGAGTATCCTAACTGCAATTATTAGAAGTCTAGACAACTGGCATTTTTCTGAGCTGCAAGACATGGCCTGGGTAACAGAGAAAAAAAGCAAGTAAAGTGCCCCACTGAGACTTGGACAGTTGTCAGAACAACAAGAAAAAGGCAAAGGCCTCTGAATTGCCACCACAGAATCCAAACACTTTGTGACTATTAGAAACATAAGTCAACAGACCAGAATGAGATGTCACTGTTGAGCTGCTGTCAGCCAACTGATAACAGGTACAAAACCACTGTGAAATTCACAACCAGGACTACTAAAGGGACTCGTTATGAAATAGCTGTGCATAATATGGTGTGCGTATCCTTGGCTCAAAAGCTGTCTTAGGACTGCAAAGTGGCAAATATGACATCTGTGGTTGCAGAAGAGATAAAGGTAAGTACAGATTTCTAAGCCTGAACATCTCTGCATCGGGCAAATCAACAGAAACTATGACAGAAAACATAATTAACATAAACAGAGAATTAAAACCAACAACAACAACAAAAAAGCCCCAAAACTTTCAAAGCCCTTCACCAGAAACTTTTCAGAAATCTGGGTCTGACTTTTACAGTATTTCTCTACTTGGCTAATGTTCTGATTCTATTTAAAATATCAAATTAACATATTCTCATGTAAATTAGTAGAAGCACTTTAATTTTCATTCTTTAACTTTCAGTACTTCCTATTGTTCCCTCTCTTCCTTCACCTAAAGCACCACTTAACCACTTCTATCACTTCCCAGGTACACTGTGATTATAAAAGAGTAAACAATAAGCCATCTTTTAACTGCCACCATGCAATGCTATAAAATTGCGCAGGGTAATAAATAAATAAATAAATAAACTCAGTTACTTTAGGAGTTACTCTCCTAAATCAGACCTTGTTCTGATTTCTGAGTGAAAACAAAGGCTTGTGGACAACACAACCAATTCAGATCTACAATGTATTTTTTTTGATAGACAAACAGCATGTAATATTTAAAGCAACACCATGTGCATATATATGAGTTTTGCAACTAGATGCAGCCTGCATTTTCTCCAGTTTCTCACACACCATCAACTTATAAAGAAGTTTTCTCATAGCACAGAGTCTCAATCCCCGAAAGCAACTTCATTTCAGTTAAAGGAAACGTAATCTATGATTGTTTTGGTACCAAAAAAACCCTGTATGCTCTTGAAACCTACTAGTATTGAAATTTTCTGTAAATATTTTTCACTCGAAGAACTTTGAATGGGCTTACTTAAATGAAAGCTATTTTTTTCCAAGTTTTATTATTTACATAGCTCCTTTTACTAAAAGAGTAACTGAGCAGTTACAAATTGTATGTTACCATATAGTCATTGGAAACCTGATGACAAAAAAGATAGTGCAGATACTGGAGTACTAAGAATTTCTGTCTAAAATGAAGCTGAACCCACCTTGTAACTCAGAAATTGCTGAATCATATTTTTCATTAATTTATCAGAGATGGAATACTTGCCACTTTACAGCTTAAAAAGCTGACAAATATTTGTCTTTAGCCTTTGTAAGAGCTAAAGGAGACTTACAAATATTTAGGAGACTGCTTTCATTAATCAAAGATAGGACAGAATGGTATGTACAGAGACGCGTAAAAACACAACCAACCAATAAAACTGACAATTCATTATGATATTTTGCTTCCAGTGCTACAGTTCTGCAGTATTTCCCCAAGTGCAACGTTATTGATTTCAGCAAGTTGTTCAATTTTCTAATTTCATTTCTTTCAAACAGCTTTAACCCTTCAACCGTAAAACTGGAAACCTTTTCATTATGTTATGTTAGCTGTCAGATTGCCTGCTGTCATGTGATCATGAAACAAAACATGGTTCTGAAAATGTTAAGACTGTTTTGGTCACTCTAAACCAATTTACTCAAGGTACTAATTGTTGCCATATTAAAATCACAGCTCTAACATTTTAACTTGTTAAAGAAAGTAATAAATAAAAAGGCAACAGAAAGTTATTGTATTATAAATATAAGTAGATATTTGGAGAAGACATAAAAAAATAAAGATAAAATAATAAATGAGATATGATATTGCTTTTGCATTTCATTCTGCTATTTTCCTAGTCAGTTACTGAGTGGACATAATTTGATTTCAGTATATATTTCTGGGATAAGTTCTGTACTGCTGGTTTCTAAAGATGTTTCAATTACAGTGATTTAAGTAAAAGGAATACAGCAATGTTTACTTAATTATGAATTAATTACATGCTCAAGAAAAAAAAATTATTTCCTCCAGGTCAACTGGCTTACACTGTGTCATATTTCTAGAAAAAGGGAATTACAAAGTCAAGGCCACAACTGAGAAAATCCTCCCATTGTGTATGTAATTATTACTATGGAAATACTAACACTAAAATGCTTGCTAGTGAATCTTACTATTGAGCAAGAGGATATCAGATTAGAAGTAGTACATAGAATGTTTTCTATGTGATTTATTACTATGAATGAATCAAACTCAGATTTTGTTGTGTTAATAAATTTTACTTATTATTCCATAAAGGTTCCAGGTTCTATAAAATCCTATTTTTTTCATTTAAGAGACAATTCTCACTAAACTAACTGAAAACTGTAAATCAAAATCCTTTGACTGTATTATGTTAAATATTACTAGTGAAGGTTCAGTAAGAAAGGCTAGCACAAGAGAAAAAAGAAGGGAAAAAAATAAATCATGCATGCTATCAGCTAACAAATACAAAGCTACACAAAACACTAACAAGAGTAATCATTCCTTCAGGACTAGGAAGACAGTAATTCACAACCATTTCAACAAACTGAGCTCAAGTCTTCTTCAACTTTGTGTGTAAATGTCCAAGAAGGAAAAAAAGTATTGACTGGGAGAAACAGAAAGTACCCTCAGATAGTTTTATCAAGAGTTATTGGAAGAAAAGTCAGTCCTAATAATCTGTTCAAATTGCATTTCCTAAATCTCAAAGACAACTATATTTATACGAAGGAAATGTAATGATCCAAATAAACTGTGCAAATTCCATGGAGAAATTTAAAAAGGACACACCTTCTAGTGACAAACTTATGCTTGATAAGCATTTTTCTAGGCAACAGAAGTGACTTTTTCCTAGCAGCTCCACCTCTTCTTGTGTCCTAACTTATCACAGGTGAGCATGAGAATATGCTGCAGTTTGCAGACACAAGCTATCATGCCTATACAACATGCTAAGTCCTTATATGCAACTCTAAGAATAAGCTTTTATGATTTGCCACTATCAATATATTGATGCTATAGACATTATACCCACGATAACCATGGTATAAGCTAGAGCAGAATGGAACAATTTACTTGTGGAGCAAGCAGAGGCAGTCTAATGTAAGCCAGGAGTTTACTGAGATCTTTCCTTCTCTGTTCCAAGTCATGACGAACCCAGGTAAGTAGTGCATTCAGTATAGTTTCTTCATTAGGAATATTCATGTCATCACTTGCTAAAAGCTTTGCAATTTCAGTGGCTGGCAATAATAGAAATTCCTGGTTTCTAATTACTTCCATGAAGTTTTCCTGAAAAGAAAAAAGAAAAGTATTTTTAATACAGGTGACATCATACTTTGAAGTATTTTTTTATGGAACTCCTACTGTATCTTCCCGTTTTCCCTCCCTTCACCCTGTCTCTCAGTTGTGCTGGTAAGTACCACTGGAGAACTGACCTAGGAGGGGAAAAAAAAAAAAAGTAAAATAAAAATGTACTGAGTTATTTTGACCCCTGATCATTTTCCCAACTCTATTTTTCAGTCCCACAGACAGGTGTGCTGAAACAACAGAGTGGGAAGTACAGGATAGAAATGAGCAATGGGTTGTGGGGGTTATTACCTTGGAAGTACAAATTGAAGAAATACTTTCTGAAGTATAGTTTAAAAAAAAACACAACAAAACAGTTGACAATATACAATACAATGTAAGATGTTTTGTCAAGCGAAGAATGCAACATGCTACAACTATTGGGCACGTCTGTAACTGTTTTCATTACTGCTAGATTAAACTACTGCATTAAGTTTTCAGAGGAAATAAACACCACTAACAATTTTATTGTTATAAAATGGATTATTTAAAGTTTATTTTACTATTTTGTAGGTTTTATACAGCTGAACCGATTGAATGGGGAGCAAAACACACAAAAATTTCACAATACTGTACATGCCTTGCTTTATTAACAATATTTACTTTGATAGGATTCAATTTTCTAACTTTAATTCTGTCATTTCCAGCAACAAATCCTTCCTTCAAAAAAGGAAAGTCACAATATGTATCATTTCTGACACTATTTTGATATTTCTGATATCCTATTACTTCAGAATGATAGGTCTTGCAGCATATTCCGTAAGGATTTCATTAACTTAGACAGAAACATTAGAAAAGTTTGTAGAAGCACAATCAGCACTGGGAACTTGTAGTGAGAAACCTGAATGTAACAGAAAAGTGTGAGATCATGTCTGTCTTCTTTCCCCAGGCACCTTTACAAGGCAGCAAAGGAAAGCAAACTAAAAACAGTCTATAAACCACAGATTCTTATATTTTGGAAGCTCAAAAGCCAGTTAGCTTCACACTCCAAACTGAGAGTAACTTCATGACAATTAAATAGCACTGAATTCCATTTAGTAAATGTGCTGTTGATTGCTAGTTAGCCAACAGGATGCTGGTTGTGCTCTGCCATCACATACATCTCCAAAACACCTGGAGGATAAAGTACATTAGATTCACAATCATGGAAGTCTAACTGGGCCTAATATAAAAATTAGTTTTACTTAGTATCTTGATTCATGATTTAAAAAGAAAGAATTGCACAGTAATGAAGAAAACTCTGGATTAGAAGCAGAGACTAGTTGGGAAAAAAGTAGGATTTTTAGGTAAAAAAAAAACAAAACAGGGAAAAGCTTGGGAGAAGAAGCACGACCTGTGCTGCAAAACAGGTACAAATTTAGCATATAAAATGGCAACAAAACCACACAGTACAGTTTGGCATTGCATATGCAAAGGACATCATGACAACAACGCAAAATAGTTAACGCTTCTTTTTTTTGCTTAATCTAATAATCTCAAAACTAGACCTCAGTACTCTAAAAATATTAACTAATTAAAGAATGCTGAGCAAAGAGGAAAAAACTATTAAGGAGTAAACCAGTCCACATTACATGAAAGCCACACATAGGTAAGATGGCTACAAGATGTCTAAGGGGAAAGATCAAAGCGACTCCACTCTACAGGTAACTCTGGAATTGAAAGTAGGAAAAGAATTGAAAGTGGGTTTTGTGCGTGTAACAAGTCTGTATTCCTGGACAGAATTTGGAAAGGAAAATGTTACATTTAGTATCTGAAAAGTTTTCCTACTAGAGATCCAATGGGCTCCACAGAAGTAGTTCTTCCAAGGGAAAACTGAAATAGATTAGAAGGGAGATAGAGCCGTCTTTTCCTCTTTAAATATTAGCTTAGCTCTCTGTATTACAAAATTAAAGAAAAAGAGCAATTACAGGAATTAAAAACAGTGAAAAGACCATACCAATATTCCGTAGCAGTACACATGCACTTGTATTTATTTTACTCTGATATTGAATGCTTGGGAATAAAATTGAAGCTGAAAAATGATCAAAATTATTTCCAGAGTTCAAACATGCAGTTCACAGAAATTCACATTCCACTGAGTCCATTTTTTTTTCCACTGCTGTTTTTTGGTTGATTCTCTTAGGGAGTATGCAAGCTGGAGCTGTGCTTTGGTTTTGCTGAATAAACAGGCAGCAAGCACTGACAAAGAGAAAAGCCAACTCTTACTACCTTAAACTTTCCATATTCTTTATCCGGATCACAGGAAGAGGAAGGGGAAAGCACCTGCATGGAAAGTTTCCTTTGTCTCTGAAGGCAATGACAAACTGATCTTGTGTTAAGCCAGTCAAGGATCTTCTTTGGAAAGCTTTTTTCCAACTGGATTTAATCACTTCAACAGCTGTTGTGTGTAAAAAGCCTGATTTTCCTTCTTGTTGCTTGCAGACAATTGATTTCTGATGGGAACAGATTCAACTTCCTCTTGCTCCCATTCTATTTTTAAAGCAGAGACTCCTTTTGAGCATAGTATCAAAGCATTCCACTGGGAATACAGCCGCTCTGGCCTACGTCTGGGGTTTTATGTGATCTGAATCTGACAATTCCTCTTCCTCTACAGACAGAGATTCTGAAGACAAAAAGGAGCCAGTGTATCTCCTAGCATTCTTAACCTCCTCATTAGCCTTTTCTTTCTTTCTTCTTATGGGAATTCTCTGTGGAAGAACAGGATATTTCAGAGAACAAATGGTCTGCAGTTTCAGTCCCTTGGTTTCTGGTCCTGAAAGTAAAAAAAGAGTTTCCCACCCCCAAAATTATCTCCTCAAAGAGCTTGGAAACTTTATCAAATGAATAGCCTGAGGTTTAGGTACCAGCTGAAGTAGGGACACGCAGTCCCCATTCTCAATGCTGTGCATTGCTCATTCACATCATAACCTTAAATTCACCCTTCAGCAAATGCAGAGTGAATAATACTGATATTCTTAACCTTAGCCATACCTTTGGTACAGAGCACAAAAATATTAGGAGCACATAAAAGATAAGAGGTCACAATACATATTTCTAAGTACTACTTAATCCACAGTGGGAGGCAGTGAGACGGTTTGGCTCCCTCTATGCTGTGTCAGCAGAATTAGAACCTCAGAGAGCATCCAACCACTTACAGGTTGAGAAGGACACACATGGAGGTGGCCCAACAGGAGCAGCTCTAACCACAGGGTGCTGTTTAAACTCTGAACCTGAGCAGCCAAAAAGCAAGAGGTGCTTGACTCGTAGGATCTGAGTGAGAACAAACAGGGAACATAATTTTGTCTACTGCCTGCTTCCATCAGCTGGTCAACTGAGGTATGAATTCACAGGAACTGAGCTATCTGACCTCCTGGTAAACTGTTCATAGTCAGAGAGATGTCAGATAACATCTATTTTCCTTTCAGTCTGCTTTGACTGCTGTGGGAAGTGATAAACCAACCTCATGCTTTCCGTGTGCCCAGGGTTTGTTTAAAGTTACAACTCTTGTAGCTCGACTCCCCTCTGTGTGGTTTCTGGATTCCAAAGCAGGCTGGGCACTTGCAGAAACCTATTTAGTCTTGCCAAGGCAGTACTTATCTATTGTGCTAGGCCGAACTTGGGGAATGTGAACAACAGAAATATGTTGGGTTTTCACAGGTGAAAAGAAATGAATGCATATTTTCAAAGTCAAATGATTACTCATCAGCAGAATATTTTGGACTGCAATTACAGGTGCAATAATATCAAATTCTTGTTTAAGGCACTAACACAGTCTTTGGATCTGGCCCTTTGTAGACAAGAAACCCCTGAAATTTCTCCCCTTTTCATCCTCCCCCTACCAAAGAACAAAATGTCCTGGCATTAGCAAGAAAAATGACAAATTAGACCTCTTTCCTCCTCGTTTCTTCCTCCGAAATCATATACTCCATATTGCAATGATTTTTTTGTTAACCAACTCCTGCCTTACAAGGGAAAGCAAATATAAGTGTCCCACATCTATTCTGCAAAATTCCTAACTTCTATGCTTGTCCTCAATCTGTTACTCTCCAAGTTTTTCTTCTTATAAACAGCTGTTGGCTGTGCTCAGAAATCATGCTAACTCCAAAATTAACTTTATCTGAATCTTGTGATCACTGCTTACATACTTCTGACGAAAATCACCATGACAAAGATACAAAGCTATCTACATAGGGACCGACACAGGCACTATCACATATAACGGTTAGAATGTCTGCCTTTTTTTGTAATTAAGAAAGTTAAAATCTGGCTACTGAAGAAGCTACTGACAGCTAAGAACACCTCACTACTCATCACAGATATTTCGTGTTCTCTCAATAACAGAGGCTAGCTTTTCCTCAGCTTCCCTTTGGTTTATTTTTTCATGAAAGAGGAGCTACTGGTTTTAATTCAAGGTACACTATCAACTGTTTCAAACAAGCTGACAAAAGGGGTGTTTCTTCTGACTTTGTGAAGACAGCAAGAAAAATGCACAGAAGGTACTTTGTGCAAAACAGATACGCTACTGGCCAACCAAATAAAAATCCTACATCTGTAATTGACCTACATCTGACCCTAACACTACATATAAACTACAGCAAAACATGATAGCTTTTGTACAAAATATACATTTACACAGATACATCTCATGATTCTGCCAACTTATTTTAAATCCCTGATGCATAAAAAACAGAGTTGCTTTTTATACAGCATTAAATCCACAACTGATCACTTCAGTATATTTTGTGTTTCATTTAATGCAGCAGGAGGATTTTTCAAGCTTTAGTTTGCAGTGACAAAAAACTGACCTGTTTTGACAATAACCTTAAAAATTATTCTCCTCTGGAAAAACAACTTATTAACCCTTTTTATTCATTCATTACTTTTAATCACACTCTATAATGTGATTAAAATCACACCATAAAATCATGCTAATACATTCCAATGACACTAATGGATGTTATTTAGACAAAGCAGGTCCATAAACAGAGAGAGGCCTATTGGGATAACTCACTGACTGGTCCCTTCAGTTTAACCAAATGCTCATCTAATCTGAATTTCTAGTCTTCATGTGAAGAACTATTTTCACAAGGCTGGTCATGCGATTATCAAATTATAGCATTGTCCTGGTTTGAGGTGGAGAAGAACCAACTTTCTGTTCATAAAAACCTTTTAAACTGAAAATTTGTTTAAATCGCAGAAAACTAGTTATATGGCAATCTTCTTTTTGTTTGTTTTGTCAAGGGAACAGGAAAACATATAGAAAATAACGTATACAAATTAAAATAAGTATTTCATATTATTCATTACCTTCTAATTCAAGTGCTTTAAAAGAACCAAAATTACACGGAAAAGCCAGAAGTATATCCTACACTCAGTATAATCCCCCATTGTTCTGTGCTGCCCACTGCAGCATAAAAATAATTTGTTTTCTTGACAAACAGAATTTCCAGGTACTACAGGTACCCTTAACCCTTATGCTCTAATACTTCTTAATGGAAAGAGCATCAAGTGTCTACCACTTACTACTGTCAAACATTTTCTTTTTTTCAAACAGCTTTTAAACAAATGAAATTACTTGGGGATTTATTTTAATTGAAGATTCAATTGGACTATACATTTCTATGCAGTTTCCATAGCAACATTCATTTCAAACTAAAGAAGCTGTTTCTCTATTACTCATTATTACTAAAATTCAATTTCATGTCTCTGTTGGAACTAAACAACATTAAAAGAGGCCTTGGGAAGAATCCATCTAGCACAACTAATTAGTTTTGAAAATGGCTTTTAAAAATCCACCTAATTTAAATTTCGTCCACATCAAAGCCTTAAAAGCAACAATTTTGGCACTGAGGTAAACAATGGCCAAAAGGCATACAACTATTTTCATGTCTTCTGAACAAAAGAAAGATAGGTTCTGTAGAAGAATGGCTTTTAGAAAGTTCACAGTCTCTCTCTATCACAAGAGATGAATTTCCAGTCAAAACAGTAAGACTATCATCCCTAACATTCAACTTTAAAGATGCATTAGTCTAATATTTATTACCATTCTGATCTCGGCAGTCCACTTGTAAGGGACATGACAATAGCACAGACCAGAATATAGGCTTATTCTGAAAAATAGGCCAGAGGAAGGAGGTTCTCTTTTTGCACACTTTTTGTATCACTGTTGGCATGAGCCACATTTATCTTTACTGTTCAGCTGACCATCTACCTAATTATAATCCCCTTATTTTTGTTTGAGTAATAATGAAGATCACGAATAGAAACATGTAAATTACAATCTGCCCGCTATATATTGACCTATTTTGGTCAATCATTTGTACATGATTTTAAAGACATCAGAGATCCACTCACGGAGGAAGAATATTGTATGATATTAAAAAAAATTTTAGACTGCTACACATACTAAACTACATTATTGTAAGCTAAGAAGAAATTATTTTTTTAAAAAGTTTTTAAAGCAGCAAAAACTAAGGCAGCAAGAGGAAAAGCCACGGATTTCTAATACTAATTACAAGACAGATATTACTCCTCTTGGATTTAAGCCAAAAGCTTTAGCAGCAATGCAATGTCATGCCACACAAGCCAATTAAGTACTATCTTAATTCCCACATCTCTTATGCAGTATCTATATGCCCTCATTCAGGTCCCAAGAGCTTACATAGGCAAATTTTCATCAAGAAGACAGTAAAGTGCCTCACACAACTGTAAAGAACAGATGAACTGACTTGCCTCAGAGATAATTCTCCTGCCTTCTTCTGCTGATAAAATTACCAAAATATGCTTGTAAGAAGGAAAAGAACACTTTACATTAAAATAACGGATGAGTATTAGATAATGAAGTTTAATTATGTTGGCAGGTCAATCCTTCTATAAATTAACTCTGAAAATATCAATAGCAAATTTGTATTTAGCCACATATTGCCCAGCCTAAGATCAAACTGTTTGATGCCATCCTGACACCCCATTAGTAAGAAATTAAGGATAATGCAGAATCTATACTGATGAATGCCCACATTCATATCCGGTATATAACTTAGAACCTCATTATTCCAGCTCATTATGGAACAAGAATTCCACAGCTTCATTTAGTCAGGTGCTATTTTGGACTAGATGATGGCAACCTGCCCACTGTTAAGTCTTTAGTTTTTCACTGACAGAAAGAAGAACAAGCTTTTGAATGACTTTATTGAATGCATATCACACAATCCCATTACTCTTACGCTTGCCTATTTCCTTCCAACGCTAAACCAGCAACTTTATAGTTATTTTGTCATTTCTCATCGTGGGAACATATGCGCATTCTTGCTTGGAAAACGATCAAGGCTTTCTGGGAGGAAAAACATTCGTATTTTATTCAGGCAAACATTCTGTATTTTCCTTACTAAATAAAGTAGATGAGACTTAAAATAACAACATACCATAGTGTAATTGTGAGCCACCTTGTGCAAGTCAGTGCAACCCTGCGCATCAGCAAAAGATCGGATTCCAAGGCAATTGGATGGGTGAAGCTGCTTCATTAGGAATTTACAGCATGCTTCTACAACCTGAGAGAGCTGAAGAAGGCAAGCTGTAGACAACAGGCACTCAATGTTATCTTCTTTTAATTCAAGGCGACCTAGTAACATTAAAAAATAGATCACAATTTTGCTCGTATCATTTGTTTAATTCCCTAAACCACAGGGCAAGAGCATTATTTACAGATTATATGACACAATATAAGGCTTAGCAAACATCACCCTCAGCAACAGATAACCAGCTTTTCAAAATTACCATCTATAGTAATGTAAGGACTGGGAATCCTAGTAAGATTCCTTTTTTGTCAGTCATGATATATTTAAAATATTTGCATAATTTGCTAACTAACAGAATATAGTATTATCAGAGAAAATATATCTTACCACGTTGTCTCAAGTAACAGCAACGATTTGTTTATTTACAAGGAATTAAATAATCTGAATAGTAATTTCTAAAGAGCAT
Source organism: Scolopax mira (assembly GCA_004320125.1). Taxonomy (NCBI): domain Eukaryota; kingdom Metazoa; phylum Chordata; class Aves; order Charadriiformes; family Scolopacidae; genus Scolopax; species Scolopax mira. The sequence goes on along the minus strand of BJBW01001454.1, from coordinate 76,326 downwards.
TTAAAATCTAGTAATGAAATACATAATGCTCACAAAAGGACAATTCCATTTGCATTCTAATTACCTGTATATGCATATTGAACCAGAGCCCACAATGCATTTGGCTCCACACCTTCCATCTTGATTTCTTCCTGTCTTGCTTCCCTTACGTCATTAGTGAACATTGCCGCAAAGTAGTCCGAAACAGAGGAGAGAACCAATCTGAGCACATTGTGCAGGAGAAAAGGAGAGCGACAAAGAGAGGAAAATGAAAAAAAAAAATCACCCAACTTACTCAACCTGATGTTTGTTAATTTATAATTCATTACTTTGCCCTTTGAAGAAACACTGTACTGAGAAAAACATAAAATTGACAAACCGCTATATGCTCTAGTTCCCCCCTATGAATAATGAAGTATTGTTACTAAATCTACATTTGTTGCTGAAATAAATGGATTACCCTTTCAAAGCTCAATGACTTTCAATAGCCAACACAGAAACAACCCACAGAAACACATGAATTGGAAATGCAATCTAAATATACATTACGGGAATGAAAAAAAATAAATGGATTTTCCTTCCATTTATATTATGTCAGTTACTTTTTTAAACATGAAAGAATGACTTACTAGTTCTTTTCAAAGTGCTTTAAGATGCTTTTACTCTTGGTGCACATATATGCATTCATTTACTAATACTGATGACAGAACTTGGCACAGTAAACATGGAGATGGTACAGACAGAGAAATCTCTTTTATGGGTGTGTATTTAGCCTTTTGTTAACAATTTGAGTATTTTAAAATAGCGAGTAAATAAACATGCTACTGCTCAACAAACATTTCTCCGGAGCGCTGAGAGTCAAACACTGAGTACCTGTAACAACGCCACTCCACAAAATGTGTGAGAATTTGGATGTCTCGGTATCTGCTCACAGGATGTATGTGAATCACCTGGAGCAGGAATATTCACCCCATAGTTCTGTCATGTGAAACCTACTGTAACTATTCATGAGGTTTGCTGATCTCTTCCCTGCGAGACCCGCAGGAACAGCCTTGTGGGTTGGATCAATTTCTGTGTTGTGACAGTTCACCGTTGCCTTGCTCTCAGGGAATTCAAATATAAATACACTTGCATATGTACTGAGCTACAGAACCAAGCCCACTGTAAATACACTACACAGTCCATCTGCATACATTCAATGTATCTAATATTTCACAAAATGTCAGTTTATTCTGTGTTGAATCTTTATATTGGCTTGTTAAGATGACAGAGGTCAGGAACCACAAACCAGAGTAAAATTAATTGAAAAGGTGAGCACCAGTGCTTAAGGAGTAAGTCTAAGCCTATGTTAATGGGGAGGATTTGCAGATACATAGACAAAGTCATGAATTACAAAGAACTGTCTCTTAGTTAATTAACTGCAAAGTAATAAATTGTTCACCAATTTCAAATATATTTTTCTTGCTGATTTTCTGACCATTGACCAACTTGTTCAGGCCTACAGCAGGGCAATATTTTTTTTCTAGTTGCCAAGGCAGCAGAGTTGTGTTAAAAACGTACAGGGAAAAGATTAATTTTATTTTAGCATCTTGTATGATCGAAGTGAAGTTTTGTAATGAGAAATAAAGTTCCATTCTTTTAAAGAACATATTGTTCTTGAAATATGAAATTTTTTCTGTAGCTGACTAGCTGAGAAAAATTAGAACATTCTGCCAAGGTAGTGCCCAAGCATCACTTCCAAGGATTTTAACCTCAGGCTTTATCACACCTGCTGTTAAATGAAAATACTGCCTCCTTGAGATCTGCAGAAGTATAGTCAAACTAGAGAGTACATTGATATAAGCATCATGGGAGTTCCTGCAACTGGTTTTGATGCTAAAGTGAAATGACAAGATTTGATTTGGATGTACAAAACAAGGATTCTCATTGGAAGAGAAAATGTGTAGATAGATCTGAATAACCCAAGTATCTCTACAGGTCCAATTCAGGCCAAAAAAAAAGGAAAAGAAAAAAGAAAAAAAATATCTAAAAAAAGGAAAAAAAAAAAAAAAGAAAGAACCGAAGATATTCACCTCTGTCAATACTGACTTGAACTTCTACACAGGCCTGAGTTTGGAAAAAGAAAGCTCTCTGCAACGGCAAACAGAACCTAAAACCTAATCTTAACACAGTTTGTGGCGGGTTTTTTTGGTGTTGTGGCTTGTTTTTTTGGAGAAGTCATGGCAGTCCAGGAAAATTCCCACTAAGTGGAAAAGGGAAAACACAACCTCCATTTTTAAAAAAGAAAAGAAGAGAGACCTGGGGAACAACAGGCCAGTCAGTCTCACCTGGCAAGAACACGGAGCAGATCCTCCTGGAAACGCTGCTGAGGCACACAGAAAAGAAAGAAGTGATGGGTAATAATCAACATGGCTTCACTAAATTGTGTCTGACAGATAAGGTGGCCTTGTTCAATGGGGTTACAGCACTGGTGAATAAGGGAAGGGAACCTGCCATCATCTACCTGGTCCTGATCAAAATATTTGGCACTGTCCTGCATGACATTCTTGTCTTTAAATTGGATTTTGACGTGAATTTGATGGACAGACCACTCAGTAAATAAGGAATTGGCTGGATGGTTGCACTTAAAGAGTTGCAGTCAACAGCTTGATGTTCAGGTAGCGAGCAGCAACAAGTGGCATTCCTCAGGGCTCAGTAGCAGGACCAGTAGTGTTTAACATATGTTTCAGTGACACAGACAGCAGGACTGAGTGCATCTTCAGCAAGTTTGCCAACAACATCAAGCTGTGTGACACAGTCAACACACTGGAGGGAAGGGATGTCATCCACAGGGACCTGGACAGGGTTGAGAGATAGGCCCATGCAAACCTCATGAAGTTCAACCGAGCCAAGTGCAAGGTTCTGCCCCTGCGTTGGGCCAAACCCCAACACAAATACAGACTGAGCAGAGAAGGGATTGAGAACAGCCCTGAAGAGAAGCACTTGGGGGTGCTGGTTGATGATAAGGTCAATATAACCCAGCAATATGCACTCACGGACCAGAAAGCCGACTGCATTCTGCGCTGCATCAAAAAAAGTGTGGCCAGCAAGTCAAGGAAGGTGATTCTGCCCTTTTACTCTACTCTCCTGAGACCCTACCTGGAGTACTGCATCTGGCTTGGGGGTCCCCAACACGGACCTGCTGGACTGAGTCCAGAGTAGGGCCATGAAATGATCAGAGGATTAGAGTACATCTCTAGAGCACATCTCCTACAAAGATAGGCTGAGAGAGTTAGGATTATTCAGCCTGGAGAAGAGATGGGTCCTGGGAGACCCTTACAGGCCCTTCCAGTACCTTAAGGGGCTACAGGAAAGCTGGGGAGCTACTCTTGATCAGGGAGTGTAGCAACAGGAAAAGGGATAATGGTTTTGAACTGAAAAATGGGGATTTGGATTAGATATTAGGAAGAAATTTGTTACTGTGAAGGTGGTGAGACACTGGCACAGGTTGCCCAGGCAAGTGTTCAAGGCCAGGCTGGATGGGGCTTTGAGCAACCTGGTCTACTGAGAGGTGTCCCTGCCCATGGCAGGGGGATTGAACTAGATCATCTTCAAGATTCCTTCCAAATCTAACCATTCCATGATTCTATGAAAAGAAATTATTAGAAAAATAAACTTCAATCCATTTAATACTTTGGCAAACTTGGTTTTGGATTCATGAGAAGGTTTACATGCTTCACAGTGTAAAACACAGCTTTCCAGAGAGTGACTTGCATATAGAAGCAGGATGTGCAGCCCAGGAGTAGCTTAATACAATAATGTGCCAAAGCATAAACTATACTGATAACAATTTTGTAATAAATTTTAGCCAAGAAGCACGTTCACAGTGAAAAGCCTTAGAACAGGTATCCACACTTCTAATTCTGCTAATTTAGAAAAACATTCTTTCAAATAAAGAAAGGGGATTAAAAGATATAGTGGCAATGCATCAATGTGACACTGAGCTAGAGTAGAAGAAAACAAAGACAACTGGCCTTTTCCTGTCCTATGTTTTTCCCACTACTCAATAAAAATCAATTACTACTTTACTCATGCCATTTGACGTCCACTTGTTCATTGATCTTTTAATCTCATAGCTAGTAACTGATTTTTATTTCAACGTTTTTTCTGATTGTCTGAAATGAAACTGCATTCCTACATACAGATTTAACAACGTGTAGCAGCTGATACCTTTATGTAACTGAGGCATCCACAGAAGACTTTCCCCATCTGTATTTGGCCTTTTTGCCAAAAAAAGCTCTAAACCAGCTAAGTGACAAGTATGATTTCTTTTTCAAAATAAAAATCTGTGCAATGACTACAAACACTTCCCCTATATTCATGATCTCTTTGTTAAATAGAGCCATTGTGGCTCTGTTAGTATTTAACATAAAGAGAACTTCTGTGTTATTTATTAATTATTAAAAATAACATTCATCTGTATGAAGATGGAACTTAACTATGTTGAACTTGGAACTACTGATGCTACAATATAGCGTACAAGATGAATTTAGAAATTAAAAAAAGCTATGGTTTTCATATTCCAAGTTTGTAGCCTTTTTTTCCCCTAGAAGTAATACTTCTTTTCTAATTGACCCAATTAAAATGCTTACAAAATCAGCACCTATTGACGTTAGAGAGGTCTCTTAACAGTACAAAAACAATAATAATAAAAAATTAAGAAAAAGCCTTAATGCAGTTAGCATTGTATTGTTGGACTGTGGATGTCAAACATATTTATCTTTACTCTCCTTCTTACCTAATTACCAGCTACTGCCAAATAGTCAATTCTGCATAAATAAGATTATAAGAACTGGCTACTGAGTTACATGCAGCCAATTGGCTGCTTTTTTTTCAGTGCACAGGAAAACATATAGGAAAAAAAAAGCGAATACTAGAATTTTTCATCTGTGAGATCACAAAACGTCTGGAACAATTAAACTCTTTGGAAAAAACACTCAAGAGCTATGGGCTAAATACTGACAAAATCTGTGTGTGTCAGCACGTTCCTCTGTTCTTACAAGAGGTTCCAGTGCTACTGATGACCTTAATTTCTGTGGTTTGTACTGATCCAAAAATAAAAAGATCCACCACGATGGCTTAACTTATGTTGAAGAGTTTTCTAATTACTGAGAGCCAGTAAAATATACATAAGCAGGGTGGCATGTCCGAATTAAATTGTACTTCTTGTAGAAATTGCCACAAGCTGCATCATCTAGACAGTTTTCTAGGTCTTCAAAGCAATTATTATGTAAAATGACAACAGCTGTCAAACCTGGCAATTTACAGATTTAATATCTCCCAACCTGATTCAGCTGACAAAAGCTTATTAACATCTTCAAGATAAAAGAGACTTCCGAGGCAACTCCTTGTTTGTGACTGTCTAACAGCTGAAAATAGTCCCAGGGAACTCACTAATAGCATTCACTGAAGTTGTAAGGTGATACGGAATGGTTCATGCATCCTGGTATGAAATGCCTCATACAGTGATGGTTTCAGCTAGTTTTTATTCTTGAGAGTAAAGCATCTAAGTAATAAAAAGAATATATGGAAGGGGTACTATCCCACACTAATTAGATTTCAATTAAATTTGTTTGAAAGCAAGCAATACCTAAAAATACAGGCAGTATGTTTATGTGAAAATGATTTCCAATTATAGCTCTCTTCCAGGGAAATCAAACCTTTCAACATTCATTTGCTGCTTCTGATACTGAAATGATTATTACAATAAACCCTTTCATACAATTTTTCAAAAGAACCACACTACAGTAGCAATAGTACCTTTCTAACAAAGCTATCACAGAACTGCTTTTTTTATGTTCTTTGACTTTTAGAAAGACATTTTGTGTTAAACTTTTATAAACATGCAGCTAAACAAGAAAAAAAAAAGGTTACAGTGAAGGATTTAAAACTAAGGCAATACAGACTGTGAGAGAAAGGAAATATTATTAATGTGTATGGAGAACTAGTATGAAGATAAATAAGTGCACAAACCAGGATTTGTGCTCTTTCAAACAAGCTTCCTGACCCCTGGAGTACATAAGCTTCCATTTGCCTTCTTTACTTCAGTCCTTTTGTATTTCCATATTTCAGTGTCAACAGGAAGAGAGAAAATGGCTCTGCACAGATTTTCAGTTTGCTGGTTGAAGGAGGCTCTACATCCCCTCTAGCCAGGAATTTACACAGACACCCCTTTTCTTATGTAAATGTTCTGATCAGTAGTTACTACAAAACGAACTTTTATGGTTACAGCAGTTAGCCAGATGTAATAAATAGGAAGATAGTAAATGACTTAAACATCTGAAATTGCAGGGAAATACAGCAAAAGCACCTGATATGAAAAACATAATTAAATTAATTAAATTTAATTTAATTTAAAGTCTGGGAAAATTTCTTTATGGAACTGCAGGCTAAGGGAGTGGGAGCATAACGCATTTTTTTCTTGTGGAGAATTGTCTCCTTTCCTACTTTCTTCTTGATCTCCTAAATTACTTCTTAGCTATAATTTCAGCACAAAATGAGATAAACAGAATAACAGCAAATGCCATATTCAGAAAAATCATGACTATATGTGACACTCTTATTTGTAGTAGTCTCATAGCCTGAGTTCTTTGGATACAAACCAAAACCCTTCAGGATTTTACAGTAATGTATTACCTGTGCTTATTTCTATTGCAGACACCAAACTCACTGCTTTTTTCTCTAAAAATACACATCTTGCACCTCAGAACATTCAAGTATTATCAAAAATAGAAGCAGAGAATTAAGAAAAAAATACAGGAACTATTAAAAATATCAGGTTCAAAAGAGAAAATCTGAAAACTCTTCTCTCGAATAGGCATGATTAATAGTAATAATGAAAAATGTTATTTCTTACTAATTCTATGTGACCACTTAGTAAAAAAAATCCTTTTATCTTTCTTAAGAAGAAAAAAAAAAAGGGAAAAAGCTATCCAGTTTCTATTTTCTTACACATCTTAGAATGCCATTAAGCTAGTATCTATTTAATAAATCTTTTCCTGCTTATTAAATCTTAAGATAAAATAATCACTAGTGTTCTGAAATACACTGTTCCAGCCTGCAGTCAATACTAAAGAAGTCAGAACTTGGATGCTGGCAGTAAAAAATCCTACAGAATTTTTTTTTCTTGTGATAGGCCAACATAAAGCCAGTTTCCTTACTGAACCTCCATAAAATTCAGAACCAAATTTAAGATTTCCATCTTCATCTTTCCCACAATGTATAAGTTCAATTTTCAATGAGGTACTTCGGACATATTGAGATGAAGACTGTAACTATTGCTATGTTTCTTTGTGAAAACAAAACAGTAAGAGAAAGAACTTACTGTCAAAAGGGAAAGCTTATTTCTAAGTTGCTCCAACATTACACAGCAAACTAAGGACAGTCATAAGCCTCCCACCTCCTGCTACCAGCACAAAGTGTGCTTTGGCTCTAACTTTCATGTATATTTAAAACACAATATACTGAATACAGCAAGATGTTTCTCCTCTTCAGAGAGAAGACCAGAGCAAATAACAGGTGGCAGCATATGCCTAATGCACTGCAGAAATAGAGCAGCACAAACTGGAGGAGCAAAGTCAGTTCTCTAAATAAAATGTGAAACAGGTAGGGACCACATTAAAGAATGATTTGTCTTTCTGCTTATCTTGTTGGAAAAAAAAATAAAAATCTTCCAGTCCTTACAAGATATTCCCACTGTCCTCTGCACCCTTTCGACAGGTTTTAGCTATAACACAAACAATTCTCCAAACTGCATACTGCAAAGGCACTACCCTTGGCCACATAAGGAAGTAAAATGATTTCATTATAATCACCATTTTTCCTGTTTACAGCACTACAAAGCTCTTTGACTTCTAAATTACTTCAGTGGTGCAAATCCACTGGGGGCCTGTGCATTCCCAGTTTTCATCTGATTCACTCTGTCCACAGGGACAATGCGGTTTTACAACTAATCTGAGTAAACTGAAGACCAGTCTTATGCAACTCTGTAGCAACAAGGAAAGCCAAATCATCTTGCTCACCCTATTGTCCTTCCAAGAAGGACTGATCATCATCCAGAGCTACATGGCTGTAAGTGTTTATAAAAGAATTCAGGTCAGGGGTTGGGTGGAGACCAGGACCACCCATTTTAGCAGTAATTGCAGAAAGATTTGCTTAAATCAAGTTGGAAAAAATCAGGAACAATCTTGACTGTTTAAAAACGAAGTTTTAAAAAAATGAAGTGAGAGCAATAGCAAGTTATGGTGCCTCCTTGCCCCTCAAGTTGGCTCCCATCCCCATGCTGTCATTCCCTCAGTTGTATCAAGACAACAGTGTGGATGATACCTGAATTAAAGCAGAGATCTAGGTTTCTAAGAAAAATACAAAATCCAAACTGGTAACCTCTCCCCATCTTTTTATTATTATTACTGTATATTAAGCTAGAGTATCACTGTGGGGGTAAGAATGAGCAGTGCAAAATAGGAATGCTTTAGGGTGCTACTTCTGTTGTAGACTTAATCTTATGAAACCAAATATTAATTATACCTAGGTTCCCATTCAAACTATGAATACTGTGCATTAAATACTGTAATGTGCTCCTGTTTCACAATCTTTGCTATTTTCCTAGAATTTAAGTGGCATGCTATATGACCTGTTAAGTGCACAGATCACAGATAGAGTAATATTTGGTCTAATTTAACCCCTCTAACACTTACTGTGAGTGTTCAGTAGTCTAATATCAGAGGATTCTTCTTATTATGGGAGCAAAAAAACCTAAAGGCCAGAAGACTGTCCTTATTGCTAATTATGACTCTAACAACTTAATTATTAGTAATTAAATTAAATTTTAAAAAGTAAATTAAATCTAAGAAATATTTTTAAAATTACATTCTATGGTACAGAAAGCACTACCAATATTATTCTGAAAGTTAATTTGGGACTTTTGGGGGGTTTATTTTTTTATGCAAATATCCTACTGTATACTTGAAGACAAAAAGTAGAATGTGAAAGTGTCACAATTATTTTTGATGCTGTTTTGCATACAACTGACAAAAAATAACTTTTAGTTTCCAAATAAACATTGAAAAGCAGAAGCATGTCTGAAGTATTCTAAATTGTTTTGGAAGTTCTGACCTTTTTTAAACAAAACACAGGACACACTTTGAAGGAGCATTTGTAAACTAATATGAAGTTACTTCAAATTATAATAAACTTACCTGTGAGCTGGAATTCTACGATCACCAGCAACTAACACCACATCACATAGCTGTTTGTGTCTGAGGTAATTCTCCATCTTTTTAAAAGTTTGTTCAGCGTGGTTGAGAGCCTGAAAAAATTCATCTGAGGTACAGGGCTCCATAGTTTGACAAGATGATAAGGTATGACTGCTGTTGGAGGTTCTGCAGAAGACAGTAACAGAAATCTTAGTTCACACAATATTATGGTGCAGCAATTTTATCTACAGCTGATACAATAAACATTACATGTGATTTTAAAATTGAAGTGCATGATTTGTTTTAATGTTTTATTTCTCTTCACGTTAATACTGTCTCTCTTCCTCAAACCTGATCTATAAATCTTTGTGAAAAAGGCATGATCATTTCACGTTGTATTCTTCAGCTAACAGATACACAAAGATCAGTCCAGCAATCATATCTATAGTGTTGTTAAATGGCTAGAGAAGAACAGACATCTACCAGGCCCCTGCAAACTGAAAAAGTAATGGAAGGATGCAATAAGGAATCAAACCTTTCCCTGTCACATATGTTACCTACCACATATGTTAAAGTCTTAATTCACAAGTATGTTGAAGTCTTGCTTCACACTCAGGTGGCTAGAACAAAACTCAGCATATGGAAGCTAGTAATAGAGTGTGGGCACGGAGTGGAAAAAAATAATAATCAAGAAACACATCAATACAGCACCACTCCTACTGCATAAAGCCTTGTATGTTTGAAATAATATCCAGCACCAGAGAAAGCAACACAGGGGAAAAGCAAGGGTACATGGGGAGAAAAATTATGCCTTTCCATAGACACAGCAGCTTGGGAGAAAAGAAAAACAGAGAAAAAGAGTAATGCATGGGCCTAGGACATAAAGGAAATTAATCCTAATTATGTACACTGAGGGAAGCACCTTTTCTTGCTCATATTGTTCTTTAACTGACTACTACTTACTTTGCCACAATGCAGGCAACTCGTAAAATACTCTGAACCTACCATAATGTTTGGAAGGATGTGGATTCACAAGATCTGCACCCAGAGCCCTGCTTTCACAAATATGTCATGAACTCAGGCAGCATGCTCAGAGCTAAATTCACCAAGAGACTTCACTCAGTCTTTAGCCTAGGATATTATTTCTATGACAGAGCTTCCCAAAATCAAAGTAAATTTTTGGCAGGAAATGTTTTTGCGGGGGGGGGGGGGGGGGGGGGGGGGGGGGGGGAGGAAGATTGTCTTGGTTTTGTTATTGTTGTTGTTTTGCGGTTTTCTGCATATGCCCAGATACCTAAAAAGTCCAAACAATTTGCACTTAATTCAAGCTTAAATCTAGAAATCTACTAATGGATCAGAAGCAAGATGCCAGCCTACCTACTTCCCTCAGGAGACTTTATTTTAAATGTGGTCTCTGAGGTAAGCTGTGTCAGCTTCTTCTCAATCCCCCCCACCACCACCCTGTGAATCACTTGTTTTGTTCCAACACTGGCCCTCTGACAAGCTGGAACAAATATTCTTTGTGGCCATGTGGGAAACTGAATCAAGGAGCTGATGTATGTGAAAAATGTAACCATGTAACCATAAAAAACATTATGTTGTCTAAACTGGGTGGCATTCTCACAGCCAATGAGCAAGGAGTACTCAGGGAAAGCAACTCAAACCAGCAACCCTGCAAAAGAAACAGCAGTGGACAGGACAGGGTCCTGGCCAAGAAAAAAGTGCCTAGGAAGATCTTGTTCTCTATCACAATTTATCGCATCCTCAGTTGTATTGGTAGAGGTTGGGTTTTTTTGATTGAACCACGTTTTAACCCAGATTCCTCAAACTCCATTAATAATGATTAAAAAAAAACCCAAAAACATAACATCAGGAATTCAATTTCTGGGACAACCTCACAAAGAGTTGGGCAGCTAGAACTGAAGCAGTAACAAACTGGGATGGAGAAAGGAAAAACTTTCTAAGCCAGCAGTTTCCTGGACCCCAGTGTGCACCCGGGTACGCTCGGTACAGAACCTGGTGGCCGTCACTGCTCTTGCTCAATAAGGAACAGTAACTGCAGAGGTGTCTGCTTTCCACTAGCCACAATAAAGCACTTATTCGGGACACAACAGAGCCAAGCTTAGTTCTACCCCTCACCTGAAGAAGTTCAACCCTGTACCTGCCCTATAGCCTGTAACTTACAAACCATTTTCCAGAAGGAAGGAAAAGGAGAAGGAAAGATTGATTTACATTCAGCGGTCCTTAAAGGGAACATGAAAGAGACAGTCTAATAGTCAAGGTACTTGAAAAAAATGAAAGATATAGTTTCAAGGGCTATTTATGCCTATTACTCAATGACTGGTTATGAAAAATTCACATCTCCCCCCTTCCCTGAAGTGTTTTAGGAGTCTGTTTCCCACAGCTATGACAGCTTGGGAGAATATACAAGCAAGGAAAGAACAGAGGAAGGGAAGGAGCTGATCTTCTCTCTCCCAGCAGTAGTAGTAAAATGCCTTCCAAAATTCTTGGCCTACAACCCTTCCACCTAGAGACCCAGAGAGAGGAGACTTGGGTATCTACTGGGATATAACCTGTGAATCCCATGCTCAGAACAAACACCCCGCTGTGAGCTGGTGAGTGCCAGCTCTGCAGCTCTGAGTATCCAGGAGCCTCTGCTCCTTTTGGAATTGGCTCTTGATTCAAGTACATTTTTAAGTATACTATGACTTTCCCTTTCCACAGGCTAGAGGTTTTGCTACCTCCCCTCACCTCACACATACTACTAAGAAAATTACATTACAGACTGAGGTTGTCAGTGCACAAGATAAATTTATCAAAGAACCCTTTCTGCATATTCCTTTAAGATTAAGATTTAATATGTCATTTTTAACACATTAAGTGAAAATATTATTATTGGTATCTTAGAACATTAGTTGGTAGGGTTTCCTTTTGTATTCTTAAACTTGAGTCACACTTTTCTTGGTCTTTTTTTTCTTTCCCCATATATCCTATCTAGCACTGACCAATCTTTATTAAGTATGGTACAATTTCAGGAGGACTGTAAAATACATAAGTTACCCTAAAGATGACGTCCTTCCCATGATAGCTACACGTTTTACATCATGATGACAAACATTCATACATTAGAGATGCCAGCTTTCTTCAACTTCTCTGTCTAATTAAGAATTTATAGAAGAACAGGCCTTTTGAAATCAAAATTATGTGTAAGGCATGCTATAAAACCATTTGTTTTTAAAGGATTTTATTTCTTGCACGTGGGATGTTTGGAATAAGGAGCTCTACTCAATACAACAACTCATTGTAAAGCAATTAACAGGGCTAGCAAGTGGTGATAAACAAGTTGCAAAAGTAAAAGCATACATCATGATGATGACTGGAGAGCTGAATTCACACCTCTCCTTCTCTGTTGTTTCAGGCTTCATTGTTGTAGCTTAAACAAAGCCACAGCACAGCTTTCAATATAAAACCAAAGCAAACCATAGCATACTCACCCTTTCTTTCCTCCCACTTTCACTAAACTCTCTCTCTAAAAAGAGAGGCATCAGTGTTTTCAAACTTTATGGGGGAGAAGTACAATCTGTTCCTATTAACAGGATTTGTTATTTTAATTATTTTAAAGCACCGAGATTCATTTTAAAGGAGGAGTTACAATGATTATTTTACAGCAATCATGCATATGAGTTAAGAACCTATGAACTCCAGTAAATATTAACCTTGTTTATAACAAATGTCTCCACATTTGTCTTAGAAATAAAAATGAAGCAATAAAGACTTCATTATGACTAAGAAAAAAATCAAACACACATTTCAAAGTATTCATTTCGGAACAGAGATAGAGGAATAAAATCCAAAACGTGAAATTAATTTTAAAATATCTTTTCTGAAAAACTGTAAAATTGTCATATCAGTTTACCTAATTTAGCTGTAACCTCATCTGCATTTCTAGAAAAGGTCAACTTTTCCGCAAGGTAGTATGAAATCCTACAAGTCTGAAAAAAAATGTAGTTTTACGGCAAGATAAGAATGACACAGTTAGATCAAGGGTATGCAGTACAAATGCTGACCTTATATATATGTACCACCTTGCCTCTTCTAGGTTTTTGCAGCAAGCTTATTTCCTTGCATTATAAAGTTGCTTTTCTTTTGACAGAAGCAACATGTTGAAGTGCAGCTGGTCACTAGAGCCTTGACTAGACCAAGGAGTCAGGCAGCATTACAACAGGATTTCTTTCTGAAAAATCTTGATGGAAAAAATACCTCAAATATACTGCTGGTTCACAGAATCAACAAATGAAGATGTTTTTCAAAAGATTGCTCTGCTCTGTCTCCTTTTCCCACTCCATCCACCACCACCAGTCTAGCTTTTCTCCCTTCCCCTCAATTCCATCAGGTACCAGACAAGAGACAGCAAATAATCAAGGGGAAGCTGTGCTGTGCAGCCAGCTTTGTGGCAGATGAATCCTGCCCCTTTTCAGCGCAGGCAATAAGCTGGGTTCCCCTCCATTAACTAACTGCCATTTGCAAGGAGGGACATTATCTTTGAGACTTCTGCCTATCCCCGCATTAAGATGAAAAAAGGGCTCTTGGGTTTTAAAGCTACCAGAGAAATGGTAGGGGTGATACAGAACCCAACTGCGTACACTCGGTCCCTTCGGGAAACCAAACTCAAAAGCAAATGATCTAACTACACTATTGCATTCTGGCAGGCAGCACTGAACACCAACCCAAGTGGCTTTCATAAATAAAATGGAAACAGAGCAAAATGGGACTGGAGCAAGAATAACCTGTTACATATGTTTCTCTAACACAAACTGGGTGTAGGTGAAAGCATTAGTAGTAGTAAATAAACACTGGCAAAACTGTAGAGATGGGGGGAAAAAATATACATTTTTCTCCTCACTACTATGTTTCCAGTGAACACCACTTTGTTTCTCAGACAATGAAGTCACTGCCATCAACATTTTAAATCTGAATTAATACAGAAACAATACTAGCTTTATAAATGTCATGTAAATAAGCAGAAAATCAACAAACAATATAGGCATGTCAACATAAACAGATATTAAAAAAAATAAGTGGGATGACATTTCAAAAAAGAAAAATAGTAAAAATATTAGTTTTATTCACACTTCAGAAAGGTCCAAAATAATAAAAGAGGTTTAGAGAGAAGTGATGAACATTAAGTATGTGCAGGAAAATGGGTGCGACTGCCTTGTGTTTAGAGAAGACAATACAAGGAAGAAAAAAACCGCGTAATACCTCTGACTATCAATGACTATAAAATACATTAACCCAAGAATAATGTCAAGGAAATCAAAAGCCGTTGTTTGACTGATCAAAACAGAACTCTGCAATTATAAATGAAACATACGGAATTTACTCTAGCAAATTACCAGTAAGTTTCACTACTGTTCAAAACCAGTGAAGGCATCTCTTCTCTTACCAGAACAGACGAATCTCCAGTAGCCAGACTTTCTAACTTAAAAAAAAAAAAGTAAAATGCAGCCAAATGGTAAGCTAATTGTCTACTTTGCAACAGGACAGAGGATTTGCTATACTGCACAACAAACTCACGATCGCAAGGTATTTTTTTGGTAATATTGTAATTAGAAGCTCAGTGGCAGTTTCAAGTCACCTTTAGGCTATGGCAGTCAATTGCTTAGGTCATACACATTAGGAAAGATATAACGTGTCCCCCCTTGGACAAATTAGGATACATATTTTGCATTTTTAAACAAATCTTAATTTTGCAACTTCCTTGCTGCACTAAGATGGCTTCCTGCAGTGCAGTGTTTATAGACAATGTTTCAAAGTAGTTTTAAAAATATTTTTTCAACAATTTGGTTATTTACACTGCAATCTCCAAGTTGGCTGACATTTTACAGTATACTGAGGCCAGAACACAATTTACTAAGATAATAATATGCTAGCTCTTACATCAACTTCCATAGGTTTATATTATACTTTGTAAGAAGTCAAATATTTCTGTCTTCAAAATTAGTAAGAGAAGAACCTCAGCTGCAGAAAATGGAGTTTATTGAAAATGAGGATGCTGAAGGGATTCTTGGAAGAAGCAAGCAGTGGTAAAAATCAGGACACTCTTCCAAAGGCTGGCAAGAGCATAAATAAAAGGAAGAAGCCATAGATGATAACAAAGACTGCTAAAAATTCATGGTGTACCATAATTTAAGATAAGAAAAGACAATAAAAGAAGACAAAAGAGACGCTGGAGAGACTAAAGAGCACATAAGGCTATACATGCGTGTGAACTTGAGGACTAGTGATTTACTCTATGCTAGAGAAAAGAATTATAACAATAGCCAGAAGTATAACCCTGCAATCAAAAGATACAGGTTCAACCAAATGCAAATATATCTGCATTAACCTTAACCTAACTGACATGAGTAACAACAGACATGAGAAGCTGAGCACAGACTCCAGTGCTACCTATGCTAGCCCAACAAAGACACGTAGTACACACAGCCTGCTAACCAAGGCACATCTTCACTTGTTTCTCATTTTGAAAAGAAATAACGAAGACATATTTCAGTGCAGCTAGACCTTTGATTATAGCACGGATGTTTCCCCGTCTTATTTCTCAATAGAAGTCTTAGATTTTGTGCAGTGGATTCATATACCCACACAAATGTCACCAGCAACATGCATTCTGTGTGGAAAACGTAACTACTTAGACTGCCTCATGATACATCTATATCACAGTGCGACCAAGAAGTGCAGTGGTACAAAACCATACCTGACTGAGCTTTAACACAGTCAAAGCACATGACAATCACCACAAAAACATGATTGTCTTACGTACAAACTCATTCCATCCAAATAAATAGCTGGAATCCCCTGTGGCTTTGTGAAGTCCATGCTGACACCCCTTGTCACCTTATCTTCATTACAACATCTACTGTTCAGGATTACTAGATTAAGTCTGCCTCATATATGCTAAATAATTTTGCTGCACTAGCTCTTTTCAAATGTGCATAGACATAATGCAAGTGAAGATGTAACAGCCACAGAGGAAAATAAAAGAATTTTAGCAGTAGCATGGAAAAAGAGAAACGAGAAGGGCAGCGATCCTCCCCTGTAAAACAACTTGTCTTTCAACAGTTTCCTACTTTTGCCTAATTCATCCATATATCCAGCAAAAAAAAGTATAAAATGCTTTTTAATAGATTTTCAGTTAATTTCAAGTATCATATTATACTACTGGGCCACAATTAATGAATCTACCAACTGCCCTTATTTGACAGTTTGCATTATTTTGTGATAGGAGGCATACAGAAATACACAGCACAATTGGGGGTCCTAAAGAACTTAGAACCTAAAAAGTAAGCAAGACTGAGGTGAAAGAAAAGACGTAACAATGGTTTCTGTAGACTGAAAACTGTTGAGGGGCGCAGACTTGGACTGGAAGTTATAAGGTACTAACTCCAAGAGCAACACTGCAGAGTAGCTGCCACCGGGTACATTCAGACCTTGTATTAAAATCAGTCACAGACATTTTACTAAACTGTTTCAGGCTAGGACACAAATGATGAATTCTGAAATACTGCTTGCACTTCATGTTCAAATATAAATACACATTTTATATTCCATTAGACTACATTACCATATTTAAATCTACAGTAAAGTAATTCCAATATTTTAACGCATGCCTGGGTGAAACGAACCAGATACAATACTCTGCATATTAGGTATGCTCTAGGCAGTTTTAGTTTGATATCCACTGTGTCTTCAAGGTCTGTCAACCACTGCTAAGGCACCCACAAAAAGTTAAGAAAAACAAATCTATTGCTAACAGGCTTGAATTTGCTATACAAGAATCTGCACAGCTGCTGGAAAATTTTAAGTGTACACATACAAAATGATGACCATCACCTTGGGAATATAAGAGAGCTAATAAGCAGCAGTAATGGAGGAAATAAAGGAGACAAAAATCAGCAAAAGAATTAAAACCTCACTGGCTCAGTAAACAATCATTCAAACTAACGTTGGTTACAAACAACACATCTGAGTATGAACTGAACAGTTACAGCCAACCAGGCTGATACCTGCATCCAAATGATCTGTTTGTATCTCAGACACAGCCTTTGACAAAGATTTGGTACTAAACTTGGAATTTGCTTATCCCTTGTGCCACCAAGCTCTGTACTAATAACAAATGAATTCTACAACAGCTCTCCTCTGAATGAATCACGTAATGATCTAAAGCTTTCATAATTACAAAGACCTGATCTAAATGCTTTTCTACCCTGTGCTATATAACATGGCAAAGAGGAAGGACGGTTGATATACATAAAGCAGTAAGGCAGAAGAAGTCACTTCATGCTTTTAGGTCTTGTAACTAGGCAATAAGTTACTGAGGAGCAAAGAAGTAAGCTAACTCCATAGATTCTACAAAAAGTTCTGAAAAAGGCTATTTTTTCATATACACAATTTGTTTCTAATAGAGGGAAAATAGTTTTCCTATGGGAATCAGGACCTTTCAAAACTGCAGGTGGGGTTTTGGGATATTTTTCCCTCAAGTCAATAGATAAGATATATTTTTGACCAATTAAAAAAATCATTTAATTCAGTTCTTAAGATTAGAAAAATTCCAGCTGTTCGGCAGACTTACGTAGTCTGACAAACAGCTTATCCATTCTTAATAAATGGAGTGAACGAAACATGGTTTAAGTGCAGTCTCCCCATGAGAACAGAGATACAGATAACAATATGAAGCAAGTTCTTACATTATCATTTGTTACATATTAAATTGTATCAACCCTGAACTCAGGATTTATCTAAAAAAATTTATTTTAAACCATGAAAGTAAAACACATCAAGAATTACAAGACAATAAAGGACATACAAGTAACTCTAGATGCAATAGATGAGTAAGCACATAATTAAAAAGATACTGCAAATTTACTAAGTTCGAATCTTATATGCATTTCCTGCAGCATACAACGCCACGTGAAAAAAAACAACCAGAAAACCCCTAGTGCTATACAGATTTCTCACATCTCCTAAATAAGTATCTGCAGTTCTACAATTCTATAAAGTTAAAAATTAGTTTTGTTGTATGTAAATTCTTCTCCTAGAATTAAGAACAAAATTGTAGTAATTTCAATCTATACATTTATCTCAAAATTACATGTTTTTTCTATACCGATTGCCTTGCTATGGTGAGAACATCCTATTTGGGGTAATGCTGTACATAAAAATTTCACATCACAAGCAGATGTTGCTGAAAGGGAAGGTGATGTTACTCCTATATCATGTATATTACCCAGTGACACAGCTATTGAAAAATTCATACCTAAATATCACTTAATATAGGACCTTTTCAGAGATACGTTATTTATAGATATATAGTGCTTGCAGCACAGTAAGGCTGCTGTTATGAAGCATCAGTATGCAGGATTTCCTTTCCCTGTAATTTCTAGTACTTTTGCCATTCAATGATAAAACCAAATACACTGTGTTGACTCCTGAGCATTTTTACTCTCCCTCCTTTCCTTTAACCTTTAAAGGTTATATAAACCATAAACAGCTAGTGTTTATATTACGGACTTGCACTAAATGAATTCTTCTCCTAGGGAATGCAAAACACTAAAGCTGCTTTGACTAGATTGATCTGTCCTTACTAGGCTTCATTAAACAGTGTACCCTTTTAAATAGTCATACTTTCTAAAATGCCATATCATCACAAAATTGCCTTAAAAGCGAGAAACCAAACACCATAAAATTTACTTGAAATGGTAAGCTAACTATTATGTACTACACGCACTATAAACCAGGAAAAAGAGTTTTAGTGAAGACTGGCTGACTTATGTAGTGAAAGGAAATAAAAGAATTATACTGCTATTTAGTAAGATTTTTAACTTGCCTAATTTAAACAAACTGGTAAACACCTTTCATTTATGAACAAATTTTACAGTTTCATCTTTAGTACTGGTATGCAAGAGAAGAACACCAAAACGTCTTTACAGACACAATAAAACCATTTTTTCTTTTTAAGCTAGATATAGTTTAAGGCACCTGGACAGACAACTGCAACCACTTCAAAGCACAAACTGGTGGCTTTCAGCAGATGAAATGGCTTTTTTCTTTCAAGTCACATATGCATAAGAAAAAAAAAACACCTTTATTTTCTACTCTAAGTGTTTTTTACAGTTTCATCTCCCTCATCTACAGAAACATGTGGAAACAACAGATAAGAGTCACAAAAAACTTACGTTTTCATAGTTTTTCTTAACTGGCATGGGACTGATTCAGCATAACTAAACAATCAGCACCACTCTGAAATAATTTAGAAAGCATCCTGTAACATTACCATGTAACAGACATTTCCTTGTTCATAGGAGCACGTACTTATATACTATTTAAAACATAGCTGAGTGCATCCCACATTTTTGTTCTATAGTTTTTCACATTGACTAAAGTTGCCTTTTATAAAGGTCCTAGTATACACACAAACCCCAGATTATAAATAATTTTCTGTTTCTGATGCACAGCAGCTGCAAGCTTTCTGAAGCATATAGCCTATAGATGCATACTATCTGTAAACGTGAAATTAAAACACATTGCTCATGATAGAAAAGTAATAATTAACCTGCATGAACTGCTGTCCGATTCATTCTCTTCTTCACTTGCTCTATCATCTGTTTCTTGTCTGTCAAGCCAACGTGCACCTCCACAATCTTCCGCTGAGAATTCAAACGTAGGGATTTCTGAGGTGGATGCCATTGGCCAAAGAGGTGAATTCTGGAAATCCTGTTGGCTGGACCTTCTGTAACCAACTGATGTTAAAGGTAGGTTACCTGAATCTAAAAACTTTGTGCCAGCAGTAGTTACATTTTGTCCTCTATTCCAGAAGTCTCCCTGTTGGTTTTCAATTGCAGAATTAGGGGCTGACGGCTGATGACCAAACCACCTCCATCTGATTTTTAAAATCTGCTTCACGTCAAACTCTTTACGAGAACCAGACATCCTTAGTGAAAGGCAGTGATCGTCTAGGCAACAGGGTAAGAAGCAGCACACATAAAAGAAGATTTGTGCACCCAACCAAGACAAGAGAAACACATGCTCTGTCTGTCTGTGGCAAGCAGATTTTCTACAGGAGGGGAGGAAGCACTGCATTCACATTAAAAAAAAAGAAAAGGCTTCTTTAACGGTATGTCATTTGAATATAAACAAAAGGCAATAGAACGGTGAAAAATCCCGAGATAAAAAGAGGAGATGAAACAATCACCTCAATCAGGAAAAATGCTAATCAGTTTACCCTAAAAGCTCCAAGGCTGTTTCTGTTGCTTCCCTCCGACCATTAGCTTTCAAAAAACACCAAACAGTATTCATTAAAGTCCTTTCAAGAGCTGAATACCACCCCCTTTTCTTAAGCCACAAATGACAGAGAACGCAATTCCTGTACTGCATCTTCGAATCTATGCTTCTTATTCTGTTAACTCTTGCTACTACAGAGGGGAAAAACTCGCAAAAAGCAAATTAAAATTACTCCTGCACCGGTAAAAAATAAATTTACAGGGAAGATTTAAAACCAAAGACAACTGATTATGCTGGGTAGAAACTGAACTGTAAATAATTCTTTTTTCCATTACAGGACATGCACTAACTTAAAAAGGACAAGAACAGCCTGGAAGGCTCAAGAGACTAGTATTGGGTTATAAAGCCTTTCATCTTTATGTGCTTTGATTCAAATCTAGGTCTGCAGTAACTGCAAATTTCTATCTGAAATCAGTTAATGGTTTCCGTTCACTTACACATCACTAAAAGTGAAAGCAAGAAAAAGCTAACTGGTCACTATCCAAGGCACCAGAAACACCCCCTGCAAAATAAAAAAGAGATAACTTCTCAATAGGCTTATTTCTAATCATACACAATCAGCTCTTCCAGATGGGGTTAAAAGTACTGTGATGGAACAATGAAAGAGAGAAATGCATACCTTTGAGACAGAATTCCCTCTAGGTAGGTAAGGTAACGTATTAAAATATCCAACAAAAGTTTTTACTTGAATGAGGAAGAGAAAGCCAAAAGGACAAAACAGACAATGACCAATTTCTATTTCCTATGAAAAACAGCCTATTTCCTCTATGACATATGGAGCCAGTTAGACATAAAATGCTGAGACTCACTCCATTCACACGCAAATAGTAATAACAATTTCAGAATAATAAAGAGACACTGGATTTTATCAGTCCTTGATAAAGGGACATACTTTTTCAATCTTCATAGTTCAGTGAGTCTGTTCAACTTCCAGGATACATATCCAAGGAATCCGTAAGAAGTGTTCTTTTTCTACCTACAGTTTTCATTAAAAATGGAAGTCACTATCTCTCAAATTAACATTACGAGCTACAAAATGTGTGATCTTGTAATTAGGATACCTGCAGTGTCTTTTAAAACGACTTATATGCAGAGTCGATATGAAAACTTAAACAGTGCCCGGTTTTACTACACAAAAAACCAAATGCTCCATTTCACACGCAACACCAGGAGTAAATCATGCTATTTTCTGGGGAACCACAGCGCTGAAAGGGATAGTTTTAACCTGGAAAGCTCACCTGTCATTGCTCAGAGCACAGTTATTTATGAAAATACTTCTCACAAATGTGAGCAAAGCTCATTTCTATAGAAACAGCATTCCAGCTGTTCTCTACAACCAGATACTGCATTTCAGAATGTGTACCTTGCCACCATCCTGCCCTACCAGAAGCTACCTACCAAGAAAACAGCTGAAGATACTTGGAAGGTGAGATGATTAAGTAAGCAAATATACAAACTCGTTAGCATCTTTGCTGGGGATTTTATTAAAACAGAGACAAATGGGGAAATATTTAAGAAAGATAATGATTTGGGTGACACTACAAAACAGCTTAAGTAGTAATAACAAAACGGCATCTTTTTATCTCCTTACATTTTGTGTTGGTGTCAGGTGTTCATCAAGAGCGGAGAAGCAGGACAAGCAATTGGTGTATTTGTTAACATTCATCACAGCAGTAGCATTTTAATTACCCATTAACTATGAAAAGTAAGCTTTAAATACCTTTATTTCTGCTGGTACGGTAAATTCATTATACATAAGGACTGACCTGGATTCTCCTTCTTGTATAACAGACTCATTTAAAATTCAGACTGTCCCAGTACAAGTCTACAAAGACAATGGCAGATTTGCCGATTCTAGTGCTTTTTCAGCACTTTCTCATGACTTACTCGGAAATGCAGCCTAATTGCTGCTTTTCTTAGACTGTGAAGCTATGGGCTTACAAAGATTAGAAAACAAAACATGCTGTAGTTTCAAGAGACCAAACACACAATTGTTTTCTATTTTCTTCATTTTACTTTATTATAGAAACTCTCACTCCTCTGTACACTCTCTCAAATTACAGTTCCAAGACAGACTGCACGAACAGCTGAAATATTTCTGGTTTGTATAAATTAGATACAAGTTTGTATTTCAAATGACAAGATGAGACAAGTGCCATTTAATTCTTCCGTTTAAATTGACAACATTTCTTGGAAATAATAAAGGGCCTCTTCTTGTTCTGGACAATCTTTATTACTCTGAATAATGTGATAGCTTTTATCAGGTCCCCTGCTGGGAGTTTACAGGCTTTTGAGATCTCAAATGATGAACTGTTACGGCTTCCACTTACTGTGACCATTCCAAACCTCATCTTTGACATCTCATCTAATGATTGGTACCCACAAATCCAAATGCCCAACCCTAGTCTATGGCCTCCCATCATATGTCTTTCTAATGCACCAACACATTTCTGAGAAGCCTGATAAAAGGGTAAGCAGAAAGGTACCATCTTAGTCAAACAAGGGAATCCTTTGCAAGGATTCTGAAATATTTTTTCATTTATTAAGGCAACAGTTTTCGTTTAATGAAAAAACAAGGGTGCTTACACCCATTTTTTTCTGACCTTTGTCATTGTTGCAGCTGAATAACCATTTTCTATGTTGTGGTGAATCAACATTTTAAACATAGGTAGACTGTCCTCTTTAGGAACACAAGTCTGTTCACATTAACGTGGTTGTGTAAGCCTACTGTGAAGATAATTTTGAGAACTCCAATTTTGACTGATCAGGTTGATATTCCTAAGAGTGGAGCACCTCAGCATTTATGTACATAACTTCTCTCATGTAAGTGCACCACAAAGTAAATTCCTGCGGTTAGCAGAGGGGGAGAGCTTCCCAGATTCTGCCTTGTGAGCAAAGGGAAAACATTTAAATACACACTATATGCTATATCTGCAATTGAGGAAATAGGTAATGCCAAGAACATAGCATGACAGCTTTATAAATTGCTCTTTTCAATATCTTCAGAACAGTTTATATCCACAGATATATAAAAATCTTTTTACTAGCCAAAAACTTCACTATACTGGCTTTCTTTGATTTTCTCGGAATTGTCAGAGTTGGATCATCTAGTCCAACTCCCCTGCTGAAGCAGGAATGCCTACAGCACATCACTAAGGACTGCATCCAGGTGGGTCTTGAAGATCTCCAGAGAAGGGGAATCCACAGGCAGCCTGTTCCAGTGCTCTGTCACCCTTGCTGTAAAGAAGTTTGTCCTCATATTTGAGTGGAACTTCCGATGTTCCAGCTTGAGCCTGTTCCCCCTTGTCCTATTGCTGGAAACCACTGAAAAGAGTCCAGCTCCAACATCCTTCAACCCACCCTTTAGATACTTATAAACAATAAATAAGGTCTCCCCTTAGCCTTTGCTTGTGCAGGCTAAAGAGTCCCAGCTCCTTGAACCTTTCCTCAGGGAGGTGCTCCAATCCCTTAATCATTTTCATTGCCATACGCTGGACTCTCTCCAATAGTTCCCTGTCCCTTTTGAACTGGGGGGGCCCAGAACTGGATGCCGTATTCCAGTTGTGGCTTCACAAGGGGAAAGAGAGAGAATGAGCTCCGTCGACCTACTGGCCACACTCTTTCTTATGCAGCCCAGGATTCCATTGACCTTTTTGGCAACAGGGGCACATTGCTGGCACATGGAAAGTGTATTATCTACCAGGACTTCCAGATCCTTCTCCTCAGTAGTGTTTCCCAAAAGATCCACCCCTAACCTGTATTGGTGCCTGGGGTTCTTCCTCCCCAGGTGCAAGACCTTACATTTGCTCTTGTTGAACCTCATTAGGTTCCTCTCTGCCCAGCTCTCCAGTCTGTTCAGGTCGCACTGGATGGCGGCGCAGCCCTCTGGAGTGTCAGCCAGCCCTCCTAATTTACATACAATATGTTTATTTATACAAGTGTTAAAGGAAAATTTATGGAAAGGAAAATTATGCAGAAGACCGTAACTAATTTAAATTTAGACAACAATTTTACTCCTATGATATTTTGTCCGTATATTTTGAGGGAATACATACTCTAAATACACTGTACAACACTGGGAAATATGGAACAATTATTATTACTTAAATAATCAGGTCTAAGCACTTTTATTCATAATGACTTTTCCTTTTTCACTAGGACGTTAGTTACATTTTCAAATAAACAAATATATTTATGGAATACTTTTTTGAGGCACTTTCAAGACTTGAGTCTCAACACCACTTTTCATGGTAACATTTTTCCTGTCACTGTTTTGTTTTGGATGGAAAAAAAAAAATCACCACCCAATTTCAGGGCAACTCAGATATAATATTTTCAAGGTATTTACTCTGTTAAATGCATTCAAACTTATCCATTTTAAAATTTAAGATCTAGGGGCATAAAGGCTCAACTAGTTCTTAGAAATGATCCCTTTAAGTGCCAATTAAGAATGAAAAGTGTAAAAATAATTAAAGTCTGTTTTGACTGCAAGAGCTGTTCTCCTCAGAAATACCTCATTGCTTAACAAAAACTATTACAATTAAATACAAAAAGATCTATTTTAGACATAAATAGACTCATTAAGATGTGATGAATACATTATTGCCTATGGTTAGAGATCCTAGATACATATTCTAAAGCATAAGAAAGGTTCACTGACCGTTAGATGTTAATCAATTAATTAAACGCATACAAAATTCAGCACTTTTAAAAAAAAGGTGTTTTCAAACTTTAAATTTCAGGCTTTAGAACAACTGTTCAAGGAAAATTGTTATAGACAAACCCCAGATTGCAATTCTGTTTGTAACTGTGCTTGTGTTAAAAGGTGTATTAAATGTTTACTGTCTTTTTTCCTCCCTATTCTTGTGTTCTAGCCACGAAAATACAGAAATACCTCAACAAAGACTTCAGGAGGATAGCTATGTTCATGCTCTGTGCTTCCATGAAACAACAATCACTTCCTATCCTGAAGTTTTTTGTAAGTGGAAACACTTCTGGTTCATGGTTATGTGAAAAGTCCCTTAACAGCAGCAAGAGTAAAGTTAATCCAGGAGAAAAAGAAGAAAACACCCTGCAGTTACTGACTGTATGTACTTAAATTCATTGTTCTGACTGGCAGAAACGAGCTGCAACCAGATTAGTGGCACCACATTGCAACTTTCTGACACTTTGCATTGCACATTTCCCTTGAGAGCTGCAAGCCATATGTTTAGAAACACTGACTTTAGAGCACTCAGCTTAACAGTAGCATGAAAAAACCCGTACAGAGCAACAGTCTGGCTCACTGTTTACTTTATTCAGATAAGGAGTGAATGGGGGAAGGGGAAAGATTTCCGTATGTAATAGAAGACTACATTGTCCAATCCTAGATTTTTTTAGCTCAAGCATCATACTGGCTCACACAGAACAGCAGTTGTGATCCAAGACGTTTACATTTCTTTAACATTGAAACATTAACATAGATTTCTGTCTATCCAAGAAATACCCAAGCATTATTGGGAACTGCACCATCTATAAGTAACACTGTAATGCAGAGCTATTCCAGAGTAAACAGCATAGCAAGTTCCTTGAAGCTTACTCACCCTCAAATAGTTTGCACTCCAAGTCCATCAGGTCAGCTGTGGTTTTTCAATAAAAACTCATTTATAATACAAAACGGACAACACGGTGAAAGGCCAATCTCCCAAATCACAAAACCAGTTTTCTGTAAGGCTCAAGTAGCCACGCAAAGATTAAGACAAGCAAAAGGTTCCCAGTCCATCCACTCCAAGAATATTGGTACTGCCAATTCTAAGGAAAACAAGGTGCAGTCATCCATCTGGAGACAGTAATGCTCCAACACAAATCATCTCCTCTAGAAATCTCACTGTTAAGGAGAAGCGGTAACAAAAACACTGTTCTGCAGATACTTAAAGAAGTCTTGCTGAAAAGTCATTCTTTAGAAGCAGTTTAGGAAGGTGTTGCCCAATAAAGCTACAAAAGGCCATACACCATAGACTGAAGGATTGCAGCAAATCCAAACCAAACAACAGAGTGATAGTTTTATTTTATGAAATAATATAAGCACAGGCAAGGTCACCTTTGTAGGCAGATTTGCAAACTGAAAAGATATTTTTACATTTTTCCGTTCACTGTGAGGCATTCAGTTCTCCTCACACACACACCCACCCACCCAAAAAAAAAAAAAGTAAAAAAGCCAATAATACCAACATTGTCAACAGAAGAGTAGATGCTTGTTTGGTAAAAAATTACAGGTACTAACAGTTCTCCATTAGGCCCTATATATAAAACTACCAGATTACCACACAGTAAAAGAACAGTGAAGAAGTAGATTTGCAAGTGATTAGGTAACATGAGATAGTGCTCCATCCCAGGCTACACAAACTGCTAAGAGAAATACACAGAAGTCTGCGGGCGAAAAGTTTACACTGCATTAAAGTGTCAAGCTATGCAATGCCACAGCTACTGGCACAAAGTTATTTCAAGACAGAGACACAAGCTCTTTAAATGAATGATTTAACACCAAAAGACACCTCAAGAGACTCATTATTGGAGTCAGACTGGATGCAGTCCTGAGTGGCATGCTCTGGCATGCTCTGGGTGGTCCTGCTTTGGCAGGGGAGTTGGACTAGATGATCTCTATGGTCCCTTCCAACTCCAAAATAATTCAGTGAAATTCAGTGAAATTATTTCTCTTTCTCAATGAGGACCTCTCTTTAATTAGCAGCTTCAGTAAACACCCCCTCACCCCTCAATTGAGACTTTCTACTGCATAAGAGACAATATATGAGGATATCATATTTTATTACATATTTATTAAACAAATGGTGCAATCTCATCTGGAATTCCTTGTGTGCGATTGACCATTGCATCTCAAAAATAGCCTTGCAGAACACAGGGCCCACAAAAAGGCCCCACAACTAAACAACATATAAAACCAACAATCATCACACTAAAAGGCAGAATGCTTTTAAGAACTGTATCAATGTTTGCAAGTAACAAATTAACATTTATGAGAAACATATAAGTGTCTTATTAATATGAAAGCCAGAACTTTTATTTAGTTTTAAGAATTAATGTTACATCCACAAGACACACATTTATGACATCTTAGGAACTTAGTTGTATGTAACATCACAGAGTGCTTCTCATAGAAAGCCTTGCAACTTTAAGAATCCTACCACTGTATGCCCACCTGGAGTTGCATCTCACAGGGACATCAAAGCCAACAAGAAGGGCTTCTACAGATACACAGGTGACAAAAGGAAGACTAAGGAAAACGTGGGCCTGCTGCTGAATGGGGCAGGGCCCTGGTGACACAGGCTAAGGCAAAGAATGCCCTCTGAGTCACTCTTTACTAACAAGACCAGCCTTCAGAATCCTCATAAACTTCAACAAAGGAAAGTGCAAAATCCTGCACCAGGGGAGGAACAACTCATGTGCCAGTACACACTTGGCCACACAGCTGGAAAGCAGCTTTACAGAAAAGGACCTGGGGGTGACCAATCTCCCCTGACAGCGAAGAAGGATAATGGTACCCTGGGATGCATTCAGAGGAATGTTGCCAACAAGTCAAGGCAGGTGACTATTCCCTTCTACTCCAGTAAGGAGGGTGAGGCCACACCTGGAGTGCTATGTCCTGTTCTGGGTTCCCCAATACAAGGGAGAGAAGGAAATACTGGAGAGATTCCAGCAAAGGGCCACTAAAATGATGAAGGGCCTGGAGCATCTCTGATGAGGAAAATCTGAGTGAGCTGGGACTGCTTAGCCTAGAGAAGACTCAGGAGGGTCTCATCAGTATGTACAAATATCTGAAGAGAAGCTACCAAGATGACAGAGCCTTTTCAGGGATGTCCAGTGACAGAACAAGAGACAACAAACTGGCAACAACTAAAACACAAGAGGTTCCATGTACACATAAGGAAGCACTTTTTCACTGTAAGGATGACAGTACAGATTACAGGTACAGATTACACAACCAGGAAGGTTGTGGAGCCAACAACTTTGGAAATATTCGAAAGCTGTCTGGACATGGCCCTGGGCAACTTTCTTAGGGTGACCTCATTTGAGCAGGGAGGGCTGGATCAGATGACCTCCAGCAGTCCCTTCCAATCTCCTCCATTCTGTGATTCTGTGACCTGTTGGCCTGTTTGTAAGGTATCAATTATGTATGTCATCTATTTATTCCATGGATTTACGCTCCTTCCTTAACAGGAGTGGCTGTTGTGACAAGGAAAGATTTCTTTTAATTAATAACAATCTGCATTTATCATACAAGTAAAACGAAAGCAACATCACCTATCAAACGAGCATCCTAATTCTATTTGTGCACTCACATCAATTAAGTGCCTTTATGCCATCAGAGCCTTAAAAGCAACAGCTGGATAGTAATAAACCATGATGGTAAACTCAAGGATGGAGAGATAAAAAAGAAAACAATTTTCTATTGCCAGTTGGTGGTTATGATCCTTACAAGTACAGAAGAAGACTGCCAAACATGGCAACTAGATGTACAGGAGGAGAGAATTTCAATGCATTGGTTCCTTGCTGCTGAATGTTGCTCCGTAACAGGTTACTCTCATCCCCTTGCTAAATGAAATATTTCTTTCATCTTTTATACAAATAAACAAAAGTAATAAGTGCCCTACTCTAAAGAAATACTTCAGAAGCATTTTGTTAGAACATTATCAAAAGGATACTGTATATGCACACATTTTTCCCCCTCCAGTATGGTATTAAGATTTTCTCTGTGAACTCTAAATATATATGATTTACTTCAATACAACAGTGCAGTACAGAATAGCATTTTTCCAATTCAGCTTGCCCGTGGTGATTGCTCCTTATACAATTCATTGAAAACAGCCAAAGCAATGACTATGCAAGAAATGCCACAAAGAAATTACCTCTATTTCTTAACAAAATATATGTATTATTGTAAAGATTTTTAAAGGAGCAATTAAGTGTTCACATTCTGATTAAGGACTTGTGCGGTGAATCATCACCAATCACTACTAAAAATTCTGTTTATAATTAGACACTCTCATAGCTGACAGATATACATTACTAGAAAGTATTATCTTGTAGAGTGGAAAACCCAACTCTTTAATCTTCTTTCTCTGGAACAAGGGACATTTACAGCAGTAACTGTAAATCTGAAATAAAGCACTGAAATGGGAGATCAATATCAGAGAGCAGTATTCATAAATTGTTCCAGAGATGTTTAAATTCAATCGTACATATATTTGTTTATAAATACACAATAAAATGACTTGTATTACTTGCTTGCTTTAATTACAAGCATCATATCTTGATACATTTTTCATGTTACAATAAGCTTCACAAAGTTGTAAAAGCAACATGATTACATTAGAGGTGTTAATTAAAGCTTTCCATTGATTTTACCAGTGATTTGGCTCAAGAAAGTATTATTAGAAAAAAACCATGTAGAACAAATCACTGCACATTTAATTATCTCCACTCTAAACCAAAACTAGCCCTCTGCCTTGAGTCAATGTTGCTTAAAATAATATGTATCTGAGGCACTCAAGCAAAAAATATCCTTTAATTCTGTATTTAGCTACTATTGAGTCTCAGATTAAACTATGTATCAAGTAATCATATATTTCTAAATATAATCAGAAAACTGGTTTCATACATTCTTCATTCTGTGTCTGCAGTTTCATGAAGATGTAAATCTCAGCTTCCCCACTATTATTTATTTTACAAGCTCTTCTAACAGTAACTCCATATGCTTCATCTCAGTCTCCCTCATCCACATGCATGTGTATCCCTCCCTTCTAAGTACCAGGACAGGCAGGATAATCAGACCCAGAAGCAGACAAACTCATCATTTGGATGAGCTTTGGAAGAAGGCCAACATCACTCCAGTCTTCAAAAAGGGCAAGGAGGAGGACCCTGTGAACTACAGACCAATTAGTCTCATCTCCATCCCTGGGAAGGTAATGGAGATACTCATTCTAGATGTCATCTCCAAACAAGCTGAAGAGCAGGGGGTTATTTGAAGTGGGCAACATGGGTTTACCAAGGGTAAA
>BJBW01001454.1:0-44682 GCA_004320125.1 Scolopax mira | reverse complement strand
GGTGACAGAGCTCTGGAACAGGCTGCCCAGGGAGGTTGTTTAGTCCCCTTCTTTGGAGATTTTCAAGACCACCTGGATGCAGTCCTGAGTAACATGCTCAAGCTCTAGGCAATCCTGCTTCAGCAGGGGAGTTGGACTAGATGATCTCTATGGTCCCTTCCAACTCTAAAAATAATTCAGTGAAATTCAGTGACTTGGGGAAAATTAATTTAATTTATTACCAATCAAATCAGAGTAGAATAATGAGGAACCATATCTTAAAACACCTTCCCCACAGCCCTCTCTTCTTCCTGAGCTTAACTTTATTCCTGAATTCTCTATCTCTTTCCCCTAGTGCAGGGGGCAGGGAAATAGGGGTTTTGGTCAGTTCACCATATGTTGTCTTTTCTGCTCCTTACTTCTCAAGAGGAAGAATTCTCATGCTTCTCCTCTGCTCTAGTACAGGGTCCTTCCTGTGGAAAAAAAAAACCAAAACAGTTCTCCATTAGCTTCTCCAACTTGAGTCCTTCCCATGGGCTGCAGTGCTTCACAAACTGCTTCAGTGTGAGTCCTTTCACAAAGTGCAGTTGTTCAGGAGAAGACTGCTCCAGCATGGGTCCCGCACAGGGTTACAAGTCCTGCCACAAAACCTGCTCCAGCATGGGCTTCTCTCCATGTGGCTGCAGGTCCTGCCAGGACCGTGCTGCAGCATGGGCTTCCCATGGGATCACAGCCTCCTTGAGGTGCATCTATCTGCTCTGCCATGGGCTGCAGAATGGATAACTGCTCCACTGTGGATCTCCATAAGCTGCAGAGGGACACCATGCTTCACCACAGTCTTCACCACGGGCTGCAGGTGAATCTCTGCTCTGGTGCTTGGAGCACCTCATCCCCCTCCTTCTTCCCTGACCTTGACGTCTGCAGAGTTGTTTCTCTCACATGTTCTCTCTCCTGTATCCCACTGCAAATGCTGTTGGGCATTAACTTCTCCCCTTTCTTAAATAGGTTATCCTGCAGGCACTACCACCATTGCTAATGTCTGGACCTTGGCCAGTAGTGGGTCTATCTTGTAGCTGACTGGCATTAGCTCTATTGAACATGGGGTATTGTTTGAGTTGGAAGGGACCTTAAAGATCATCGAGTTCCAACCCCCCTGTCATGGGCAGGGACACCTCCCATTAGACCAGGTTGCTCAAAGCCCCACCCAGCCTGGACTTGAACACCTCCAGGGATGTGGTATCCACTACTTCCCTGGGCAACCTGTGTGCCTCACCACACCCTAACTATAAAGAATTTCTCTCTGGTGTCTAATCTAAATCTCCCCTCTTCCAATTTAAAACCGTTGCTCCTTGTCCTGTCGCTACACTTCCTCTTAAACAGTCCCTCTCTGACTCTTCTGTAGGCTCCCTTCAGATATTGATAGGTTGTTATAAGGTCTCCTGGGAGCCCTCTCTTCTCCAGGCTGAACAATGCCAACTCTCTCAGCCTGTCTTCATAGGAGAGGTGCTCCATCCCCCTGATCATCCTTGTGGCCCTCCACTGGACCCATTCCAAAAGATCCATGTCCTTCTTGTGTTGAGGACTCCAAATCCGGACACAGTACTCCAGGTGGGGTCTCAAGAGTGCAGAGAGAGGTGTAGAATCACCTCCTGTGACCTGCTGGACACACTTCCGATGCAGCCCAGGATGTAGTTGGCTCTCTGGGCTGCCAGCATGCACTCCCGGCTCTTGTTGAGCTTCTCATCCACAAGCACTCCCAAGTCCTTCTCCTCAGGGCTGCTTTCCAACCATTCTCTGCCCAACCTGTATTTGTGCCTGGAATTGTCACGTCCCAGGTGCAGGACCCTGCACTTGGCTTGGTTGAACTCCATGCAATTTGCACAAGCCCACCTCTCCAGCCTGTCCATGTCCCTCTGGATGACATCCTTTCCCTCCAGTGTGTCAACAGCGCCACCAAGCTTGGTGTTGTCAGCAACCTTGCTGAGCATGCATTCTATCCCACTGTCCACGTCACCGACATAGATGTTAAATAGCACTGGTCCCAGTACCGACTCCTGAGGAACACCACTTGTTACTGGCCACCACTTGGACATTGAGCCTTCTTGTGTAGAATTAATTATTAGTATTCTCACAGAAGTCAACCCTGTATCTCTCCCCCCACCAAAACCTTGCCATGCAAACCTAACACAGAGAACCCCTAATGTTTTGTGGGTTTTTCCATTTTTAACACAGTTTGTGAATCAAAAGAGAAAGGTATATATAAATATTCAAAGTGGAGTTTACAGCAGCTTTCTTCTCAATACTTCCTACTGGCTAATCTAGGTACTTTCTTGCTCATATGATGGTTACACAGTAGTATTTTGGCTATACAAGTAAAAGAGAATGCTGGACTGTGATAAACATAGACATGAGATGTGCCCTCAAATTTAACACCTCTCTTCTGACATCGTATTTCAGAAGCACATTAATACAGGTAACAAAAATATGGCAGAAGTTAAAAATCAGACTCTTTGCTTGCTTGAAATACTTGATAAAATTGGCCTTTTCCTAAAGTCATCCTGATCATAAAAATGATGTACTTGACTCATTTGTTTCTATATAACCTGTTGCATTTTAATCATAAGGCAAGCATTAAACCAAATCACAAAGTCAACATATGTACATTGATATGCCTATGTAGTCTGCCATCTTGTATTTGTTTCAGCTTACAATCCATAAAATAATAAAATGCATCAATGGAATTTTAGACTGGATGTTAAAAAACCAGTGTTTTGCTATATGTGTTTAGACAGAAAAGGTAGCGTGTCAGTAATGACACAGCCACATTGGACAAAGGATCTAGACTTACTACCTCTAAATGGTGACATGGTGTAATTGGAGATAACATGCCTGGTAGTGAGAATTGTGGTATTACACTAATACTCCCATGAAAATACTCAAAAGTTAGTATTGTGTGAGAAAACACACATCAGTTGCTGAAAATTTCTTCATTGTGCTATTGTCCCTTCCCTTGTAAAACATGATGTTCTGAATCAGCTATTTCTGATTTCTCCTCTGTAATTTTAGTACTTGTACTGGTGACCCCCTTATCTCTTACACTCCTTTATTTTTCTTTCTTTCTTTCTAATTATATTAATTCTTTATATTTCCCTTGCTCTCAGGATGCATTTCTTGATTCCATTTAGGTATTCAGCAAATTATTATTTTTTCCTTTTCATTTCATATTTTACATGTACAATTCCTTGAATTACTTTCCTTCAGTTCTATCCAGGACTTCCTCAATAAAATTTCCTTCCCTTTAGCTGTATTCCTCACAGTCTCACTACCTCTTCCGAAGAGAAAACTCAAGGCCCTTATTTAACTCACATCTCCCTTCACCTATTACTATTTAACATAATTCTTATCTTGATATTTTAACAATGTGGACAACATTCTCTCATTTTTACCTTTATATGAATTTATATGAATTCAACTGTCTAATTTAAATAATCAAATATTGAAGTATATTAATGGCACAGCCATTAAATCTGTATAAATGCATACACAGCTCTATATGCACTATACACAGCACTATAACATGATTGAGTCTTGATGCTTCAAAATTTGTCCTAGAATTATCTATATCTATTGATCTGTTTAAAAAAATCTATATTCTTTATGTTGTTAAACAGATGTTAAGATTGACCAGAAATCTATTTGCATTATTAACGTAGGATTTTGGGAAATATAATCCTGATTTAAGAACTCACTTTGTGTTTCAAATGATTCCATATTTACTGAGAAACAGATTAATTTTGGGGATATAGTAATCTGACATGTTCTATGATGTTGTTTATTGTTAAACCATAGTTATTATTACTATAAAACTACGTAACTTTCTTCTTCGACATGTTTCTTAGTGGCACCTATTCAGCAAGCAGTGGTTGTGATTTTTTTTTTTTACTGCTATTCTTATGTTCTTTTCTTCTTTTTCCTCTGTTGTCTACAATCAATCAATTTCTTCATGAAAATTAAATGTTGAAGAAAACAGAAATAATGATAAAGTGGTATTATAATAATTCTGGGGGTTTTAGCCTATTCAGTATAGTAATCCAATTTAAGATTCATCAGTCACTCTGTCATATAACAAATGACAGAATAAAATGTTATATTGCTTAATTTACCTTTACCAATGTTGAACGTTTATTTACTAGATATAAAAGTCATTGTGTTCTAAAGTGTTATTTCTTTATTGTATACTCACTTCCTGTGCTTAGTGCTATGTAAACCCACATTCATATAAATCCATTACCTTTAGAATTCTGTATTTTTTGTATTTTAAACTTGGTGCAAACAATGTAGGTATAATGTATCAAATCTATAACTAAGGATTAATATTCAGACTGTACAAATACATTTAACAGTACTGTACACTCTAACAAAGTGGTTAGAGCATTTGCTCTCACTAAACAGATTATAATATGTCAACTTTGAATGTTGCACAAGTCATTAATCAACTACATGGCCACATTTAAAGACTGTCCTTTTTCCTTTGGGAGGTTTTAGTTGATAGACGAGTAAAACACACCCTTAAATCAAAATATAAAGAAAATTTTAGATAGATACAAAATAAATTTTAAAAAGGGAAGCAATCTATTCGTGGCATATTCTCATATTTATTTATCCAAGGTAAAAGCAGAAATTTTAACTGATGTAACGTAGAAGTATGTATCACTTCTCTTTAAAATCAGCTAATAAGAAAACTGTTGCCACCTCATAAATTTAATGGCATACTGTCATAAAGGCTGATCTACAGATATATAAGGAAAGTATAATATTTTTTTCCATATTTCACAGAGAAAATGAGATGGTATGTTATCGCTTGAAGAAGTCAAACAGGCTTAAAAATGCTATTTCTGGGAAAAGCACATTCATTTTAAAGCATGGACTCAGTGTATTCTAGAGGATTCCTGCATGATTTGCAAACACCAACAGTGCATAGAACCCAATTTACCTATTTATCTTTTTTTTTTTCATTTACATTTCAGATTCTGGGACTTCTGGAGTAATCCTGGTCCTATGGTATCATTTATCTCAACAAAAGAGATGTGGACACCTCTAAGGATCTGCAGACAAAGAGCTGCAGCAAACCTATATTTTTCCCCCTTTGATCATGACAATTTAGGCATCTGTGCACAATGCAGTTCTGCTAGTGCTGGAAGGTAAATAGAGAGTGGCGTGTTAATCTGCTGCATTAATCACAGCATACACTGGAATTTAGCAGACTGTATTTTACCAACTTATATTAGATTTACACAATAAAATGGATACACATAGGTGCTAATTGTGTGCTAATTCTTGATTATTATCTTAAGTGAGGTATTTGGTGCTGCAGGTAAAGTCTTAAAGATTTGAGAGACTTAGAACACTCTTGTAATTTTACAGAGATACAGAGGTACAGAGATATACAGAAATAAAACACAGAATACAGTACCTTTCCTGCAAATACTTTAAAGATCTGAATAATAACAGAAAATCACAGAGAGGGAAAAACATCTTCCCGTAACACATATTTATATGACACAGTGTGTTATTGTCTTGCTGAGCTGTAGTTGTCAGTATGAGTTTTGCTCTTGACAAAAACACTTATGGTGATATTCCTAGTGGTTTATTTGCCATGATGATTCATTTTCACTTATTTTGTAAATATATGAAGAAAAGATTTGTGATATATAGCAGTGCAAGTCTTTGTACTGTGT
The DNA here is from genome assembly GCA_004320125.1 of Scolopax mira. NCBI lineage: Eukaryota > Metazoa > Chordata > Aves > Charadriiformes > Scolopacidae > Scolopax > Scolopax mira. The sequence goes on along the minus strand of BJBW01001454.1, from coordinate 38,965 downwards.
TTTTGTTTTCATAGAACTATAGAATCATAGAATTGTCTAGGTTGGAAGGGACCTAAAGATCATCTAGTCCAATCATCAATCTAACTGACAAAAAAACCAGAACACCCCCACATTACTAAAACATGTCTCTAAGTTCTATATCAACCTGCCTTTTGAATACCTCCAGGGATGGTGCCTCAACCACCTCCCTGGCCAGCTCATTCCAATTCTTAATAACCCTTTCAATGTAAAAATTTTTCCTAATATCCAATTTGAACCTTCCTTGGCACACAACTTGAGGTCATTTCCTCTTGTCCTATCGCCTGTGATTTAGGAGAAGAGATCAGTCCCTGCCTTTCTACACTCTCCTTTCAGATAGTTGTACAGAGTGATAAGCCTTTCCTCATAAGACTTACTGTCCAGATGTCTCACTAGCTTTTTTGCCCTTCCCTGGACCTGCTCCAGCACCTCAATGTCTTTTTTGTGGTACGGGGCCCAAAACCGGACATAGTGCTCGTGGTGGGGCCTCAGGAGTGCCAAGTACAGGGCCACAATCACCTCTCGGGTCCTACTCACCACACTGTTCCTGATATAGGCCAAGATGCTGTTGGCCTTCTTGGCCACCTGGGCACACTGCTGGCTCACGTTCAGCCAACAGTCAAGCAACACCTTCTGGTCCCTTTCTGCTGGGTGGCCCAGCACTTGGCCTTATTGAGCCTCATCCTATTGGCCTCAGCCCATTGATCCAGCCTGTCCAGATCCCTCTGCAAAGCCTTTCTACCCTCCAGCAGGTCGACACTCCCACCCAGCTTGGCGTTGTCTGCCAACTTACTGAGGGTGCCCTCAACCCTCTCATCCAGATCATTGATAAAGATGTTAAAGAGAACTGGCCCCAATCTTGGGTCCTGAGGGACACCACTCGCAACTGGCTGCTGACTGGATTCAATTCCATTCACCAATGGAGTTTTCTGTTCATTTAAAAATCTCTTTATAACTAAATTTAAGAGATTATCTCCTTTGTTGAGTCTAGTTAGATATTTATGCACTTGCTTTATGCATTCTATTAGGAAGTGCTTTAGGAACCAATCACAAAGATGTATCATTTTGGTTATTCAGTTTACATGACTTTGGTAAGTAATATCTTTTTTCAGTTTTTGTTTCTATATTTTCAGAATACTTCTTTTTGCTCTTTTTTTGAAATAATTTTGCTTTGAAATCTAGTCCACTGAAGGTAAAAAATAACATAGTTCTTTCTAACATGTGCAATTTCATAGCCTTTTAAAATATTAAGTTCACTCATAGATTAAGATAACTATAATTTTATTCTTATGCTTGTATTCCATCCACCCACCTACCCAACCAGCAGATTTTCTCTGCTTTACTTTATATTTCTTTGTATTTTCCCCTACTTTTTCTGTGTTCTTTCTCTAGCAGTTTTTCACATTTACTCCACTCTTTTTTTTGTCTGATAAACAGAAATTTTGTAAGAAATGCAATGAAAGATAAGTACAATCTAAGAGCTATACTTGGAACTGCAAAAGCTGAAGTATATGTTTCTTTTTCTTGATGATGTTCAGATGTTTTATCTTACTCTAGACAAGACACAATCTGCGTGTTGATAAACCCATCTACAAAATGAGGACAATAATATTTATCATTTTCATGGATTGATATCAAGCTGTAATTAGCCTATACATTTAAGCATTCTGAGAAAAAAAAGTTGCTGGAGTATGAAACTTGGTTTAATGATGTGTGTTAATTCTTATAAGCTATAGCTCAGCAATGATACCGTTTAGTAAACTAGATGACACTAAAAAACCCAGCAAACCCACATCAAACCCCCTTGATTAACTCAAAACATCAGTCTTGAGGTCTTACTTCATTCTTTATGTTTCCCTTTAAAATACTTGAGTAATAGGAATTTGTTTATTTCTAGATACAATCTTTTCACTTACAAAAGTCGTAACAAAATCAATCAGTTTTCTATGTGTGATAGGCATATTAAACTGTGCACTATAAAATGCAAAGGAGCTTCCAAATAACTGAGAAATAAAAATGGAGTTTAGGTCGGTTTGACTTTTAGAAAGAACATTCCATAATTATATTTGACCGGTTTTCCCTTGCCTCATGCCTTAAAGGGACAATTGATTTTCATATTTAAGTTTATACAGAATTTACACACTAATTCTTTTAAAATATTTGAGTAATTTGATTTTTAATTAACCACCACCTCTAAACACATATGGTATCATTCATTTGAGGTTCAGTAAGGCCAAGATCTGGGTCCTGCATTTCAGTCACAACAATCCCAGGTAACACTACAGGCTTGGAGAAGTGGCTGGAAAGCTGCTTAGCAGCCTGCTGGTGGACAGCCAGCTTAATATGAGCCAGCAGTGTGCCCAGGTGGCCAAGAAGGCCAACAGCATCCTGGTCTGTATCAGGAATAGCATGGCCAGGAGGAGTAGGGATGTGATTGTCCCTCTGTAATCAGCAGTGGCGATGCCTCACCTAGAGTACTGTGTTCACTTCTGAGCCCCTCACTACAAGAAGGACATTGAAGTGCTTGAGCATGTCCAGAGGAGAGCTACCAAATTGGTGAGGGGTCTAGAGACCATGTCATACAAGGAGAAGTTGAGGGAACTGGGCATGTTTAGTTTGAAGAGGAGACTGAGGGGAGACCTCATTGCCCTCTACAACTACCCGAAAGGAGGTTGTTGAGAGGTGGGTGTTGGCCTCTTCTCCCAAGGGAATAACGATAGGACCAGAGGAAATGGTATAAAGTTGTGGCAGGGGAGGTTTGGATTAGATATTAGAAATAATTACTTTACTGAGAGGATGGTCAGGCACTGCAACAGCCTGCCCAGGGAGTTGATGGAGTCACCATCCCTGGAGGTATTTAAGAAACGTGTAGACATGGCATTTCAGGGCATGTTATAGTGGCTGAGATTGTAGGGGTTTTTTTTGTGTGGTTATGATTGGACTTGGTCATCTCAGAGCCATGACGATTTCCAAACATGATGATTCTGTGATTCATATGCTCATTTCCTCTGTCTCCTATTTATCTACAGATACCTAGTCAAGGTCTTGATTTTGCCCTGAGGAGATCCAGGTATGACCACATTTATTTAGTCACACATGTTAAATTATTTCACATAAATTTTAGTCAACTCAATCTATTTGGCGTCCATCACATTTCTCAGAAACTATTGATGATGTGCTCTTGAATTCAGATCATAATGTTGTAATAAATCAGTATCATATTTGAAGAACTTTTAAAGTTCCTTACCAAAGAGACTACTGTCCTTGGATATATCTATATAAGTCATATACCATGAAAATATTGGAAGACTGAAAGTTCTGGAATACCTAATTGATGAAAGCTCTGCTGATATGTACCAGGCAGGTTCAAGCAACAAAAACATCTATTGACCTTTTTGTTTCCTTTTCCTTATTGAAAAATGCAAGTGCTGCAACACGGAAAAAATTTACTCATGACCATTTCTGTAACCTTTGCTTAGGAACCAAACTTTCCTCTGCTCTTCACTTATATTTATATCCCTTTGTTTCCCTATAACTAATTGAATGTGCATTATCACTACCATGTGCTCAATTTATGTCTGAAGAGTCCAGAAACAATGGTTCCACAAATCAAGCTTAAGCAGGCTCAGTCTCTGGCTGCTGTTCTACTCCAATACATTCCAAGTGATTAACACCACCTGTGGCACTCCTAATTCTCAGCAGCAGACAATTATATCCCTTGGATACCCATTATGGGTAATTATTCCCATGACAGACTGTTAGATATGGGTTGTGAACATCTCAGCTGTAAACTTTTTTTGCAATTTTACTTTAATTCTGATATTACCATTGAGAGGCATATTTTGGGAACAAATAAGATTATTACATTAATGGTATGCTTGCAACAAGGAAAAGATTCATTTTTATTGCTGAGTTGTAGTCAGATTCATTATTTAAATATGTAATTAAAGGAGATTTTACATGTTTACCATTACATGATTATTTCATTTCATTCTTTTAGTCCAGAGGCAATAGCAGATCCTGCTGATAAAGTGACACTTGAGGCAGTTAGAAACTAATTGTTTTTGTTTTAAAGTCTGTCTACTCTTCTTAACAAATCTTTTTTTTTTTCTTTTTCTTCCTGAATACACAAACCTGATCCATTATAAGCATATAGGGGAATTCTCAGTGTGAAAAAAGGTTTAACTCAAAGATCAAAATTCATAAAAGTTTCCTGTTGTTGTTACTTTAATGTAATTTTAATGATCTGTCTATCTTTTTTTTTTTTTATGAAATGACGCAATTTAACATATTCAATCATAATCTCTGATTTTCTTTCACATCAGATATGGTCTTATGTGGAAAATAAGCATGCTCTGAATCTGAATTGGGATAACTTCAGCCTCAGACAGGACCAACGGAAATCAATGAAAATAAGAATGTAAATATAAACGAATGAAAAATTGATTCTTCTTTGTATATTCATTTTTGAGATGTCCATTTATATAACACTGCTAATTTGGGGCTAAAAAAAAAAGAGAGGAGAAAAAAAATCTGTTTGTTAATTATATTAAAAATGGGACAAAACGTGGTTTTCAATATTTTAGAGAGAATGAAAAGGCAAAGAAAGAATTGAAAGGAGAAATGTTTACACATTTTTACACATGCTGTAAATGTAGCAGTCATGGTTTCATTAATAAGGCTGAGTTCAGGTTAGTTTTTTTATATTGACTTGGCTTCTTTGATAAATGTGAAGAAAATATTTTCTGTGATAGCACCATCAGCATCCTCCCTCAAACCCCAGGCTAATATTAAATACACAAAACCCTTAGCTATTCATTATAGCTGATTTATGTTGAAACAGAGGAATAGACTAGGTCAGCTGATAAGTTCTGCATGTTTCTTTCATGTGATTTATTGAACTTTTAAAATCCTGCAGGCATTTCACAAGTGGTGTTGAAATGTGCATTATGACAGAAAGCTATTGTAAGCTACAGTTGCCCTTAGCTCATGATCAAGCTCAGTCTTATGCTCGAATAAAAAACTACCTGACATCTCTAATTGCAACGTGAGATAATGTTCACATTATGCAAAGAATCTAGGCATGATGAACAGGATCTGACTCTGTTACACATACAGTCTGATTTTATCACACTTTGTCATGTGCCGCTGAATCTCACAGAGACTGAAGTCATGGAAGCAAATGGGATTTGTACAGAATCTGTATGTACTATAGGCTTGTACTGTGTGTCAAATAGCGTGTCAATTTGAATCAAAGCTATGACATCTTGCAGCCAACAGTGTGGACATGAATAGCTCTCCGAGAGAGTGTCTCCTGACTTTATATTCTTCAGTCAGCAGAAATACAGCATAGCTTCTCTAAAGACTAACCAGTAGCAAGTCATAAGTTCAGAATGGGAAACACCATTACTTTGAAATTTTGTAATTATTCCTGAGTTCCTCTAAGCAAAACTTAATTAATTCTCCTTCTTTGACAGGTAAACTAGGTGATGGAAAATATTTATGAAGTTATCTGTCATACCTGAGTATTGTCCTCAGGTAACTCTCAGGTCACTCTCAGGTCAGATTAATTTTTTTAAATTGTAAAACAACACCCAATTTCATGGGGCAGATTGCTCTCAGGAATTCACTGTGTCTATACAAGGATGAAAATAAACATGCTCAATAGGAAATGTATCAAAACATGTTTTAGATGTGTGAAGATGGTGCTTTGGTATACAGTTTTTATAGAAATACAAACGTATTTCCTGGAACTCGGTGAGTGATATCTAAATATCTTTCAAAAACTGTCCGTATTTCACTCTTGTCTATATTTACAGAAATGAATTGGATAACTAACAAACTTCTCTTGGTGTCTATGCCAGAAATCAAACTCATATTTAAGGTAAGTAATGATTCAGAATGCTTACTGTTAACATTTAGGATCTACAATTTCTTTTCCATATCGAAGAAATGAAACAGTAGCTAGTAAGACTGTACAGCAGCTTTTAAAAATATGAACAAACATATGTATTCTTAACATAAGTGGAAAATTATTTCAGTTGAAAACTGATCTTATTATTATTCCAGTGAGAACAGACCAATTCAAGTGAACAGAAAGGAGGATTATTTTACTATTTGTGACCAGGTAAAATAAAAGTGGAGGTGATTTTATACTCTTGATATTATTTCAAGAAGTGCATATCACAAACCGAAATTCTATCACTAAAATTCCCTGAAATTGCTTGCACTAAGGGGGTAGAGATGAGAGAGATGGGAAGAGAGGAAAGCAGGGGGATAAGAAAGAAGAAAAAAAACTTGGACTAGAAGTTCCTTGGAATAATTTGACTTTACAAGCCATGTTTCACACTTTAAACGTGAAGGACTTTGCTGAATCTGTGCTAGAGACAAAGCAATACCCTTTTTCTTTGGTCAGATATAAAACTTCAGTATTACTCGTTGAATCAGTCAGACTCACAGCAAGAGTTTGGACATGAGTACTCTACAGACTGCTTTTGCTCTTCTCATCAATCACAGGTCAATTGTTAAATCCTGGCATCTTATAAGACACATCAGATATAGAAAGCATTTGCCGACTACTTAATGGCCACATAATAAAGATTTTAAAGTTCACCAGCACCATCAGAACAGTCTATTGAAGAGCAGTCTTCTTAGAGTAATCTGGAAATTTACATTAAACTCCAAGGACACTCTTTTCTACATGCATATCAAAGGTAGTACAGAAGGTTCAATGTTTACAGATCAAGCACTGAAAGACAGTCCATGGCTTCACTCATATTGTGAAAGTGTGAAAACTTTTTTCTTATATCTAACTTGCAAAATTACTAGATTCTATTTTCACCCCATTCTAAAAAAATCTTGTCTTTATTTAGTGTGCTAAACTTCTTAATCTGTTAATGAAATACTGCCTTGCTGGCAACCCAAACTGACCTTTCTTATAATTCATAGTATATTGCTTTCTTCTTTATAGTGCAGTTCATTTGTGTTGGTAACTTTTTTTATTTTCTCTGGAAAGCTGCATTTTTAAATGATGAACAAAACTTGTGGAGCATGAGTTAACTGTCTCCATAGCTGTTAGAAGCAATGCACGCTCCCTTTCACAATCCTTATTCTGACAAGAGGTCTTTTAGTCTTCATTCCAACTGGGCTTATAAAAAAAAAGAAACAATGCCATCTGTCAGACATTTCCTCCAAATGTTAAAATCACTCTCTAATATGAGCAGTATATCTGAAAATAGTCCTGCGGAGAGTATTTCTTTTATATCAGTTACTAAGAAGGAACTACCTAGTAACTTGGAACTGATATCATTGTCATTTCACTTGTGTTCAGACCACTGGATACATTAAGTTCATTCTACCAGTACAATGATAAAGAAATGAAGATATATTTGCATATTTCAAGACTTTTAGACAACATTTCATTCTACTAACACTAAAAATATTTTCGACAGATGTATTTTAGCAATGTAATGGTGAAATAAAATTTTTAAACTTTGAACAATTTATAAAAAACCGAACAATTATTATAACATTAATAATAAAAGAACGTTGGGATTTTACACAGTTCTTTTTAACAAAGGCAGTTAAAGCATAGTTTCTACTTTTTATTATTTAATTTCCTCATATCAAATGGCATTTCAGTACTTTCAGAATGCATAATGTTTCTATTTATGACATATGCCTTTTCAATTTACCAATTTACTGAATGGTACTACAATGGTACTTGCATGTGAATTGTGATACACCGATTGAAAATGAAATAGCATTTACTGTAATTCTATTTTGGGAACAATCTTTATTGTGTTACAGTCCTTTAGAAGATTCCACTGAAAAGCCTACTTCAAACTTTTCAGAAGACGTAACGTAACTTTTTAATAAATTTTGATCTTGCAAAAAGTGAAAACATACATAACAATTCCAATAAAATCAATACTCAGTGGTTGTCTAAATCCATCTTATATATCCCTTTTCCTCCTTTCTAGCACCTGGCAAGTTTAGTAAATTCTAAGAAAAAGCATCTCACAGCATTTCAGGGATTACACATTTTATAATTCATAATGAAAGTTATTAAAGATCTCTTTTTACAAATTTTTGTGATCCCTACAGTTGTGCTACATGTTGTTGTCCAACATGTCCTACAAAATAAAAAAAATAGAATCTGACCACCAGAAAATAAAAGTTGAAAAATCCTGCAAGGACATCTGATCTATCATCAAGAAGTTTCAGTGTTGCATGTTTTGAATATCATCAGATCTTACACAACTGAACACCTTTGAGGATCAGGATCCAAATATTTTGTAATTTTCAATAGAAGACTCAATAAAAACACAGTGAAAAGTATTTAGTAATTTTCCAGAATCTAGTAGGGCTGACAGAGTCTTCTGCTCTGATATTTATTTTCTCCTGCTTCATCTCATCTCAACTACTTTCAGTCTAAGCAACTTTTATTCCTGCTTAGTATTCAGGTACTCAGATTCTGGTTTGAATGTAATAGAATTTTCTGTATATAAATTAAAAAGTAAATTAAGGAAATTTCTCTGCAGACCTAGTGGTTGACCCCAAAAGAGATGATCTTTAAAAGAGATTGTTCCAGAAAGAAGAGAGTCTGGAATATAAATAGGCTTTGTTGACATTGTCAGAGGAAGTAGGGTCTGATTCAAAGGCATTATGGGGTTTGTATGAAGTATTCTCTATAATATTTTACAGTTTGTTTTTTGTGGAAGATCTTTTCCTTAAAAATATAAATGCAATAATATATAAAAGTATGAAAACTATTTATGTTTAAAGCAATAATTTAGGGTCTAGAGGAACAGAAGTCATAGAATGGGAAGGGGTTTGTCGTAGACTAAAGTTATAGTCTAGGAAGTCATAGAATTACAACTCTATAACCTACATTGGTGACATCACCGAGAGCATACTGAGTTTGTGAACCCTACAAGTTATCATTTACTCCTGCTATTCCACACAGATTAAAATGGTACTACACCAAGGCAACTTAGAGCCAAAAGAGACTATATGCAACTTGGAGAATGTTGTAAGAATTTAGAACACAGGTGTTGTTCTCATTTATGGTACCAGACAGATGAAGGGATTCAGGAAATACAAATCTGATGGAAATATAATACAGTAGAGAGGAAAACATCTAGGAGGTTCCTGGAGTGTGTGGAAGATATCTTCCTGAAACAGCTGGTGGAGAAGCCAACTAAGGAAGGCACCCCACTGGAACTGTTGTTTACAAACAGAGAAGGATTGATGGGTGATTTGATAGTTGGAGGTTGTCTGGGGCATAGCGATCATGAAATTTTCAATTCTTGTGGTAATCGGGAAGGGTTCAGCGGAACTGCTGCCTTGGAGTTCCAGAGGGCAGACTTTGACCTTTTAGGAGATTTGTTGACAGAATCCCTTGGGAAGCAGTTCTGAAGGGCAAAAAATTCCAGGAAAGCTGGATGTTATTCAAGAAGGCAATTTTTAAGGCACAGGAGCTGGCCAATCTCATGTGCCAAAAGACAAGCTGGCAGACAAGAAGACAGAACTGGCTGAACAGGAAGTTTTGTCTAGAATTCAGGAAAAAGAAGAGGCTGTGTTAGCTCCCATGATGATGATGATGATGTCACCAGTGCATTCTGAGAAAGTCCCAGACTGGGATTAATTTAAGATTACTTGATTGAAGACTTTGAAGAAATTGAAGAGATTGAACTGAGTAAAGACTGATTAACTGCACTCGTAAGAGATAAGTAGGGAAATCTTTATTAAGGTGAAATAGTGATTTAACAAAATCATTAGTAAATGTGATAAAGCCAGTAGTAGATGCGATAGTGTTTTGCAAGATTTGATGTCAAAGTAGACTCTGTTATTTACTGCATAAAGGACAGGGTCAGACAACCTGTCAGGAAGATCCTCCTGTTGAGTCACAAGATACAGAAAGGACCCCCTTGCTTTCTAAACTCATTTTCAGAGAGGAGTCTAGGTGTGGTTGGATTCAACCCTAGTCCCAGACTTGGTCAATGGTTTATGTGTAAAGGATTATATATGAACAATCAACCCTTTACATTGCTTAGCTAAATTTAGCATGCAATTAGTCACTTACCAAGAATCTGTTGTGGCAAGGAATCTCTCAACCTCAAGAAGTAGAACGTTAAGCAAGCATCCTCACAAAAGGAGAGAGCCTGGCATGCAGTGAGAAAAAACAGGGAGAGCACACCACCACACTCCACCTGGTGACTATAGCCAATTCAATTCAGCAATAGATGGGAACTGGATTATGGATCCAGATTCAGGAATGCACAGATAGAGATCAAAGGCAGAAAAACAGACAGAGCCGTCCTTAGACACCATCTATTGAAAGGGAGGGCTGATCCCCTTAATCCCTCAGTTTTTCTACTGAGCATGACGCAGATGGGATGGAATACCATGTTGGTCAGTTTTGGGTCACCTGTCCTGTCCATTCCTCCCAACAACTGTGACCCCTCTATGCTCTTCCACTTCCAAACCTCCAGTGGGGCATATAACAAAGTTAGCTGATCTTGGTTGTTATCACAATGAGTATAAGCAAGAGCCCCTCTGCATACCATTCCTTGACATAAATTATAAACAAACAGGTCTTATTTCTCTCGTCATGAACGGTGTCCAGACACGGGTAACAAACAGGAGGAAATGGAAGCCATTGTGCAGCTATAAAACTGTGATCTAACTGCTACTGCAGTTGTGATGGGATGAATCATATGTCTGGAGCACTGCAATCAGTGTCATCCTCAGCTGCATCAAAAGAATTGTGTCTAGCAGATTGACAGAGGTACTTCTGCCCCCCTACTCCACTCTCAGGAAATCCTACCTGGAGTACTGCATTCAGTCCTGGGGTCCCCAGGACAAGAAAGACATAGATCTATTAGAGTGGGTCCAGAGGAGATGCATGATCAAAGGGTTAAACACCTCTCTTGTGAAGAAAGGCTGAGAGAGTTGAGGTTGTTCAACTTGGAGAAGAGAAGGCTCTGGGGAGCCTTCCTCTGGGAAGCTGTGGATACCCCATCTGTGGAAGTGTTCAAAGTCAGATTGGATGGGGTTCTGAACAACCTGATGTAGTAAAAGATGTCTGCTTAAGGCAGGGCAGTTGGACTAGATGTTTTCTGTCTGTGGGAGATAGAGAGGAACTATCCCTCCCCCATTTCATAATAACAGAATAAATCTGGCTTTACTCACACATGTACAAATCAACAATGACTCAACTGGTCTCTGCAGAGTAACAGGCACATAAACAGTGAAGTTATGATCAAAATAAACCTTCAGATTTGATAGATGGACTCCCAAATTGTTATGGACTTCTTACATGATGTTAAATAAGAGTCAAAATAGAGTCTCACAGTTCACCTTATGAAACAATGATATACTGCTAAGGGCAAGGAAAAACTAATAATACAGAAATCTTTACTCCCACAGTAGTTGTCCATTAGCAAATTCCCCCCACCATCCTCTGAAATTTTTTTCAGCACAAGTGACTGCAGACTTTGAATATAAGATTATGTCAACTACCAATATTATCCTCCTGTATTCACAGATTTCATGTTGTAGTATAACATTTAACATTGGCAATTTCAGATATTAATAATTTTCACATTTTTTCCATATTTCAGGAAATGCCACAGATGATCTTGCACTTTTACAGTTTGAAACCCGTTTACCTATACTAGACTGTTTTTACTGTCTGTTTGCACAGTTCTTGTCACCATAACATGTTCATCCTAAGTGATTGTAAAGGTTTTATTTTCAAACAAACATGACCATACTTTTTTGTTGTTGTTGTTGTTTTGTAGAAATTTTAATGCAGCAGAATGAACCATTTAAGTCTCAATAAATCAACTTTATATAAATGTATCTGCATATGTGTATGTGTATGTAATGTGTTAAAGGACAATGCATAAAGCTCACCAGAGATATTTTGATAACAATTAATTCAATAACGTTCTGCTTCACCTTCTTTTTATTTTATCTTGAAATGCCCATTTTTGCATTCCCAGTTGCATGTCTATTTATTGCACTGGCTTTTATGGCTATGAATTTACCTGTACTGTAGTTAGAGCCAAGCCTATGCTTTGATTCACAGTTACAAGTTAAAATATAAGACCATAATACCAGAAGTATACTCTAATCAACAGCTACAGATGCTAAAAGCACTATAGGTTTTCAAAGCATATTTGAAATTGGAAAATCAATAAAACCATGAAAGATACTGTATAAAGAAGATTTGTCATATAGGAAAGATAAATCTCCTAGTTCATTCCTGTTGACTCTTTACTATGTTCCTACAGTATCTACTAGCCATTCTCCAGGACCTACCTGTTTCTTTTAAGGAAGGTACGCTTGAATTAATGATTGATGCCTTTTTTCCGTTTTAAGTTTAAAAAAAAATACTGAAATTAAATAGTGTGGATCTATAAACTATGAAATACTAGCAATAAAAAAGTTATTCCAGATATTCCACGTATCGGAATCTACAGGTATGTGAGAGTCTTAGAAAATACTGAGTGCATCCATGTATCTTAAGGCCTTAGTGGGGCTGCAGGGAGTAATCTCCTGGAACATGGTTAAATCTGTATTTCTAGATTATGCCCATTGGCAATAAAATCAAAGGATCCTGCTAAGTGGCTTTCTGACTTATTTCTATTTCTGTATAACTTTAGTTTTAAGTTACTCTCTTTTAGTTATCTCTTAGGTTATGTCTTTTAGTGAGTGATGCTAGAAAGATAAAATTACAGTTATTTGGCTAAACTAATAGAATAAAAAGGTCTGGTTTGATTTTTGGAAGGATTTCTTACTTTTTTGTCAGAAAATGCCTTCCACTAATATATTTTTTTTTGCAAACATTATTCTTTACCTTAGGAAGGGTTAAAGAACATAGCTGGGAATTAAATAGCATTATGTAAGTTCCCTACTCCAGGTTTTAATGCAAGGTCTTCGGACTTAGCTTAAACTTTCAGAGATATTTAGTGCCTTACTTCTGTGGCTGTGAGGTTGCATTTTCCTAATTTGTGGAGTGCTGTAGACAGACAAACATACTAAATGTTACTAGGCTTCTTTACAAATTTTTCTAATATAGCAACAGACCCTAAAATACATGTGATGTTTCATGAAAAGGATGTTATTTATAAAGTGGAAGTCTGAATATTAATTCTGAATAAAAGGAATGTAACATACCCAAACCATGAAATCATGAAAAGGAAAATTAGAGAGGACCAGGGCAGAGAGTACTTTGGTTCATCGGTCCTCAGAGATACATAGAACTGCAATGACTGGCCAGCTCACTGTTATATCATCAAACTGGAAATTCCTGAGATTTTAGGAGTTGATACTGTTCACCCTGACTCCCAGTGAGAGCAAAAGGAATAAATTTAACATCTTTTCCTATATTCCTAGAGAATCCTCTTATTAGTGGAAAGATATATCATTGCTTGCTTTATTTCTGATGCATAGAGCAAAAGGGTGTGTGGGAGAACATATTAAGTGTTATGTACCTCAGAATAGAACAGAGATGTGGAATTATGAAGTAAAGTGTAGGCAGTGGTTGGCTTTATTAAAGTGGTAGAAAAAAGTGAAAGAAATCTCTTTGAAGATATGTGGTGTGAATAAGGGGAACAGGAAACTAGTGATATGTGAGAAGAGTAGGGAGAGAATGACAGAAGATGATAGCAGTGTAGCCACCAGTTGGGTTTGTATTCCTAAATCCATAGCATACTTTTCTTGATTTAAAGAAAACATAGTAATTTATGATTTTTTACCTTTAATATTCAATTAGGTCATTTTTTGTATTTATTCAAAGGGTTGTCATCACCCATTACAATCATAGTACTGAAAGCAGAAGAATCTTTCTGTAAGAAGGCTGTGGTGTCCACTTTTATATTTTGCATGTGAAAGTGAGGCTGTCCAGGTACTAATCTCATATCCCTTTTAGCAGACTAGAAGCAAATCTGTTCTAATGGGTGACATAATTCTTTTGCCATTTTGTCAGGTAGGCAAGGAATAGAAATATATGGAGATGTCAAGAACTACATGACAGGTACAGCAGGTTGAGCATCATGGTAAGAAAAAACCAGAAACTCTCTGAAGTGTGCAGGCAGTATTAGAGAGGATGAGGTCTACAGCAGGAGGCCAAGACTGATGGGAGGAAAGTGCCTTTCAGAGATGTATGTAATACACATTTATATCTAAGTAGTACACCCAGCAAAGGAGGTATCTTGAAATTACTTGAGAAACCCCTGCAGAAAGAAAGAACTTGGAAAAACACAGGAAGAATAAAAGAAATATGGGAACAGGAATAGGAGGTAAATCAGGAAGATGGATGGGAAGGCTGTCTTCCCTACTCAAGCACAAAAGGATATACAGCAGCAAAGAATACTGTCTCTCTTAAAAGCAAACAAATAAACAGAAAAAAAAACAAGCAAAGCCACCCAAACAAATATAACAGTAACATTAGTAGAAACAAACAGTAATAGTACTAATACTAAAAATATGGGCTTTGCTTTTGTTTTGTGGAAAGCTGTGGAAAGAAAATTCTAACTGCTCAGAGACAAACATGTTAGAATGTTTGTCTTAGAAACACACATTGAAAATATTTATTCCACAGTTGGAAATTGGGGGATTATGTGGAGAAATATGTTCATAATGTGTTCCAGTCTTTAAAGTCCTGTTGTCTTTCCAAGTATCTGTTACCAGATACTATGAAGAATGAGATACTGTAGCAGATTTATTATACTGTAACATATTATACTTATTATACTGTACATAATATAGTTACTATACTATGACAGTTTTATTCTTATGTTATTTAGACAATATTTTTATTTCCTCTTCCAGACAAAAACTGAAAATAACTTATTCTAAATCAAAAGAACAGAATTATATTCATGCATTTTTATTATTATTATTTGTATTAATCTGTGTTACAGTCAAGATGTTTCTGCCTTAGGTACTGATCTGTAATATTTTGTGATTATATCAGACAAAATAACTTTACAATACTTAAATTTTTAAAGGCCTTATGAATGAAAATGCATATCTGAAAAAACTGAAGAACAAATTTACACTAGAGATGCAACAAACATTTATAAGGTATCAGTAAATAAAATGATATGCTCTTTGCAGCTTATGTGTTGATAGATCAGATTTTCTGTAAATTATTTCATGAAGGAATGGACCAATAACAGTTTTTTACAAAAATGGTATTCCTAATGATCTCTTTTGTGGCTATTATGTAATAAAGAGATGCTATTTTTATGAGTATATGAGCATAAGCTGACAAGCAACTTTAATGACAACTGACTATATATCTATGATCTTGTGATGCCCTCATGCTGTTGTTGCTGACATTGCTGGCACTGCTTCTTTACAAATCCCCAGAATTACCATAATAATCATTCATGCTTAGTATTCCTAGAGATATTTGTTCAGTGTGCAACTTAAATTACTTTATATCCAGGCGTTTTATATCTATTGTGTTTTGAAAGGGCTTAGAGAGTCCCTTAATGGACTTCATGATCATGTCAGACTGGGCAAATCTTAGACAAATATTATTTTGGATGTATCTTTTATATTTATTAAGAGGAGATTACATTCCATATAAAGCTTGATGAATATCTCAGTCTGACAGATTTCGTTGTTTCAGAGTTCCCTGGAGAGAAGAGGATCATGCTAGTAATGTCTGAATAAATGTACTAAAACAGTAAATTTTTTTATATTGTTTTTCAGGGAGGAATTTTTCTGATCTGAGTGCAATACATTGCAAACCACTTTACCACGAATGTAATGACGTGAACACACTGTCCTCAGCTGCCTTTATGAGAACATAGATTGAAATTTTGCATCATTAAATTATTCCTTTAGCTTTAATAATTACTTTTTATTTCTGCTTTACTTCTTCTACTATCTCAGAAGATGATATTACGTAAAGAAATAGCTAGTCAGCATGCAAGAAAAATAGTTTTTTGTCCAATCTTGCAGAGCCAGAAGAATCCAGTGACTTTTTGGTAGTAGAGATTCTTATAACATTATCCTTCTATAGTTATTTCACTTTGGTATTGTATAATTAATCTATCACGGACTGCATGATTCTACAAGATATAAAAAAAGTCCTAAACGTATTTCCTTAGAGTTCATTCTACAGCTCTCATTTATGTTATGTATTCATCACACTGTATGTTATGTATTCCCCAGTACACTGATTTCAGCAGAGTTACCTGCATAGGGAAAGCTGATGAACACCAGTTCAAATACAGTACGTTGGATTTTAGGTGGTGATGTAGAAGAATTAAATCTTCCACTCTCACTGACTTTAAGAAGGTCCTGGTTTCAGCTGTGATAGGTTAATTTTCTTCCTAGTAGCTGCTGTGTTTCAGATTTAGTATGAGAACAATATGTTGATAACACATACTGCTTATATTAAGTCAAGGAATTTTTCAGCTTCCCACAGAAGCTGAGAGGGTGCACAGACAGGATGAACTGGACAAAGGAATATTCCATACCATAGATGTCATGCCTAATATATAAACGGGGTTTGGACAAGGGGCAGGAATCCATGATCACTGCTTGGGATGGCTGCGTGGCCCCAGTTGCCAGCTGTGGTTAAACCACAACACAAATAAATGTCTATTTTCCTTTTCCCATTAAGACCATTCAGGTTGAACCTAGGAGCTTCCAGTTATGCAAGGAAGCCCATCGTATTCCAAAAGGATACACAGAAGTGCACACACATATATATATATAAATGTATGAATATATCTATGCAGGTATATTCATGTATGTATGTAGGTTATTCTGTTACCTATCTGGCAAAGTCAAGTACTTTGAAAAAAACCAAGAAATCAGTTTATTGTACTCCTTGTAACCAGGATCATTCTAGTACAAAGTCAGACTGGGCTTATTTTTGGGTATTTGCTGCTGTGACAAAAAACAATTTCAAGAAACCCAAATGAAAGTAAAAAAAAAATAAAGATATTTGTATCTCAGAAAATCCGAATATATACAATTTCTTAATTTAATTGTTTTTCAGTTTAGCCTTTCAATTTAAGTAACCAGGAAACCCCACTCCTCTAGTGTTAAAATGCTGGTAAACTTAGTGGAAATTTATGCAATTAGTATACTATGTTAAACTTTTGTTTTGTTTTGTTTTAAACTAACTGTTCAATAGAGATAAGTTTTATTTATTTAAATATTTGAGATAAAATAAAAGAAATGTAAAGATGAAATACAATTGATTCTGACCAAAGTAATTTGGACACTACATCAAAAATAAAAACCCCAAAGTAAAAAAAAAAAAACAACTATTTTTATGGTAAGAGTGTGTAAAACAAAAAGTATATGATATATACTTTTATATCCTTTTATATCCTTATACTTTTATATCCTATAAACTCTTCCCTTAATGCACTGTCACATACACAATGCACATCAGCAAGGTGGGGCTGGCAGGACAGGCTGAAAAATAATTAACTTTCTTCCATCAGCCTGTGGTTTCCTCTTGTGGGGATAGTAACATGGGATTGTGCTTTGCCTGTTCTATGTTTGTTTGGAGCACTTTTATCTAAAAAAATACTTGCAGTTTTTCTTTATTCAGTTTCTGTTTCTTGACTAACACAAAGGATCTGAATGGGCCATCTCCAGTACAGTTTGCAGTCAATGGCTTTGGAATAAGATGACTTTATCTCAGCTGTGCAGGTAAAAAGGAGCTCAGACCACTGAAGACTCACATTTGCTTAATGTGTAAAACACTAAAGACTTTTAGTTTAAAACATTAAAAAACCTAAAAATTTTAGTCAGTATTCATACCAAAAAACACGTCCAGGTTATATTTTACAAGGCTCAGGAACATCTTTAAGCTCAGGTAGCATCCAGGCTATCATGACAAAACCTCTGTTCTAGGCATATGTGTTAACTGAGTTTTGGGGTAAACCAGCAGAAAAATGTAGGCCTACTTGACTTCTCACCATGATTGTAATTCTTGGGTATAGTTACAGTGCGAATGAGCCTAAATAGCATCATTTATTCCTTCTCATGTGGTGATATTACGTCCTTCCTAAAAGTTTTTACCTAATCTAAGGGCACTATCTACAATGCAGTCATGTTGTACTTAGACTTTTAAGGCAGCATTATAAATAGATCAGAGGTTTCAAAATTATTTAGTCTACTTCCTGATGTATAAATCTAGGTACACAATGGACTCTGCCTACTGATCTCAACCCATACAGTTCTGACTGGATATTCAACAGACAATCTCTGTGTCCTCCAATATGAGTTTTACTATATTCATGGTTGCCTGTAGTAATGTAATTTCATATCTTGATAGATAAGATTAGCTCTAGATTTGATGGAAGATATGGCCTTTTGGGTAAATTAGAAGTATAAACTCTATTACCCAAATGGTGCCATTTATAATTGAGATACATAAAGACATATGATCTTTGAAATTTTCAGTTTAACTCACTAAATATTCCCTACACATATTCCATCAACTTTTTAAAATCTGATTTAATCTTCTACAAATTTGTTAACTTGCAATTTCACTGAAAATCCAAGGTGGAAAACTACATCCAAAATTACAAAAGTGCCCATGCAGAATAATTCACCTTCTTGACTTCCTCCATGCACTGTTGTTAATAGGTGTCTTCATCTGAGCTAGTTGTTTTAGTCATTCATAGTAGTCAGTGGAGGAAACACGTACTTTCAGAGCAGACCTGGTCAAATCAAAAACCTACCTAAGGGGATTAAGGGCTCTATTCAGTTGTTCACTGTTTATTGAAACTTCCTAGAACATTCTTACTGGTTGAGCGATATTACATTGAGTATTTGAGACAAAACCAGGAGTGATGTGTCAAGGTCTGGTCTCCCAAGCACAAGAAAGACTTAATAATGCTTGTTAGTTGTTGATACATAACAATTAAACAAAACCAAAATAAAATCAAAAAAGTCACATTCTTGCCTTCTTCTTTTCTCATAATATATTTGTTACAGCTTTCAGAGTGCACATTACCACTTGAAATCAGGAAGAAAATTATCCCATTCAGTAAGAACAAGACCATTCAATTTACTCTGTGTTTTATGCAGTAGTAGTCTCTAGACACATCTATCAGATAAAGCTCCAAATATAAATGAGAAATTACCTAGTTTATGAGTGCATGAGGGACTTAAGCATCAAGCATTAGTTCTGTAGTTTTGACAGGCTTCAATAATTTTGTGTATAAATTTAGACAACTATATGACTTCATCTGTAGAAACACAGGCAGAGTTTCCCACCAAACTGGAGTCCAGCTTTTAGAAGTTCAGTGAAAGTCATGTTGAACTCAGATCCTTAATCGGGTATGTAGGTTACTGTGTTGTTTTTCTGATTCTGTTACAGAATTTACAAATTTGTTCTGGACTATAGGCACACAGGTTTTGTTGCAACACTATTCTTTTTTTTAATTTAATTTATTTCATTTTTAAACTAATACAATATTTTAGGACCTTTCTGTCAAGGTGTCTGCAAAACAGTACTCCAAATTCAGAGCTCTGTCTTTCAGAGTTGGACTTTATCGTTGTTTTCCATTTATATCTGAGAGTTTTCTCAATGCTACTTAATGGAAACAAGCTTCAAAGTATTTCATTTTCACTCCAAAATCAGGATATTGATTACATAAGCCTTGATTTTACTGTAAAATGCTAACAGGGTAACAGTCAGCTACAATTTCTCCTGATGTACAAAGAAAAATCTGAATTAAATCTTTGTGAATGTATCTCATATTTGCCTTATAATTAAACTTGTCTGGTGTTGGAATTATAAATAAAATGTCAGAAGAGAGGTAGCCAGAAGATATGATTAAGTTACTCTCAGGAATTTTAAGAACCTCTTAGAAAATGTATTAAGTTTACTTGGCAAAGTTTTAGTTAGTAGTGAGGGGGCTAGAGGGGTGGTTTCTGTGAAAATATGCCAGAAGTTTCCCCCATGTCTGATAAAGCCACTGCCAGCTAGCTCCAAGACAGAGATGCTACTGGCCAAAGCTGAGTGAATCTGTGATGGTGGTAGAGCCTCTGTGACAACATATTTAAGAAGAAGGAGTAAAAAATGTTGTACAACAGCAGCCAGGAGAGAGGAGTGATTATATGTGAGACTCTGCAGATACCAAGTCAAGACACCAAGGAGGGGGAACAGAAGCATCAGGCACCAGAGCAGAGACTCCCCTGCAGCCCATGGTGAAGACCACAGTGAAACAGTTTGTCCACGGTGGAGCAGATATCTACCTGAATCTTGTGGAGGACCACGTGCTGGAGTACATGGATGTGCCTTGAAGGTAAGCTGGGACCCCGTGAAGAACCCAGGCTGAAGCAGGCTCCTGGCAGAATCTGTGACCCCCTGAGGAACACACAGTGGAGCAGTCTGTTGCTGAAGGACTGCACCTTGTGGAATGAACCCATGCTGGAGTAGTTTGTGAAGAACTGTAGCCTATGAGATGGACTCATAATGGAGAAATTTGTGGAGGACTGTATCCTGTAGGTGGGACCCTATGCTGAAGCATGGGAGGTGCATGAGGAGGAAGACAATGTGTCATGAACTGATCATAAGCTCCATTCCACATCCCCCTGCACAGCTCAGAGGGAAGAAGTAAAGAAGTCAGGAGTGAAGCTGAGCCCAGGAAGAAGGGAGGGTTGAGGGAAGGGTGTTTTAAGATTTGGTTTTATTTCTCATTATGCTACTCTGATTTGATTGGTGATAAATTAAATTAATTACCCCAATCTGAGTCTGGTTTGCCTGTGATGGTAATTGGTTAGTGGTCTCTATGTGTCCTTATCTCAAACCATGAGGCTTTCATCATATTTTCTCTCCTCCAGTCCAGGTGAGGAGGTAGAGTGACAGAGTGGCTTGGGGGGAACCTAGCAGACAGCCAAAGTTAACCCACCACAGCAAAGCAGGACACATTCAGGCAATGTGTCGAGTGTATCCTGTCTTACTGTAGAAAGTATTCGTGCACTGAAAGACGTTTATCCTCTAGAAAAATTATCTCCAGAAAACCCAAAGAGCATTGCTCTTTCAAAAATTCAGATTGAGTCTAATTGAAGACCAGCCCAATTCTCTGTACAAGTGTCAAAAATTTTTTATCAGATTAATCAGATATTATTAATGCGTTTCATGAAATAGGCTCAGTATATAAAAAAAGCATCATTTTTCAGGAGAATAAATCTATTTTGTCTACACCTTGAGCAGATACAATTTAATCTGCTCACACTTCCAGTAGATTAGGAGCTGCTGAGTGAATATGGTAACCACAGCCTTGAGCATGAGCCAGTGGCACTGAAGGTGAGCAATTCATGTTGCAAGTGAGGATCATGAAATAAGATTTGGATAGCTACATGAATATGGGTTCCAGTTGGTTTAAACCATGAACAGCAATACTAAGGAAATATATCTTAAAATTTTAGAGGGTTAACCTCTTTTTTTCTGCTACACTGGAGGAAGTCTTCTGTACCAGGATTGATGTTAAATTTAAATTATTCCCCACACCCTTTTTATTTTTTCCCAGAAAGGGGTAAAATGATAACTTGGAACTAATAAAATGTAATGGAAGCTGTAAGCATGTGTTTATAGTGCATATAGTATTCCTCAGATCCTACAGACTGTAATATTGTGCACAGCTTTTCATGAAAAAATGGAGAATTGAATAAGGCATACTGTTACAGTTTTAAGATCAAGATCTAGACTATTAACAAGACATTGAAAGCTTAACTTCAGTTCTGTTCATTGCACTTGTTTGTTAAATTTTATTCCATTAAGATCCTGAAAATTTTCATTGTGATATGTTTCCTGCAGAAGTATGGTCACTGTATGTTACAACACATACTTTGCATGTTGTCTTCAGGAAGCATACAGCAAGTTACAATGCCTTCCTTGCACACTGTTTTCTGAATCACATTATTTTCTTATTCTGCAAGTCCTTCAAAACCAATCCATTCTTAAGAAAACTGGTTGAATGTTTTGAATAGTGAAAGCTGCTGTGAACCAAATCCTGTGGGATGAAAGATAGTATTGAAATTCAGGATATAGTAATTGTTCTATAATTCACATAATTAAAAATGCATTCATCTGAGCATCCCATTGCCATTCAAATCTCAAAAAGTATTAATTTTTTTTCCCAGATAGAATTAACATTTTTTAAATTTAATTTGATTATGGAAACCCATAAAAATATTATTCATAGACAGACAGATTTGGACCATCTTTTTGATTTTTAAATTGTAGTCATCCATACCTTCAACAGATAAAAGGCCTCTAGATATCTCTTGGAAGTCTGTGTAACTGTAATCCTAGCTGACATTTGACAGATTCTCTGTCAGATTTCAATGTTTTATCTTTCCCCTCTGAGGGTATTTTTAAAGTGAGGCTATGAAAACTCTGCACTGCATAGAAAGCTTATTTGTAACTGGCATGGTGCCACAACAACATATGGAGGTGCAGAACATATTGCAATATTCCACAAAAGAGAAGCACTTATTAGAAGAAATCTTATTACACATAAGATTTAGTAATGCTCTGCTTTTCACACTGTATGAGTCCATTTTAGATTGATATACAAAAAGTATAAACTATTAATTATCTAATTACTGCAAGAATACACAATTTTTTACAAGCTTGAATACAATCTCTATTGAGATTTCTCTGAATATAGTATGTGTATGTAGATAAATTTACCTAAATCTCATATATCCAGTTTTGTACTAGGCAGAAATTGTCTTGCTACATCCCTTGGCTGTGTTACCTTGAAGAAATTAAAATTAATTACATAACTTCCTATTTACTTTAAAATTTCCCAGGCACATTTATAAATTTTTATTTTAAGGCAATAGATATTTTTCCTCTATTTGATAGTCCATTATATGCAAGATTTTGGTGGATAAGAATAGCTAATTTGTCAGAGTGGCACCAAATTATTATACTCATCTGAATCTTGAGAGACAAGCTGTTAAACTCTGTATAAAGACCTGCTGTGTCAAGATTCCCCAACCATCATGCATCATAACATTCTCCACCTTGTTGTTCTTGTAGAAGCCAAGCCATTGCACAGACCAGTACTCTGGGGAGCTAAGATAGGACTCACTGATTGCACACAAATTGGTGTAGTGTATTTGGTATAGGTACCCAGGAGTTGGCAGAGGGGGAACTGCAGAAGTGGCAGACACAGATGGTTTCAGCAGACAATGGACGCAGTGCTGAACACAGCTCAGCCCAGCAGACAAGATGGTGACACCTGGGAGAGGGGGGAGGAATTAAGAAAGGGAGAACACTGCAGGGCAGTGAGGAGTTCACTGCTGGGGAAGTGGGCACCTAAAAGGAGTTGGAAATGAAGGACTGAAGATGACCCAGGGAAGAGGTGGGGCCAAAAGTGTTGTTTTAAACTTTTTGCTTTGTTTCTCAATACCCAATCTATTTTAATTAGCATTAAATTAAATTAATTTTCCTCCCATCAAGTCTGTTTTGCCTGTGACAGCAAGTGAAGTCCCTGTTTTTATCTCAACCTACAAGCTTTTTCATCTTATTTTCTTCCCCTGTCCTTTGACATATGAGAGAGTGGTGGGTACACATCTGACCATTAACCAGGGTTAACCCTTCCTGATCAATGGAACAGATGTGTACACTTAAAACAGTGATTTTAGTCTCCCTTCATTCTGGCACTTACAAGGTACTGATATGTGTTTCACCTTGTTGTAACGTTGGTTAGATAGACTGCTTCCTAAAAGTGCCTTTTTTGTATTTGTTGGCTGTAAAAAGAAGCTGAGGGTGAATAACTTTGATTTTAGTTGCAGACTCTTCTACATAAAGTGTGGATTCTTGTTGCCCCATGAAGTATGGAGACATGAATAGCTCCCATATTCTACCTCTGTATCAAAGTCACATTACTTTATTTGCAACAAGACCATGTGGCCACAAGTGCTGTTGGGTACATAAATAAGCAAGAGCAGCCAAAGCTGATACCTCTAGGCTGTCATTGGTTTCACTTAATATCTAGTGCCAGACTTCAGTACCATATGTCAGACCCCTAGGCCCTATGCTGAGGGCTCAGCTGCTTGTGATCAAGCAGGGTCTGATATTGTGCTGCTGTGTAACTATGGATCAGACTGCAGTGAAGAAAGCTTGTGTGGGAAAAAGTTGTGAGAAGTAAGGATCTTATTCCTCTTAGCTGCATTCAGGCACTATCCTTGATTGTGTTATGTGCCTGTCTATGTATTGTGTTGGTTGTGGTCCTGCTCTTGACCTACTAACCTTAATTCCTGGCTTGATCCTCAGACCTGCCTCATTGCTATGGACTTTTCTGGCCATCCAGCCCTTTGGCTGATCAAAGTTACTGTCACCAGACTTGCTCAGTTACTCCTGCTCAGTGTCTGTGAGACAGCACTGCTTGGTGAGGGCACTGTTGTTCCTACCTTAGGTCACCCTTGGCTTATCTACCCTTACAGAGCAGCCCACACTTGTTGCTCCCTGACCCTGGGATGTGGATCTTCAGAACCTGAAGTTAGTCTCTTATGAAATGTTTTGATGTATATGCTGGACCACCTCATTCATTAGTGGGCCCACATTTTCCTTAGCCTTCCTTTTTTTATTGATATATTGGAAAAAACTTTTCTTATTATCTTTAACTGTTGTTGCCAAGTATAGTTCTCCTTGGACTTTTGCCCTTCTAAGTTTTCCACAGCATACCTTCCCTACACCCTGATACTGTTTGTAAGTAGCCGACCCCCTTTTCCAGAGACTGTAGACCTTCCTTTTCTCCCTGAGGTCCAGCCAAAGCTCTCTGTTTAGCCAGGCTGGCCTTCTTCCCTGTCAGTTCCTTCTACAGGACCTGGGGATGACTTTATCCTGTGCTTTTGAGAGTTCCTCCTTGAAGTATGACCAGCCTTCCTGGGCCCCTTTGCCCTTCAGGACTGTCTCCCAAGGGACACTCTCAACTGTTCTCCTAAACAGGCAAAAGTCTGCCTTACAGAAGTCCAAGGTGGCCATTCTGTTGGTTCTCTGTCTTGTTTCTACAAGAATTGAAAACTCTATGATTTCGTGGTCACTCTGCCCAAGATGACCTTAAACCTTTACATCCCCCACAAGACCACCTCTGTTAACAAGTAGCAGGTCTAGCAGGGTGCTTTCCCTGGTTGGCTTGCTCACCAGCTGTGTTAGGAAGTTGTCTTCCACACACTCTAGGAATCTCCAGGACTGTTCCCTCTCTGCTAAATATAAGTCCTCTTATTTAACATCAAAATATATAGGCATATATTTCCCTGAAACAAGGCATACTAAGCCCCAAACACATAGAGGTTCCTAATATTTCCTACCTGTTTTCAAAACCATTCATGGAGGAGATCTATACTTAATTACAGCTGTGTAGATTACCCTCTGGAGGCAAGCGGGTCCAAAGAAGAGACACGAAGATGATCAGAGGGATGGAGTACCTCTCCTATGAGGACAGGCTGAGAAAGTTGGGCTTGTTCAGCCTGAAGAAGAGAAGGATCCAGGGATACCTTATAGCAGTATCTTAGATACTTTCCAGTATCTAAAGAGGGCCTGTAGAAAAGCTGGAGAAGGACTTTTAATAAGGACATGTAGTGGTAGGATGAGGGGTAATGACTTTGAACCGCATGAAATAGTATAATTTTACTCCATAAAAATTAAAGATCCATAAGAATTACAGTGACTATGGACAATTCAGAGATGTAACAAGTATCTTACTAATTTAGAATATTATTTTAAAATCTAAGAGGATCATGGATCACTCTTAAAAAAACATTAGTTACAAAATAAGTCATTAACAAAATTTTAGTCATAATTTCCTCTTACTGGGTCTTCCTTTTTTCAGGCATCTTTAGAGTAAACACCAGTATTTTTCAAAGCATATATATGCACAGCACACACAAATAGCATGCAGCATGCACAGCCATTACTTATTGACTAATACTTATTGCAGATAGATAGGACTAATATTGTATTAATTTCAGTCTGAATACTGTTAGAGCTACCAGTGTAGGCAATGTCCAGGTCTTTGTTGATTGGGCAGGTCACTAAACTGGGGAGGCATTGGTTGAATTGATGACTTCACTGTTTGCTTTTTTAATTAAGGTTTTATACTACTTGCATCAGTATTTTTCTCCCTGGGTCTATAAGCTGATACATATTATGATCTCAACAAATACATTTTTATTTGTTGTCACTATTGTTTTACATGACCTTATATTTGCTCAATGCTCAAAATTTTTTTTAAATTTTTTAATTTTTTAATTTTCAGTAAGGCTGTGGAATTTCTGAGCTGTTGGTTATAATATAGCCAAGAAATTTTTGACATTACTGTTGCTTGGTAATGCCCATTTCTCCGAGTTGTAACTTTTTATAATAGTGTATCAGCTGCAATAAAACTTTTAACTATTCTTGAGGTGAAAATTCTGGTCAAAATTGGAGAAAAATAAATTAATCCTGCAGCAAATACTATGCTGGCATAGGGACCACATCTTGAAAATTAAAAAAAGAGATTAAAATTGTATTTTTTCTAATTCAAAACCAGGACACATACTTAGGTCCTCCATATTACATTCGAACAACAGTCACGGCATTTCTGGTTATTTTTTTGATAATTCTACATCCTCATGACATTTTTATTTTCTTTCTGCCTCCAAAAGCGAAAGAAAATAGGACAGAGAGAATAAAAGTCCTGAGGTTTTCTCTGTAATTAGTAAGGGATGAGAAGCTATCCTATATACAGAGCACTTAAATTAGATGCCTGCTCTGAGTAGCTCTTTGGAGGAATCTATCTTTCTGCATTGCTTATATGAGAATCAATGCAGACTACCCTTCTAATTTAGGTACATATATTTGGGATTCATCTGCCCTACTTTAGGTATCTGAAAGGCATACAAGTCTTAATTAGTCACTCTGGTCTCACTTTGTAATAACCTCAAAGGACAATTTACTGCACAGGAAAGGGCAAATGAATTGATGTCTAGAGATACCAGTATCTTTTTGCAAGACACAGAAGGAGCTTTGGGTTATCAAACTATTGTGACCTTAATTCTGTGGCTCATGTAAAGGCATCTGTCCCACTGAGGATTTCTAGTGCATCTGGGACATCTATGTAGAGCTAATAAAGCTCATATAGGAAACCCATTCTCTTTCAGACCAGCAAACAGATGCCAGGCAGAATAATAACCTGCTAAACCTGAAATGGCACTAAGAATGTGTCTCATGTCCAGAATCTTGCCACAAAAATTGAATGCTATTCCAGTTTGAGACAATTTAATTTAGCTTTTCAATGTGCAAACATCTGTTTTCCACTGAGGAAGTGCTGGTTCTTATGGTAACTCTGTAAGAAAGGCATCATCATCCAAGGATGACTATAGGATTTATTGCAAAAAGAATAGGAATTATACAAAAGTTGATAGTAATCTTCTGGCTTCCTTATGAGGAAGCCCAGTGGTTGCAGCACTGGACAAGCCCATCTTCATTGATCACAGTATGCTGCATGTTATGATTTGGGCCAGAACAGCCACTGAAATGAATGACTGACACTCTTTGGCCTCACTTCCTTCAGGGAAAAGAGAACATCCCCTGGAAGGGAAAGGAGGAAGAAAAAAGAAAGACTTCTGAGGTTTTTTTTTAAAAATTAACTACTTTAATAAAATATTAATAATAAAACAATACAAATAAAATAATTAAATATATACAATATTTACAAAACCATCTTGAGCTCCCAGGATGATGATCACGTCACTGTCAGGCACTGGGAAAGTCCCAGACTGGGCTCAGCAACAGATGGGAACTGAATTCCAGATCTGGATTCAGGAATGCATGGATCAGGATCAAAGGGAGACAGAGAGAGTCCTCCTTAGATGCTGGCAATTGAAGAAAGAGGGCTAACCACTTGATCCCTCAGCTTTTATACTGAGCATAAGGCAGATAGGATGGAATACCCTACTGGTTAGTTTTGGGTCACCTGTTCTATCAGTTCCTCCCCACAGAAGCAACCCCTCTATGCTCTCCTTCTTCCAATCCTCCAATGGGGCATATAGCAAAATTATCTGACCTTGGTTGTTATAACAATAAGCATAAGCAAGAGCCTCTTTCATGCCATTCCTTGGCATAAATTAAACACAATGAGGTCTTATCAGTCTGGAAGCGGACTGTGTCTAAAAAATATGCTGTTAATTTCAGAGAGTTCAGTTATTTAGACAAGGCTTAACTGAAAAGGAAAATTACTGAACAGAAAATTGGTCCTGTTTTATCTCAAACCAGGACATGCAAAGACTTACTGTCTGTGGTGAGGTTCACCAGCACAAAATTCTTGCTAGCAATAGAGATTCACCAACCACTATTAGTATTATCTCTGCAATATGGACTTTGGTCCAAGAATCTCTTGGACAACACACTTTAATATCCTAATCTCATGATTAAAATTACAGTTCCTGAAGAGGCGTATGTAATATTTCCAGTAGAAAAGACAATGTAATATACACATACTTATGATTAAATGTACATCGAATACATGTACATTAATAATACATTAATTATATGCACTTTGATCAATTTTACTATTATTACAGTGTACCTTGATCAAACAGCCATCACATGGTACTTAGGATACATTTTTATACTTCTGAATGGTCATGCGTATTGTCTACACACGAATTATATGTACAACTTTCTATTACAGGCACCAGACTTCTTCGGCTTCATTCACTTGCCTAAAGAGATACAGCAAGTGCCATCTGAGTCCTAAACTATCTCTCCTAGCCTCCAGCTCTGTCTTCATGGAGGCATGGATCTTCTATATGTTTTCTCAGATAATCTAAGGAACCTCAAATAGCACTAGAAGGAATTTTTAGTCAGCAGATCATACTCACAGTCTGTGTACCCTAGAAGGCAATTCATCACACCAACCACTGTGGGTTAAGTTGTCTAACTATAGGGCAGAAGAGCCATTGTTCCTGCCCTAGACTATCTAAGAAATACTCACCTGAGTGATACAGGACCTATAAGATACACATGACATCCTGGAGCAGCTGAAAACTTAGAAGGTTAACTAGGATTTCTCAAACACTGAGAGACCCCTTTTATAGGCAAATGCATCAAACTTTAAATGCTTACTTTAGAATAACTAGAATTGCTCTTTAGGCTCCACTAACTGATGTTCATTCGCCGTACTGGGAGCTTAGACACGCAAATCACATGAACCTACCTGTATTGGGACACAATCTTAAATGTCTGAAATAGGAAGAGAAAGATTTCTTTCTCCTTAAAATCAAGTGTAATCAAGTCTGTCTGAGATTAAGTTAATATTCCCCATAGAAGCCCTGATAGTGTTGTGATTTGTATTGCTAGCCAGAAATGTGTTATCACACCAGTTTTGTCTACTACTGATCAGTGATTGCACAGCATCAAGCTGTCTCTCTAACATTCCCCCTGCCTCATCCAGTAGACTGGGTGTGGGCAAGATCTTGGGAGAGAACACAGCCAGAACAGCTAACCCAAACTAATAAAAGGGATACTTCATATCACATGATGTCTGCTCAGCAAAAAATACTAAGAGGAAGGGAGGAGGGGGGAAGCATTTTCTGTAATGACATTTGTCTTCCAGAGCAACTTCATGTTTCGATACATCATTTAAATACATTGTTAATTTCAAATCATAACAGATTGCTAAAGACCTTACATTTAAGGTGTATCTGATATTAAAGTATAAAGATATTAAAAGTATCTGTCTCCTTGTTTGATTTCTTTTTCCCCAAAGCAATGCTTAGACAAGATTGATTGACAAAACTGCAAAATATACTTTCTGCAATTATTTGGGTTGTCCTCAGCATCAGAAGCACAAATTAAATATCAAGAACATTAGCTTTCTCTACATAGCCCAAGATAGAAACCTTGGGTGTCCCCACAGGCTGAACCACTGTGTCCAGAAATATGCCAGAGGACTACAGAGAATGAGAAAGACGGTAAAAGACAGCTTTAACTCTGTATGACAAAGTAATGTAACTGAAAGAAGGAGGGTTTTTTTTTTCCTTCCTACATTTTGATTTTACTTATATAAAATAAAATTCTTTTATTTTTTGAAAGCAATAGTGATGTGACAAAAAATTCTTAAACACTCCTAGAAGCAAAGGCTGGTAGGTAGCCTCCTGTTTTTTGGTATAGAAGAATATCTACATCACTACAATGCAGCATTATTTTCCTTATGAATCATTCTCCTCGTAGAAGGGTATGACAATTTTCCCTCTTTCAGTATACCGGACATTTACAATAATACAAACAAGATTTTTTTCACTAAAATTATGCTACAGAATATTAGATGAGACTGATTACATTATATGAGGGGGAAAAAAACGAGCATAATTCACCCTTGAAAAAGTGATTTTAATAATATATAGTGGATAGAGTCTTTATTTACAAATAAAGGTAATTACCACTTAATTTCATATGTAAACATATATTAAAAGTCATCTCTTAGAAAACATCTAAATTTTTACTGTGTGATATGTACGTCTGTTAATAAAAGATTTTAATATTCAGAGCTGTCTACTTACCCTCTAAAACACCTCATACATGTGCACACATCATGATACATATGATACAGCATTTTTATAGAGATGCACACACAGGTATTAACTATACATATATTATGGTTCATCAAATTTCATCACTGCATCTTTGCTAGCAAAGATCCATTCTAGAACTATGGACCTAGATAAGACAAACTGTGTGCTGAAACTGTCAAGTATTCAGCTGATCATTGTTTTTTTGCCTTATAAAACATACCCAGTAATTAAATTGTACATAGCATCTTTACAACCACTTTTTTCAATGTGAGTATATATTATTTTTTTTATTTATTTAAATTTTTAACTGTTAGTCTACCGGTATTTAATTTTTTTGGTCCAGTTTAAAATTGTCTCTCATTTTCTTTCTGAAAAGCTAAGCATACTGGATGTGATAGGTATATTGACCCTTAGGCAGCTAGCGCCCATTTTTTAAAAAAATAAGCCACTTAATTACTCATCTGACTGTCAAAATTTCCATTTTCATTTTTGACTATTGAGAGCTGACAACTGCAGGACCATGATATTAAACTGATTTTTCATCTTTCCAACATACATGACAGGGTCACTTGTTTCATTGCACTCGTCTGATGTGATGTCTCATGGAACTCTACAAATTTGATGCCTTGGTAAAGAACTAGGATGAACTTATGCTGATATCTTTCCATCTTTGTGATAGACCTTAACAGAGAAACTATTGACCAGTTACATTATATATGAAAGATAATTTCATACAGGCTGTTCACTAAGTATTATCACAAATGACAGAGGAAAGGGTTCAGGATCAGAATATTTTTTACAGGAAATAATGAGGAATGAGACAATGACTTCCTTGTGTTTGCAATGTTGCTTATTTTTTATTATATGTATACTACACAGATACAGATCCCCCTGTAGTTGGCGCTGGTGAGGCCCCACCTCGAGTACTGTGTTCAGTTTTGGGCCCCCTACCACAAAAAAGACATTGAGGTGCTGAAGTGGGTCCAGAGAAGGGCAACAAAACTGGCGGGGGGTCTGGATCACAAGCCTTATGAGGAGAGGCTGAGGGAGCTGGGGTTGTTCAGCTTATAGAAAAGGGGTCTGAGAGGAGACCTTATTGCTCTCTATAACTACTTTAAAGGAGGATATAGAGAAGCAGGGGTAGGTCTCTTCTCCCAAGAGAGGAAATGGCCTCAAGTTGCACCAGGGGAGGTTCAGTTTAGATATTAGGAAAAATAATTTTCACTGAAAGGGTTATCAGGCATTGGAATGGGCTGCCCAGAGAAGTGATTGAAGAACCATCCCTGAAGGTATTCAAAAGGCGGGTTGATATAGAGTTTAGAGACATGGTTTAGTAATGGGAAGTATTCAAATTGATGATGAAAACTGATGTGATAATAGTATGCTCCACTAAAGCATACTTCAGAATACTTGTTTTATTATAAGTTTTTTCTGGAAAATTTTTCTTCTGCCATTTTTAGTAAACTAATTATTTCACAGATATTTTGGGCATAATTAAGGAGATAATTTTCATAAGATCTCAGTAAAGTAATCACTACAAATAGGACTGCAGTAAAGAGATAATTCAGTGTTTTGCCAAGTGATTATTATGTCAATGGCAGTAGTGATAACTGCTATTGAGCCTACGGCACATTTAAACCACAGGAGAGCTTGACATATGTGACAGTGTGACATTTAAAAGTATTGTCCAGATGTTATCCCTGGGGAAGGCTTAATTTGGCTCTAGTGGTTTAAGGAAATATTGAGAAATGCAGGTTACAAACTGAGCAATCCCTAGCTATGTTATATGCATTTGTGTCTGAGCCTATTATAGCTCTTCCATTTATGTTTGATAAAGCTGTGTTTGCTGTTGTTCTACTGAAGTCATTAAATATTCTCAGCATTGTGCAGTGATATCACTAATGGAGAAAAATGCTATTAAATGATTTTATTTTCATTTCAGCACATCACAGTAACAATTACAGTGGAGCCAGAGTTCATGCCTCTGGCACATACTCACAATTTCTCCAACTTCCAAGCTTGCAGTCATTTGATATGCTCAAATCTGTATCATCATGATGTTAGACATTACCCATAGGAACAAAAATCATGAACAAACTTTAGAAATCTCCTCCTAACACATGAATCTTGACAATGAGAAGGCTGTAATTTGAAAATTTCATGAGACATATTTAAAGCACCACAATCAACACTCAGCTTTTAATCTGTTCTAAATACGGATACTGTTCAGTGTCAGGAATGTCTAAAGGCATTGGTTTTGTCAAAGGTTTTAATCAGAATACAATATTTAGAATTTATATTTAGTATATTAGTATATTTAGAATACAATATCAGAAAACAATATTTAAAAATATTCCTCTCAAAGAAATATAAGCACACCTAATTGACAGATTAGGAACTTCCTCTCCTAAAAAAAATAAAAGTAAAATAAAATTAAAAAGGTTAAAAGTTTTCCCTTCCTCTTAAGTGGAGAAACCTAGGAACATACCAGGTATTTCTGGGTTCCCATCCTTTTATCACAGACATTCTTTTTTAGTGGTGGAGGATACTGTGCTCATAGTCTGAGGATTCAAAATCCCTGCTATAGCCTTTCAGCAATGTTACTATCTAATAGTTTAGATATGTAAGGGAAAAATTTCTTTCTAAAATCATACTTTTTGCTTTCAGTTCTTTAGAGGCAAGAAAACTGACTGCCCTAATGCTGTGAAAAGTGAGTGTTCAAACTACCTCTTGTATTTCATCATCAATAAGATACTCACAAAAGACATGTTTGTGAGTTTGGAGTGAAAATGAGGTTAATTGCCAATATGGTGTTACAGAGACTGCATTTAGGTAAGTTTATCTCATAGTATAGATATAGCCTGAGAGTTCAGCATTCATTATTATGACCAGCCGTATCTGAACTACTCTAAGAAAAAGGAAAATACCGCAATAGAAAATAAATGTCCCAGTGGAAGGAAAAGACAGAAGCAGGAATTACGGTGGGGGGGGAGGGGAGAAAGAAAAAAAAGATCTATTGAAAGGTGAATCAGTCCTAGTCTTCCCAGAAGATCCAGAAAAAGAGAAGACTAGAAGTTCATATATTGCTCTCTACAACTACCTGAAGGGAGGTTGTAGAGAGGTGGGAGTCAGTCCCTTCTCCCAAGTTACAGGTGATAGGACAAGAAGAAAGAGCCTCAAGTTGTGTCAGGTGAGGTTTAGATTGGATATTAAGAAAAAATTTTACACTGAAAGCGTTACTAAGCATTGGAACAGGCTGCCCAGGGAAGTGGTTGAGTCACCATCCCTGGTAATATTTAAAAGACATAGTGCTTAGAGATATGGTTTAGTGATGGTTTTAGTTGGTTTAGTGTTAGGTTGATGGTTGGACTAGATGATCTGAAAGGTCCCTTTTAACCTAGTCAATTCTCTGATTCTATATATAACATGGTATGTCAGATTCCAAGTGTCAAGAATGTACTAGCGGTTTTTTAGCAAAAGAAACTCATAGCTCCATCAGCTAGTTGGATGATTGGAACATTTGCTCATCTTGGCTGTAATCACTGCAACACTTCTTATCTGAGGAACAGTGGGACCAGCAAGAAAATGAGTGTGCTTATGTGGCAATGAAGTATTTACAGCACGGTTTCCCTACATTAATTTCTATTTCATAAACACCACCTTTTCAAAAAAGGCCCCAACAATGGCTAGAGAATCCAACAGTTAGTTTATCCATAGCTGAATGGTGACTAGTCCTCACTTAGAGAAAATTAATAGCATCTATTTTCTCTCACTCTTAAAGTGAAAATATATTAATGATGTGCCACTGTTGCTGTATTAATTACCTGAACATTTATGTTTTAATTTAGGGACACAGCTGAGAAAACAAACATTGCATGTTACAAGCACTATTTGTTTACTTGCTTAATCTTGAAATCAGAATCAAATAAAAGTATTCTGACTTATTAGATATAAAGAATCTCTGCATTGTCACTGTGTGCCATGAGGTGTTTTTTTAATGAATACTTCTGCTAAGAATTTAAACTTTCCATATCAACCTCAGTAAACATAATTTACATAATAAATAAAACTTCTGCCAACTAGCAGGTAATTTTTTCTGCCATTTTGAAAATCAAGAATCTGTGTACTCCTGTCCAAAAGCTATTTTTTTAAAAAAATATGTCTCATTCTCTCTGTATCTATATATCTATATTCCTATAAAGAAGCTTCAATTAAAATATTTTCATTTAATTTGAAAAAAAATTCTAAATGACAAAATAAAACTTTGTATTTTATATTTACTCATAAAAATACATTTTGCAGTAGACTTTTTTATGAAATGTGTTATTTCAGCTTTTACAAAGACCCAATCTCCAATATTTCTGACATTTTTGATGTGTTATTTCAACTCTTACAAAGACCTAATCTCCAATATTTTTGACATTTTTCATGTTACCATTAGAGCACTCTTCTGTTAATTTTTAAAATCTGAGTAAAGTGAAATACTGTTTTTCAAAGAAAAAAATCAAGGTATGTTCTCCAAAAACCCAACTGGTTTTTATTTTTAAAAAAATAATCATGTTTATTGTACCAAATATAAAAATATTTTGTATGAAATATTACCTAATATTTCACTGATGATTATTAGTCAAAAAGATTCAACATCCAAAAAACGAAAGGGTAGTAGGGTAAAATTAGCAAAGATGAAGATGGTCTTTGGAATAACCAAGTAAATTAAAACTGTATATACTGTGCAATAGGAGAAAATATAAGTTCTTAATATACACCACTGGATACTGTATTCAGTGTATGTGTCAAGGTTTTAGTTCCCCTGTAACTCCTGGTAAGGAGCCACAGTGGAATAGGTATTTACATACAGTCTGTGGAGAGGATCATGCCAGAACAGGTATTCATGCTGTAGCCCATGGAGGTCACCTCCACTCCCTCCCATGAAGTTCTCCCTGAAACAACTGCGACCCGCACCAGAGTTGTTTTTTTTTCCTGAAGGATCACAGCCTGTTGGAAGAGCCTAGGCCAGGGCAGGGCATGTGAGAGGGAAGGAGTGTCAGAGAGAAACTGCTATGTATTGACCATACCCTCATTTCTCCCTGTGTTGCTCAGGAAGAAGGTGGGGAGAAATCTGTGGTGAAGGAGCCAGTTTGGCTCTGGGAGAGTGGAGTGCTGCTTTAGTCTGCTTTAGTCTTTGTCTTTTCTTCTCACTACCCTTACCTATTTTAATCAGCAATAACTTAAATTAATTTTCACAATGTCAACTCAATTTTTCCCACTACAATAGCTAGTAAGCAATCTCCATGTCTTTATCGCAATCTACAAGTGTTCTCATCCTATGTTCTGTGGAGGGGCAGTAAGCGGGCAGGTGGGTGGGCATTTGGCCCTTAGCCAAGGCTACCTCACCTCAGGTGTATTCAGTTTCTACATTTTGTGTTCACCATGTCTTTGCTCACATTCACTTCCTCCAAATATAAAATTAATTCATATTACAAAGCAAATGAGCGTTAGCAGAATTACAATCAATTGTGATGTGCAGGCTACATGGTAAAAACCAATATGGTATAGGAAAAGGAACTGTTAAGGTTGTTAAAACATCCTGTCTCAAAGAAGTAAATAGGAAGCAGGTCTTTCTGTAAATACTATCATACAAAGTAATCTTTTAAATACACACATTCAGCAACATATGGCCTCTAAATTGTGTGATAAAGAAATTGTCACTGCTAACAGTAACTTTTAGTAACCTATTCCAAAATCAAGTAAGTAAGTTTCATCTCCTATAATGTGAAGGCTCTTCCAGTTATAAACATCAATGTAAAGCATTTGGATAACTAAATACCAGAATAGTACTGTGACTACTTCAATGTCCCTCAAAATGCCTTTAAAATTACCTGTTGATGTATGGTGTATTAGTCTTCCACATTGGTTGTTTCTGGTGTATTAGAATAAAATTTATATATAACAATATATATTGTTATACATATGTTATATATATATAACAATATATAACTGAGAATATAAAAGAAAGTAAAGCTAGAATAGAAGGCTTGTATTGACATATATGGGATTAGTTTTAAGTGAAATAAAAAACACAAGGAATTCTTCAAGGCAAGGGATAGAACCTACAATTTTTCATGTATTTCCTTTTCCTAGTTCTTGATTTCCCCCTTTGACACTTCTGCCCCTGCACTCCTTTTTTGTTCTTCCCACCCTTTTAACTTTGATAGCAAACCATTTCACTTTGATATAACATTTTCAAATTTGCCTAGGGTATGTACACTACTGTCTGTGTTGAAAAGGTGGGAAACTTTTGCACTGTTCATAGGTAGTAAGTGCTGTCAAGCGCAAACTTTATAGCAGGCAAACATTAAGATTCTTGTCAAAGAAGTCTCTAAAATAGCAATGTATTAAATACAGAATCACAGAATTACAGAATGGTAGGGGTTGGAAGAGATCATCTAGTTCAAACACCATACCCCCCCTCCCTGAACCAAAGCGGGTTCACCTCAAACAGGTTGCGCAGGAACGCATCCTGGTGTGTTTGAATATCTTAAGAGAAGGAGGGCAGCCTCTCTGGGCAGCCTGTTGCAGTGCTCTGTCCCCCTCAAAGTAAAGGAAATCTTCCTCATTTTGAGATGGAATTTCCTGTGTTCCAGTTCATTCCCATTGTCCTGTCATTGGGCATCACTGAAAAGAGTACAGCACTATCCTCTTGGCACCCATCCTTTAGATGTTTGTAAGCATTGATGAGGTCCCCTCTGTGTCTTCTCCAGTCTAAACAGACTCAGGACTCAGCCTTTCACCCTAAGAGATGCTCCATTCCCTTGATCATCTTCGTAGCCTTCTGCTGGATTCTCTCCAGTAGTTTCTTGTCTGTCTTGAACTGGGGAGCCCAAAACTGGACACAGTACTCCAGATGCAGCCTCTCTCGATGCTGGCCACACCCTTGTTAATGAACCCCAGAATACCTTAACATTGTGCTTCAGCTATTTAGAACTTGTTGAAAATTAGCATAAATTTATATGGCTATGTAAATCTATGCCAGCAAAATAAGGATACTAAACAATTAATACTTTAGACAGATAACCTACATAACATAACATAGCAGTGTATCTTTCCATAACATCTCTCTGCCCTGACAGTTCACTGCTACACAACTTTTTTACTGGATGATAATTTTGACCTTTATGTTACAAAAAAGTTCTCTGGGAAAAAAAAAGCAAAAGATTTTCAGTCAGCTAAGGCTACCAGAAGAACAGGCAGAATTTTAAGCACTGCCTGTAAAACTGAGTATCTAAGGCTGTAGCCCAATAATGCAACAGGCTGGGGTTCCACCATGTAAAGGCAAGTTTCTGATGGTCAGCAAACTAAGAATAATGCCTTTTGAGAAGGCAAATCCTCAAACATAATCTTTAAGAGGTTTTGCAGGTAACCCTGGTAACCCTAATTCATCGGGTCTGTGATCTTTATTCCCCCTACCCCCACCTTCCATAAGGTGTCAACCCTAAATACATTCTTTCTGCTCTGTTCCATATTTGGAAAATGAGTCTTAACTAGGAACTAAGTCCTGCTACTTCATCTCTTGCAATATTTTCTACTATACTAGTGAGCCTGCTATGAGGAAAAGTATTAGTATTGTGAGTCTTTATTTAAATAGATAAAAACAGCTGTCATAAGCAACAAAGGGAAAGGAAAAAGAAAATAAATATTCTAAAATTCTAACACTAAGAAATAAGAACATGTTTCCATTAGACAATCAAAAAACACTCTCCCACAATTCTTATTATCTCTTATTTCACTGTATCTTATAAATTCATGTAATTTTAAATTAAAGATTGACAGGAATAAACGGACTATGGTGACAGCTGATTTCCTTTCAATTGTCTTACAGTGCATAAAATGGATCTTTATTAACACACAAAATATATATATATAAAAAAAATGGACAGCTGATTCCTGATACTTTTTATCTTCTTTTTCCTTCAAAGCAAAGGGATCAGGAGTTACCAATAACTGAAATGACAACTTGGATTTTTCACTTTTATGTGGTGCAATTAAAAATACTTTGAGAATAATAATACATATACATGGCAATTATTTTCATAAACTGCTTAAACTTTATTTGTCTCTGTATTATCATAGAATCATAGAATCATCTGGGCTGGAAGGGACGTTCAAAGGTCATCTAGTCCAACCCCCCTACAGTCACTCGGACACCTCCAACTAGAGCAGGTTGCCCAGGGCCTCATCGAGCCTCACCTTGAATGTCTCCAGGGAAGGGACCTCAACCACCTCCCTGGGCAACCTGTTCCACTGGTCCACCACCCTCATAGTAAAGAACTTGTTTCTAAAATCTAATCTAAATCTGCTCTTCTCCAGTTTA